>JBBBDQ010001133.1:2052500-2347500 GCA_037127315.1 Ascarosepion bandense | reverse complement strand
ATGTGATAAAATTACTAAGATGCAAGGGGATGTTACTCATCGGCTATGAGGAAAAACATCATTAAGGACAGAGGACAATAAAAAAAAACTGAGCTCAAGATGGTGATTGACATTGTATTTATATTTTTGTTGATCAAAGTTAATTCGAAAACAACAAAAACAATTCTTGGCATAACACCTGGCAATTTCAACTACAAAATGATGAGACCCAACTGCCAATCTAGTAAATTCGTAAAATCAAGATACTAAAGAAGAAAGCTCCTAAGAGCAATTATCATGAAAGATATTGTCGGAAAGGAAGACGAAGGCTGCGAGCCAAATAAGAAAACGTTTCAAAGAATTGTTATAACCCTATTTTCAGAGGCTGGTGTTAATTTTAAGTGATTTCCAAAAAAAGATTTTTCTAAAATTAGAGAGTAAAATTATTTTTGTCGGGAAAAGTAGCCGAAATGTTAACAAGTGAAAAAACCCAGGTGCGAATTATACTGAGTACAAAATTATTTTTAAGCGAATTTATCAAAGTGATTCCAGTCACAACATATGTCAATGAGTTTTGATGATGTGTTATCCTAGATCAAAATGTTGCTTTGACAATTTCCTGTGTACTGGGTTACCATGACAGTTGATAAGAGCAGGCAGACAAATAGAAAGAACGTGTTTTCTCCCCTTCTATTGGAAGCCGAAATGGTTAAATATATTTATTTTCATTTCGAGCTGGTAAGAGTTATACTGTGAGGGAAATGAAAACCTTACACACCTTTTTTCCACCCCGGTTGAGGTGCTTTTTTAACTAAAAATAGACTCCCGCATCTTGGAAGTAGAGACTGGAAACAGATTTAAAATACGGTCAGCCTGAAAACTCGCCTGTTGCTAGACAATAAAGACGAAGACAAGAGAGGGAAATATTGTAAATTCCACTAACTGGAAGTTGAATAACAGACCGTCCCGATGAAATAATACACCACAAATATTTTCGTGCTACTTAAATATCAGCTAACTGATTTTTTTCTGTCACTTATTTTGACTTGCTTGAAATATGGTAATTATTCGATATATATAAATATATATAAATCTACACCTTGTCGTTACGGTCTTAAATCTGGTTTTCATCATATACTAATCCCTTGCATGCCTGAACCATCCTTACCTTGTGGTAATAAGCAGTCCTATTTGGTTCATCCGAAATCAACACAGCGTGGGCGGAATCGGCCAAAGGTCAGGAAAGTTGTCTGGGCGCAGCCAGGGGTCGTGTTATATTGTGATACTTAGTCATTTGGGGAAATAAATCGGTTTGTGAAATTTTTAGCAGCTCTTTTGATATTGGCAGAAATGAAAATGAAACCGATTGACTATGAAGAAGGATTCGAAGAATGTATGTGCATAAAGTTTTTTATAAAATAAAAACTGTCAGAAAATAACGGCAGAGTATACAATGTGCGTTATGATGCAATGGATATTGGTTCGAAATGAAAAAGTGAAGATCCCGAGATCGAATTCCGGTTAAATTAGTTGCATTCATTTTACACTTGGTATTCAGCTATAGGTTGATAGATATATTGACGAGTTTTTTCCCGATACCCCCCACCCAGACTACTAGATTACCATCAAGGCCCCACCCTTTTATCGTCGAAATAGTTGTTACTTCCTGTTCTACTCTAAAAGTTTCTTTTCTACACTTCCCGTTTGTGAAACTCTCTTCTATTTACTTGCTTCCATGACAGCTACAATCTCCAAAATTTTAAATGCAATGTAAATTGCCATCTTTTATCTACTTGACTCCCATCCATCTCATATCTTTTCTTCGAGAAACCCTGTACCATTTTTTTCATTCACTGTAACCCCCTGCACACCAGTGTCATGTATGCCTTGAAATGATTTTTAAAAAAGGTAAATAAATAGATAGATTTCTTTAGCCTCGGTTGGCAAACGGTCTATCTCAAAGAAATGGTGAAAAATGTTTTTTTATAGACCGAAAGAGACATGATCGCCCAAGCATATATAACGTATAGCACAGAAATGACTGCACATGATAAAAACAATTGTATGTCAGGACAGAATGGGTTCTGTAGACTTGGCAACCAGTCTACGGCAGAACGAAAGAAATGGAAACCTACTGCGGGAAAGTCTTCTGCCTAGTCTGTCTTGGAACGAAAGAGACATGATCGCCCAAGTGTGTATCTCGTATGGAAATTAACTGACTGATCTAAGATAAAAAGAAGTGTATGGCACGACAGATTGGGCTCTATAGCCTTGGTTGGCAACCAGTCTACAACAAAAAGAAATGGCAACCTATTGCGCAAAAATGTTCTGCCTAGTCAGTCATGGCTCGAAAGAGACATGATCTCCCAAGCGTGTATCACGTATAGCACGTAACTGACTGCACATGATAAAAACAATTGAATGGCGGGATAGAATGGATTCTGTTGACTTGGCAACCAGTCTACGGCAGAACGAAAGAAAAGGAAGGTCTTCTGCCTAGTCTGTCTTGGAACGAAAGAGACATGATCGTCCAAGCGTGTATCACGTATGGCAATTAACTGACAAAAGAAAATTCTGAATTTACCAAAAGTGAATTGTAAGAAAGAGTGAATGAATGAGATGCTAAGAGAGTAAAATTTCACGTATGTGGAGAATTAAACGAGAAGTTCTTCTGGGAAGAGATGGCGAAAGATCGGGTTCGAATATTCGATTCAAAGACGGCATGATAAAGGCAGAACAAATTTAAAAATCACACAAAATGAATATTAGACTATTTTTTCCCTTTCTATTCTGTTTGTTTTTTTGTTTTTGTTTTTTGTCTTTTTTTGCGGAGGAGGCGGGAATATTTTAATGTGTTTTTCGTGATTCGATATAGTTTGTTTCAGAGTAATTGAAAAAATTGGGAGTTTTTTTTTGTTGTTTTATTTTTTTCTTTATTTTGTTTGGGTTTTTTTTTTCGTTTTTTGTTGTTGTTTTTTTTACTTTTTTTTTATTTTTTGGCCTTATGACTGTTTTGCTTGTATTGATTTGGAAAAGAAAGAAAGAAATATTCAAAGAAAAAGGAAAAAAAAAACACAACCAAAACCAAGAATTGAAACGAATAATATGACGAGAACGAGTGAGAAAAATGGTTGCTAAAAAATCGAACGAGAAGAATTAAGAGAATTGGCCAATTATTGAAGATTTGACTGTGAAACGAAAAAAAATGGGATTAAGATTAGAAAAGAAAACAAGGAGGGGGGGAAAGGCTGCAGAAAGAGAAATGATGATGATGGCTAGGCGGGTAGGAACTAGATTGATAGAAACGTACAAACATATATACCAAATTTAATAGATAGATAGATAGATAGATAGATAGATAGATAGATAGATAGATAGATAGATAGATAGTTGATTTTCTAAGCGCAGCTTAGATGTGGCACAAGGTCGAGAGTATTGGGTACCTAGTGAGGATCGAGCTCAGTTGTAATAGATTCTAGCGAGACAAGCTTGCTGACCATTACACCGCGTCGAGGTACCCAATAGATAGATAGATAGATAGATAGATAGATAGATAGATAGATAGATATGAACAGAACTGTGATAGATAGATAGATAGATAGATAGATAGATAGATAGATAGATAGATATGAACAGACTGTGATAGATAGATAGATAGATAGATAGATAGATAGATAGATAGATAGATAGATAGATAGATAGATAGATCTGAACAGACTGTGATAGATAGCTAGATAGATAGATAGATATAAGGAGTTTGAGAAAGAAAGAAAGAAAGAAAGAAAGAAAGAAAGAAAGAAAGGAAGGAAGGAAGGAAGGAAAGAGTAGTCATCATAAAACAGAATAATAAACATCCTAATTATATAAAAGTCATTGGCGAAATTACAAGAATGCAAATAAATCAACCGAGGTTTTCTCTTGTCTTTCATTTTCATAATTTTCCTTCTCATTTTCCATTAGATGAAGTGTCTTCAATATATTTTTCCCGTCGTTTCGCTCCACTTTTCATCTTCGACATCTTCTCATTCAAACACACCGAAATGGCTTTCCCTACTCGCTGCCATTCGTTAAGCGAAATTGTTATCTGATTAGCTTGCAATTCTTTCTTTAAATATCAACAGAAAGACGAAGTTTTTTGGGGGTTTTTTTTCAGCCATTTTGGAATGACTGACGGGCAAATGTCGGTAGGATGGCACACGCCTTTGGCCAATCGAATGGGAGTAAAACTGATATATATTTTATATGTGATAGGACAGCAGAGACATTCCGTGTACAGGTAATATGCTCAGGTTTTGAACAAATGCAACGTCAATTGCCATTTTCTATCATCTTGAATCCCATTCATCTTTTATTCTTTCTTCAATAATCCATGTATTCGGTCTTTTCTCTCAATCTAACACCCTGCGGATGCGCGTCGTGGTGCTGTGGATATCGACTCTAAACGAGAAATCGGAGAGCAGAGTTCGAATTCCAGGTGAGTTCGTTACATTTACTTACGCTACATTTACTTCCTTGGGGACGGTATTAATCCGTCCCTCACTTCCAGTTATGGGTTAAAAAACAAAACAGGTTGGGTTCTATAGCCTTGGTTGGCAACCTATTTACCGCAAAAAGTAAACCAGGTAAAATATTCTGCCCAGTAAGTGATGTCTCTGTTGGGACTGATCACCCAAGCATTTATCAAGTATGATACGTTAATGAGCCTCCTGTACACTAGTGGCGATCTCCGCCTTAAAAAAAAAAAAAAGAATAAAACACAACTTTACTTTGTTTTTAATCATTTCACCCCAAAGCAAAACAGTCAAGTTGGACACAGGGTGTCAATGAGGTTTGAGGTAGAAGAAGAAAAAAATGAAACATTAAGGCGCAGGAGTAATCAAGAAGACGGTATTTACCAACCTTCCCACGTAAGGTTAGATGTAACACAAGGTATTTTTATTGTGGGTCTTCCCGGCCATATCAGTCAGTTAAGTGCCATATGTGAAACACGCTTGGGCGATCATGTCTCGAATGAGACATGACTGACTGGGCAGAAGATTATCCCGCAGTAGGTTGCCATTGCTTTCTGCGGTAGACTGGTTGCCAGCCAAGGCTATAGAACCCAATCTGTCCTGTTATTTAACTCATAACTGGAAGGAAGAGACGGATTAATACCTTTCCCAAGGGTATTTGCGCGTAAGTGAATGCAATGAATTCAACTGGAATTCGAACTCGGCTCTCTGATTTCTTGTTCCGAGCCGATATCCACTGGACCACCACTATAGCCAGGCCAAAAAATATCTGTCTATTTTTCCCAGTCGTGATTCTACCTCTCGGCGGAACCACAACTGGGTTAGTGCTCTCTGCTTCCGGGCAGAGAGCTGACAGTGTCATAGAGTCGTCAGTATAATGACGACCACTCTCAAAAAGACGCTGTTCCATGGGCAGACATTCTACTTATCACGGACAGACGAGTCCATGTTCCAATAAGAAATGGAGAGAAGGTTTCTACAGACTTTCTACAGAATACAGTTATTGTCTATTCCCTAGAATATTCTCTAAATAGAAGGACCTCCAATTTTCTGAGAACCTCTAAGAATCACAAAGACTACAGTATTATCAGTAGTATTCGGATTATTGTCTTCATCTTTGTTGCCATTTGTACGACGTTTCGGCCGTTGTACGGTCCGACCTTCTTCAGGTGCTATGAATTTCAAACCGAACCCTTTATTACAATCGCTGGGATATATCATCCTCATTCCTTGCGTAAAGCCTCGATTGGAAGTCATGAGTTATCTCCTTAAGAGTACATGGCCCATTCGATATAGACGTTCGTTAGTTCCTGACTTGACTCTTAGAGTTGTGAGTTCAATACCAGGCTACAGCAGTGGTGAACAAGTAACTTGCAGGGTTAGAAGAAAATAATTCATGGCTTCCAATCGAAGCTTTACGCAAGGAATGTGGATGACATACCTCAGTGATTGTAATAAATGGTTTGGTTAGAAATTCCTAGCACCTGAAGAAGGCCGAAGCGTACAATGGCCGAAACGTAGTACAAATGGCAACAAAGATGAGAACAATAGTCAGAATAATGTAAATATTATAAATACTACCTCATCTCAAAAATGTGGACAAATATCACAAAGACTAGTTTATCACCCAGAAAGATGCTAACTTTTGGGAGAATAGCATCATGTTCTGAAGTTGCAGACCTGGTAGAAATTGGTGCATCATGGGAGAGATATCTTACAAATGTGACCTTACGGACATATTGCATTGTAACGCCGGTCCCTGTATGATCATTAAAGTTAAGCAACGTCGAGCCTGATCAGTACCTGGATGGGTGACTGCTTGGGGATACCAGGTGGTGTAAGCTTGGATGTACCGGTGGTGTAATGGATAATGGCTCGGAATTGTTAATCAGAGAGTTCCAATTCCCGTTGGGTTCGTTATATTCATTTACTCGCAAATACCCTTGGGAATCCACCTCTTCTTCCCCAGCTATGAGCTAATTAGTAAGATTTGTGTCATTAAACTATTATTATTATTTTTTATAAATATAATATAAAAATTTATTTTCTGGCTTTAAATAACCTGAAAATGGCTGATAAGCTGTAGAAAATGACTTAATCTGTTATGAAGTTCGTATATAGCTTATAGTTGCTGCTCTGTAAGACAGCAAAAAAAAAAACACTTGAGAAAAAAGGTTGAGTAAAGAATGTTTTAATCACGCAAGAACATGAATTGGGAATACATTAACTCAGTACGAAGAGAAAGCACTATGCCTTTGAGACCAACAATTTCCCTCTGTTTCATGAGGAGATATTCAACTCATAACGGACAGAGGAGTCCATGTTTCAATAATAAGAGTAGATAAGGTTAGACAGTCTTTCTACACAACAGATACCATGAAAAATAAACTGTTAGCAGAAAACTTAGGGTTACATCTAGCTAGCTTAACCGTAAATTATTGAGATTATACGTAATACACGCATATGCGATCATGTCTCTTTCAATACCAGGCTGACGGGACAGAAGATTTTCCTGCAGTAGGTTGACATTACTTTTTTGCGGCAGATTGGTTGCAAACCAAGACTATAGAACCTAATCGATCTTGATATTTAACCCATAGCTAGGGAGAAGAGATGGATTAATACATTTCCCAAGAGTATTTGCGTGTAAGTGAATGCAACTACTTCAACTGGAATTCAAACTCGGCTCTCCGATTTCTCGTTCCGAGCCGATATCCACTTCACTACAACAAAAAATCTAGTCTAGTGACTGAAACCGAGACACCACGTCAGGACGAATAACATTGCTGATTCTTCTTTGGATTTTATCAAGAATCTCTAACTATACAACAAAAGCACCGGGCCATATATGGTAGCAATATTCTAAGCATGGACGAATGGTAGACATATGTAAGATAGATTCTCGAAAGAAACATTTCTTAGCAGTAAACCGAATTTCTTAAAAGTAAAAATTTTAGGATTGCAGTTACTCGCTGATATCTGTCCTTCTGTATGACAGTGAATGCTGGACAATCTCCTCAAAGAAGAAGAGATTTGAAGTAACAGAAATGTGGTTCTACAGAAAGATACTAAGTATATCATGGACCGAACATATGAGCAACAACGAAGTTTTGGAGAAAATGGAAACCATGTTATATATAACATCAAGAAGAGACAGTTGAAATTTCTGAGCCACGTTATGAGGAAGGAAGTTCTAGAAAATCTGATGCTCACAGGGCAAATAGAGGAACAAATGAACAGAGAAAAGCAGCGCGTAATATACTCGATGGGTATATAAATGGATTTTAGAACAGATATATGCGTAGTGGTGCATTGGATATCGGCTGGGAACGAGAAATCGGGGAGCCGAGTTCGAATTCCAGCTGAATTCATTGCATTCACTTACGCGCAAATACCCTTGGGAAAGATATTAAGCCGTCTATTTCTTCCAGTTATGGGTTAGATAACAGGACAGATTGGGTTCTATAGCCTTGGTCGGCAACTAGTCTACCGCAGAAAGCAATGGCAACCTACTGCAGGATAATCTTCTGTCCAGTCAGTCATGTCTCTTTCGAGACATGATCACCCAAAGCGTGTTACACGTATGGCACTTAACTGACTAAAATCACAAAAAGACAAAATTTATGTAATATATGCGCACATTATTTATATCATAAGAACTTCAAGATACCTTTTCCTATGGTGAATGATATTTGATTTACTGTGGCCTGTTTATTCTAATAAAAACTTCTAGGGTTTTAAGTCTTACTTTGCATTGGAGGCTGTACATTAATCTTATGTTGACAGTTCTATTTTGGTTATTCATGGTGTGCTGGTCGATGTGTGCACGGATTGCACAGTTTCGACAGGTGGCAAGTCAATCTCCGAGAGTGATACATGCGTGCCCAATGTAACTATTTAATACTGTCTTTTGATTATTAATGTTGGGATCGCAATCTCCCAGGAGACATGAGAAGCCGCAGATAAAGTTTTTTTTGTTTTTTTTTTAACATAGGAAGGATTTTTGAAGCCTGGTGTTGTAGAGCTACACGAGACAGGAAGATGAGGTAGGTCATGATATACAACGTCCTGAAGAGACGCGGCACATCGTAGATGAAGAATTGGCTTGCCTAAATTCATGGTAGAACAGTAGAAATTTCTGCGCCACGTAATGAGGAAAGAAGGCTTGGAAAATCTCTTACTCTCAGGGCGGGTAGAGGGAAAGATGAACAAAGGAAAGCAGCATGTAATATACGTGATGAGATTGTAGAACATGGTTTGGGAGAAATAAAATAAAAAGGGAAATTTATTAAGAGCTACACGGTAGAGGAAGATGTGGACGGCCATAAAAGAAGAAAAATTACAGAAACAATCAAGATATATTTTATTTATTGAAATTCTGACCAGGGAAATATATTAAAATTCGAACCTCTGATTAACAGAATATTATGAACCACTCGTTGTTTAAAATGTGATAAAGATATAATCACGCATACGAGATCTCGTAGATTTGATCAAGACATCCGCCATATTGTCTTGCACCTGTCACTTTTTCCAGCGCATTGCCTCAATATATAGATAAGGACGCTTTCTTTATTTGTCTATTTAAGTAATATTCATGATTTGTTCTTTCACAGTACTTTTTCTAACATGCGTGTTTCTGTCGCGATAAACATACATTTTGTCTTTCTTCCTTTTTTAACAAAACCGTTACTGTCATTTTGAAAATGGACTCATTAAAGAAAACCGCATACACTCTATGTGAGTGAGTGAGTGCGTGTGTATATGCTGGTTGTGTGTGTTTTTTATTCTGGTTGTGCGTGTGTATGTGCTGGTTGTGCGTGTATGTTCATTCAAACTTATTGCCTCTCGTTTTAAGAGACATCTTTAAACGATTTTTTCTATGTTCAGCATGAAATTGGCAATTTCATCTTCAACGAACAACGATCGTTTTTATAATAGTTTATTCAGAAATTATATTATCAAGGATGTGCGTTGTTCAGTGGATATCTGCTCGGAACGAGAAATCGGAGAGATGAGTTCGAATTCAAGTTGAATTCCAGTTGAATTAGTTGCATTCACTTTTGCGCAAATACCCTTGCAAAGGGTATTAATCCGTCTCTTCTCCCTAGCTATGGGTTAAATAGCAAGACAGATTGAGTTCTAAACATTTGGTTCGCAACCAGTCTACCGCAGAAAGTAATGGCTACTCGATCACCCATGTCTTTTAACTGACTGAATATCGTTTCTTATGTCTTTGTCTATGAGTGTATCAAATTTGATTAAAATCGGACCACTCGTTCTATAACCCGATTTTTTCGATTATCGATTTTCGATATTTATCTGGGGTACCTCGACACAAATTCTGGTTGTTCAGAATTCTGTGTATCCAACATTCATGACGATAAGGTGTGTGTGTGTGTGTATGTGTGTGTGTATGTGTGTGTGTATGTGTGTGTGTGTGTGAGTGGTAAATCTAAACTTATTTATAAATGGAACTTTGTCTGTGTGTGTGTGTCTCTGTGTGTGTGTGTGTGTGTGTGTGTGTGTGTGTGTGTGTGTGTGTGTGTGTGTGTCCGTTGCCTATAGACTCCAAAACGGCTGAACCGATTTTCTTGAATATTTACACAGCTATACTATAATCGTCTGCGAGTGTTCTTAGCTAGGTTTTGTGTCGAGGTACCCCAGATAAATATCGAAAATCGATAATCGAAAAAATCGGGTTATAGAAGGAGTGGTCCGATTTTAAACAAATTTGATACACTCATAGACAAAGACATAAGAAACGATATTCAGAAGTTTCAAGGTTGCAGTTCTTACAATAGTGCAGAAAATTTGATAAAGATATCAGGAAATCAAAATTTGACTTACATCCATTCATTTTTCTTTCAGTCTACAGTTTCGCTTTAACTGGAAACAACTATTGCTTTTTAATCTTTCGTGCTAACGTCCAAAGAGTCTGAGCTCCAGGACCATGGATTAGTTTTAAAGCTTTCATTACACCCGAGCAACGCCAGGCTATACTGCTAGTATTATATGTAATTCAGTTCGTGAATTTTTTTTTTTTAATCGTATCACCCCAAGCAACGCGATAACGCCACTGATGCGCAGGGGGGCTACGTAAGGGTAAAAAGAATGGAAAAGAGAAAGCCGGAAACCGCATCCTAAACAGGAAACAAGGGATGAGCCTCTTCACCTGTTCAATAGATGTGGGTGGAGTGTGAACCGGGCGATAGTTTAGTCTATCTACTCCAATTGGAAAAAAAAATAAAAATTAAAAAAAATAAAAGTGAAAAGACTTGAAAAGGGAAAACCGGAAACCGCATCCTAAGCAGGAAACAAGGGATGAGCCTCTTCACCTATTCAATAGATATGGGTGGAGTGTGAACCGGGAGATATTTGTACGTCTGTGTAAGTGTGACTATAGACATTAACAATGTAAGTGCTGTATGTAAGTAACCAAATATAGAAACAAGACAGAGGCAACCAGATATGAACAGATTTATAATAAACGGTTAGGGAGAGGGTGAGAAAGAGATTGATTAAAATAAAGTGAGAGTTAGTCAATGAAAGTAAGGGAGGGAAAGACATACGGAAAAATATAAACAAATATAAATAGGTATCGGGAAGAGATGGGGCTGGCGATAAAGAAAAAGAGTGACTGATACAGAAAGTGAGAGAGAGAGTGGGGGGAAGAGAGTTAGAGAGAAGTGCGCATGATCGTAAATACACTGAGATAAAGGTTGGACAAGTCAAAATGTTTGAAGATCAGCATTCTTACCGTTTTCTGTAAAAAAAAAAAGGTATGATATTTCAGACCTATGACCTATTTTAAAATTATAAATGATTTGTTAATTATTCAGTACAAATGTAATTCTATTAAGTCTGGCTTTATCTATTTAGGTTAGTAATCCTCAACGGCCTTGCCTCAACCCACTGGTATGCCGCGACAGTATTACTGGATTCAAAATCCATTCTTAAATGTTCCTTTGTGGTGATACCGAGTAAAAGCCGTGGACCGGATATTTGCGCTTTCACGACCAAAAAGCAAATGACCAAAAGTCGTCGCTGCGCTGCCGGCTCCGCGCAGATGTTCCGGTTGAAAACTAAAAATTAATTAAATATTAAATTTCCAGTTCGCGAGCTTACGCGAATTTTATTTATCAGCCAATGGGAAGCCCAGAACCAAATACAAGTGTGAAATCCCAAATGAGCTGCTGTGATCCAAAAAGAAGATATAAAAAGCGGATACAGAAAGCATCGTCAAGCAGACCGACTCGAGAAGAGAGTAATTAGTAGCTCCCTTGACCAAAGTCAAGTGTCTTACTACGCTCGTCTCCCTTACCTCTTTCCTTCTTCCCTGCCTCAAAAACTACTTACTGCCCTAAGCAGCGAATACATCAAAGACATTCCTTACTTACACGCTCCCAAATTCCTAAGCATTAATTCTCTTTCGGCATTTTATTGCCATGAACATTTTAACCTCCGTTGAACCTATACTTCAAATATTACTTCAATTGTAAAACTATTAATTGATATGTGTATATATAAAATGTTATTTTTCTACTCAAATTGCCTTTCTTGATTTGTAATCATTTTATGATTTATAGTGGGCTATCTACAACAAGGCCAAATTCCGTTAACCTGCAACCGTATACAACTACCCTTCACTAGAACGGACTCTCCACTACTAACAGAAAAGAATAGATAAGCAACCCACTGTACCTTCTAATATTGGACTTCATTTATGTGAAGAAGAACTGGCCATTATTCGAAGTATCTCCGAAAGATTGTCATTTATGTTTTCTTTGTAAGCAAAATCTTATTAACTTGGGGTCAAAACTGAAGACAGCAGACAAAATAACTGGTTCCTTAAGTAAGGATTTCCCTAAGAATTGGACCAAGGATTTACTACCGAGCAAGATTTATGATCTACTATTAATAATGTTTAAAACATATAATTTCATTATTATCAACAACAACAGGCCTCAAAAAAAAAACTTTCTCTGTGGCATTTCATGTCTTTTGGGAGATTGCGACTACAACATTAATAATCAAAAAACAGTATTAAATAGTTACATTGGGCACGCTTGTACCCCACTCTCTCGGAGATTGACTTGTCACCTGTCGGAACTTGGTGCAATCCGTGCACACACCGACCAGCACACCAAGAATAACCAAATTACAACTGTCAACATAACATTTGGATAACACCAAACAATTTACAGCATCCAAAGCAAAATAAGGCTTAAAACCCTAGAAATTTTATTAAAATAGACAGCCCTCATTAAATCAAATATCATTCACCATAGGAGGTATCTTGAAGTTCATATGATATAAATAATGGGCACTCATATTACATAAATATAAAAAGTACAAATAGATAAAATACTTAAAAGATAAAATGAATTGCATTTTTGTGTGGCCTCGTTCCTAATAGCCCTTGCAAATGACATCATGTTAAACTATTTCAAACTTCCAGCCCCCCACCCAAAGAATACCAGGAAATAGGCGAAGGATTCTAACTACACCGCAGACACCACATTAGTTCTTGATAATGACTGCAGTGGTTCAAAGTATCTGAAGAAAACAATAACAAAATATTAAATTTGGACAGTTTACCCACAACTATGGATGTGCGGAACGACAAATCGGGGAGCCGAGTTCGAATTCTAGTTGAATTCCTTGTATTTACTTTCGCGCAAATACTCTTGGGAAAGGTATTAATCCGTATCTTTCTCCCAGTAATGGGTTAAATAATAGGACAGATTGGGTTCTATAGCCTTGGCTTGCAACCAGTCTACCGCAGAAAACAATGGCAACATGCTGCGTGATAAACTTCTGCCCAGTCAGTCGTGTCTCGTTCGAGACATGATCGCCCATTCGTGTATAACGTATGGCACTTAACTAACCCACAACTTCGAGCAGAATAATCAAAACATTACTCGAAAATTGGAAAAAATAAAAAATAAAAACTTAAACAGAGAAACCATACAATTAGCGTTTACATTTTGTTGGTTTCACAGTAAAAAGGTGGGACCTAGTTGAAAATGGTGGGACCTAGTTGAAAAGGGTGGGACCTAGTTGAAAAGGGTGGGACCTGGTTGCTAATCTTGTGGCTCGAGTAAATTCATATAGAGGGGGCACCAGTGAGCTAAGTTCATCAGAACAGAGTTTGATTTTTGAGTTTTTTGCTAAACGGTATATCAATCATGTGGGTTATTTAATGCCAAAAAGGTGGGGTTTTAAAGTATTTTTTAATATTCGGTTATAGTGAGAAGGTTGATTTAGTCAGCTATAAATGAAAATTTTTTGTGTTTATTCTTTTTTAATTTTAGAAAACTGAAAATGACTTTTAGATTTGTATTCAAAAATGTTTTGCTGAGAACAAAAATGTATGTCCATAATAGTTTTCCTTAAAAAAAGTACTTTTTATCAAAGTCTATTTTTATACTTTCATCGTGTTTCGACCCCAGTTTGGGGGGAGGGACTATTTGCCCATAACTGGGACCCAAACAGGTGCTAGCACTCCAGGTCAAGGTGGACCTTGGAACAACAGCAATTAAGAGGTGGTTCCATGCTCCTCACAACCTCCAAATCGGAGGCCTTGCTGCTGGATGCAGTTTACCGTCATGCCCAGGACCTCATCGGAGCAGAAGCAGTGAAAGTATTTGTAGAGGAGACACAGGGAAGCCACATTGCGCCGGTGAGAAAGTGACTTAAGCCAGAAGACGGTCCAAAAGTGATACAGGAGATTCCGAAGTCGTCTGGAGTTCGTGGTTGAACCCAATAAATAAATGCTCTTTAGTATTGCAACGTATTTTTGTATCAGTCAGTTAAGTACTATATGTGAGCGATCATGTCTTGAAAGAGACATGACTGACTGGGCAGAAGATAATCCCATAGTAGGTTGCCATTACGTTCTGCGGTAGACTGGTTGCCATCCAAGGCTATAGAATCCAAAATGTCCTGTTATTTAACCCATAACTAGAGGGAAGAAACGGATTAATACCTTTCCCAAGGGTATTTACGCGAAAGTGAATGCAACGAATTCAACGGGAATTCGAACCCTTTTTGTATAATCATGGTTAATTATATGTTAAAATGAGATGTAAGTGTTATTTTTATTTTTGCGTAATTTAGACGACAATTTATTCATCGCTTCCTGTACACCAACATATTGATAAAATTCGTCTTCCTGTAGCCTAGATTGTGTGTGTGTGTGTGTGTGTGTGTGTGTGTGTGTGTGTGTGTGCGTGTGTGTGTGTGTGTGTGTGTGCCTGGAAGTAATTCCCTGTCTGTCAGTAAACGCACCGGCACACACATAAACATGTACCTAGTATTAGTTTCCGCCTCTGTAAACCGCGCCAAGGAAAAACGCACACACACACACGCACACGCACGTGCACGTGAGTGTGCTTTACCGAAAACAAAACCAGCCTCTCCGAATAAAAGACCAAATTGTAATCTGAGGAAACTACTATTTAGCTTCCAAGAATTTTTTTTTCTTTTAGACATGTTGTTGATGCCTGCGTCAATGCAGATATTGCTTCCTGCTCTGAACTACACATTTACAGTTACTTTTGATCAATAACAATGAGAAAGGAGGGAAAAAAAGGAATTCTGAATTCATTCATTGTGCGCACACACACACGCACACACAATTGTCGCCCCTCATGATCTTGTAGAATAAATCATACTCATGCGCATGCGTCAAGTAGCTATTCGCGCGCACAATGATAGTTCCTCGAATAAATAAGAATAAGAAATTCCAACACGCAAAAATAAACATTGTTGGAATGTTAGAATGAAAGCTAAGATATCAAAGATCTAATTCTTGGAATCTTTATCAAACAAGGCAGAACAATTTTATTTACATCATATATATATATATATATATATTCAGAAATTATAACATGAATATGTTATAATATCACTTTAAAAGTAGCTATTTTGTTTCAACACGACTTGTGTGTTATCAAAGGGATGAGTTTTATTTCAAATTGAAGAAAACCCTTCAACTTGAAACAAACCTCATCACTTGGTAAGACACACTTTTGTAGTGATATTATATCATATTCATGTAATTTCTAAATAAATATTAGCTCTACTTTGTATTGAGCACTTTTTAAGAATAGTAATATTATTCCATCCATACCTACACTATATATATATATATATATATATATATATATATATATATATATATATCAGCATGCGGTGTAGATATAGAAGAATCCAAAGGAGTATCCTGTACATACAGTGGTAGGATAACTCTCTAAAAGAGCTCTAAATATATATGTATTTAAATACATATAGAGCAAATATAAGAAAAATTAAGGCAGACACGTTATTTCATGGTAAATCGGAGGTTCAGGCCTATTTCAGGTGAACCATTATCAGTTTCCGTACGCGTAAGAACGGATGTCAACTAAAATCAGTTGAAAATCGATTAGACTGCTGATCCGTAGATTTGAAACAAAAAGTGGGTTAGGTGATATATATATATATATATATATATCGGTCAGGTTTCGAACCTGGGTTATGTAGCAATCGGAGTCTAACCGTACTGATGAGCTGTGATACAGCGAAACAGATCTGTCTGCGGATAACAATAATTACGCTCTCACACCCTGATTGAGCACTCTAGAAGAAAGGTAGACTTTGAAAAACAGTAGCCACTCTGGCGTGTACGCATCGCTCATTCAGTAAAAATGAATTTGAGCACTCTAGCTATTGGGTGTGTAATATGATATGCTCTAAAAAGAGTGCCTTCTTCCACCGAACGTGGCCCAGGGGTAGAGTCGCCGACTGACGCCAAATCGGTCGGGTTTCGAACCTGGGTTATGTAGCAATCGGAGTCTAACCGTACTGATGAGCTGTGATACAGCGAAACAGATCTGTCTGCGGATGACAATATATATATATATATATATATATATAAATTAAATAGGATTAATTCAAGGATGTTGGATAACACATCACCTCAGCAACAAAAAAATCCTTTAATTTACCTTCCTGCTTTTTCCGCTTGGATTAAAGTATCTGAATAAAAAATATATATATATTCTAAATATACACTGTTAAATATAAGAGACAATGAATGTCTATTATGTTTGATCATGAGCCGTTCTAAACATCGTATTTTGGCTTTAATTTCAGTTGAAAATAAAGACAAAAATTCTCCAACATTTGGATATTTTTTTATTAAGTTGGTTTTAAGCCTTCGGCTTACATGAGCCATCTTCAGAAAGGTTACAAGGACGTTAACACAAAAACATCTATCATCAGCGACGATTTTATCTCATGTTGACATAAAACTGCGCTAAGCAACGGCAACAGTTAACAAAAATAGCAAACGCAGTTCGCAAATTTGTAATGCGGTTCTATGACGTCACACCGCGTGAGAGCTCGAAATGTTAACAGAACCATATATTTAAATGCAATGTAATGTGTTATGACCAGATTTATATATATATATGGTTTTTCGGAAAGTTCATGACTATTTTTACGAGAAAATAAAACGCAAAACAAAATTATGCCATTAAATCCCCTTGTTTCCTGTTTAGGATGCGATTTCCGGTTTTCTCTTTTCCAATGTTTTCCCTCTTTTCTTTTTTTTTCAATTGGAGTAGATAGACTAAACTATCGCTCGGTTCACACTCCACCCACGTCTATTGAACAGGTGAAGAGGCTCATCCCTTGTTTCCTGTTTAGGATGCGGTTTCCGGTTTTCTCTTTTCCAATCTTTTCCCTCTTTTCTTTTTTTTCAATTGGAGTAGATAGACTAAATTATCGCCCGGTTCACACTCCACCCTCGTCTATTGAACAGGTGAAGAGGCTCATCCCTTGTTTCCTGTTTAGGATGTGGTTTCCGGTTTTTCTCTTTTCTAATCTTCTCACTCTTATGTAGCCCCCTGCACATTTTGTTTCACAACCCTTCTTCATTTTTCCTTTCAACTTAAAGATTCCGTCTTCCCTGAATTTCGGTGGTTTCTCGGCAAGGAACTCATTAAGATTTTTAAGAATCAAAATCTTTTACTATTAAATTAATTTGCAAGGACCTGAAAAAAATGAAAATTCAAAGGAGCAATGTCTGGGGTATCTGGTTGGTGGGTTAACACATCGCAGTCACGCTGCAACAATTTTTCCGGGTCGCCAAAGAAACGTGAGGTCTGGCATTATCCTGATGAAAAACAATACGTTTCCTGTGGTCAATTCTAGGCGTTTGCGAGCAGTACTTTTACGAATCAACTACCTGGTTACTTGGCAGGATCTCATAGTAAAGAAGTCTTTTTCAAAATGTGTAGGATAACTTTCTTAGACTAAAGACCTGCTCCAGGGGTGGCTAAAGTTGGCTCATGTAGCTTACCTCGGGATCTAAACACTGTTGTAAACGATCAATTTCTCATCATCCGTCAAAATTCACCATCCGTTCGGCCTTAAAAGTGATTTCAAAATCCTCAATTTTCATAGTCAAAATCACAACGCATTGACTTTATAATCCACTTCTAAGGAATATCTCGAGCGATATGAAAAGTACGTAGACAAGAAAAACAACAGCGCTGTATTTGATGAATTTCATTTTAACATTAAAAAATTTTGATTAGATACCTAGAAAGGGTTATTATAAAAATATATGAATAGTCATAATATGTCTATATTATTCAAGTAAAAATATTTGAATATATATATATATATATATATATATATATATGATGGACTCTCCCGTCGATCTCGACGTATGAGGTTCCGACAACTCTGACTTCATCCATGCTTCAGCCTCTGATGACATCTAAGTCCAGCAAGGGACTTACAAATCAATCCACACAGAGTGCAAGTGTGCTGGTTATGGGATGTACTTGCAGGTACCAATACAGCCCGCTTGACTCTCTCTCGTTTCTGACTCAAATGATTCAGACTGTCAGCCTTGAAACGCTGAAGACCATCAAAACAACATGCCTTCCACTCCATTCGATCAGATATATATATATATATATATATATATATATATATATATATATATATATAACGTAGCACACTTGGTATACTATCCAGGTAAATTCCGATAGAGACGCACTCAAAAGAACTCAATGTTAAATTCATTTATTTAATTTAATTTATTTAATTTTATTTAATTTAGCAGAGTAATATAATTTAGAAAAGATTTCTGATTTATTACAATTACAATGGGTAATACATATTACACCGCATAGTGAAGTTATCATTGCGGCTCGTCAGACCCAAATTGTACAACAGTTGATCTTCAAAATATCCCCATCCCAATTTATTTTTTTTACATAGACACTCATATGTCCATATTTAGAATAGACATTTGTGAGCATCTGTGTAAAAAAAAATTGCGAGGGTGGGGAATATTTTGATCAACTGTTGTACCATTTGTGTCTGACGAGCCGCAGTAATAACATCATTATGCTGTGAAATATGTACTACCTATATATATATATAAAAAAAATACAAAAGTTTTACAATTATATTATACACTTTCCAATACAACTGTGTACTGGTCTAATATGATTATGACGAAAAACTAACTAAAAATTAAAATAGAAAGGAAATTAATTAGAAGGATATCTTCTTAAGTGTCACTATCGAATTTTATCAAAATATAAATGAACACACTTGTTTTTCCCCAAGCATCCTTTTTACTGAAAAAGAATTCTACTTTCCCAATCTAATATTCACAAGGCGAAATATGTTGAAAAATCAAGGGATTAGGGTTAAACTCATCATTTCAGTTTCGGAATATGTACAGCACAAACGTCCCTCTCATGCGCTTGTGGAACTCCCTTCCATATGCTTGCTTTCCTGACGGTGATAACCTCCAGGAATTTAAATGCAAAGTCAATTCATATCTCTTACCCACTTAACTCTAGCCTTTTCTACATAACCCCGTATATTTTGTTCTTTTCCTTTCTCTCTAACCTTCGCAACGGTCTTCACTCATGTGTTCAAATTGTTCTCATGCCCTTTCTCTTTCTCTCCCTGCAGCTGGTTCTTCTTTCTCTTCACTCTCCTTCTGCCAAAACCTTTAACTCTCTTATGTAGCCCCCTGCACATCAGTGGCGGTACCGCCTTGCTTGAAGTGAAAGGATTAAAATAAATAAATAACAACCTAATCACAATCCAAACGATATTCATTAAAAAAAAATTAAATATTACTCGTTCATTTTTCTTTCTATCAGACTTTGAATTTGGGCACATTATGCCCTCCTCATGTATGAATTGACCTTGAAACCATCTGATTAACATTAATGAACGTTCTCAATTTTACAAACCTTGATGAACGAACGGCATCATTGGCTCTGTATGTATATATAAATTTTAGCAACACAGTTTTCCGGTTACATTTGTTAGCATAACTCACACCCCTGAAGATGATCTCGGAAAGAGGTTGAAAGTACTTGGGTACCTTAAGAAATGAATGAAAATAACATCTGTTAATGTTACAGCTTATTTCTGACATCTTTTGATTGTAATACGCGAAAGATTATCCATGAGTATGAACGGATTTTATTAAAAATAAGCAAACACATTGTTTGCAATTTATTTAGTCTAAAATGTTTAAAAGAAAATTTGCTGCCTAAATACACAAATGTTAATATATATATATATATATATATATATCAGGAACTTATTTGAGGAAATATTTTAACCAACGTGGCGCCGTACAGTTGAGTATATAAAAGGACCTGATGTTGGATAACGATAAACATGTTAGCTTTAGAATCTCTCATTGAAAATTTTATTTTTATAGTTTCTAGTTTTAAAGATTTTTTTATAGTTTCATTTTATAGTTTCTCGTTTTATAGTTTCTGTGCGATTTCTCTCCTCTCTCCTGATATTTTTGGTTGGCGGAATGAACGTGGCGATACAGTGCATGTCTCTATTTTAGGGAACTACTTTAAAAAGAAGTGCGGAGGTCAAGGCCAAAACTTGTAAAGGCATTTAAAAATTAATGTTGAGCATGACCGGAAGGGAAACAACTGCGCATGCTCAGATGTGTTTTTGTTCACGAGAGGAAAAGGCGTCATTTATTCCTTTGTACTGAAAACGTTGCATTCATTTGACTGACGAGAAAAAAGTTAAAAATAAAAGAAGAAATGTTGTGCGAATTGCATGAAATTGATTTTCTATTTAGAGAACAGAAAATTGTGGATCAAAAATAGATGTAATATTTTCCGCCATAGTACATGGATATAGTAGAATAATATATATATATAAATGTGTGTATTTAGGCAACAAATTTTCTTTTAGACATGTCCGATTAAATAAATTACAAACATTGTGTCTGCTTATTTTTAATAAAATCCGTCCATACTCACGGATAATCTTTCGCGTATTATAATTGAAAGATATCAGAAATCTTTTACAGTAATTTTTAACAGTACAGTTTTGCGGTTATTTTTGGTTACCATAACTCACACCCCTGAAGATGATCTCGGAAAGAGATTGAAAGTACTTGGGTACCTTGAGAAATAAATGATAACAACATCTGTCAACGTTACAGCTCATTTCTGACATCTTTCAATTATAATACGCGAAAGATTATCCGTGAGTATGAACGGATTTTATAAAAATAAACAGACACAATGTTTGCAATTTATTTAATCTGATATATATATATATATAAAAAAAACTTATTTATAAATGGAACTTTGTTTGTGTGTGCATGTGTGTGTATGTGTGTGTGTGTCCGTTACCTATAGACTCCGAAACGGCTGAACCGATTTTCTTGAAAATTTACACAGTTGTACTATAAGGGTCTGCGAGTGTTCTTAGCTAGGTTTTGTGTCGAGGTATCCCCGATAAATATCGAAAATCGATAATCGAAAAAATCGTGTTATAGAAGGAGTGGTCTGATTTTAATCAAATTTGATACACTCATAGACAAAGACATAAGAAACGATATTCAAAAGTTTCAAGGTTGCAGTTCTTACAACAATGCAGAAAATCGAATATATATATATATATATATATATATATATATATATATATATATATATATAAAAGGCAACATTTTTGTGTGTTTGTGTCTGTTTATCTGTCTGTATGTCCTTTATACAAATCCACAATTTTTATCCAATTCTCACCAAGCTTCACACAAATATTATTTAGGCTGAATCTGAGCTCCAGGACTATGGATTAGTTTTAAAGCTTTCATTAAACCCGAGCAACGCCGGGCTATACTGCTAGTTAATAATAAACAACACCAAAGGCAATAAACATGTCTGGTTTCCCTAAGATTCCTAAAGATGGTATTTTACTAAAGCCAGTTGTTAGCTGACAAGGTTCTGTGTGCCACTCTCTAAGTCGCTTCTTTGTTGATATAATTGACCCATTAATAGGAAAGTAACCATCATATGTACAAAACTCCGCTCAGTTCGTGGAATTAATCAAAGATGCTTGGATCAAAAGATCCAAGTTCGAATTCAAGTCGAATTCGTTGCATTCACTTACGCACAAGAAAGAAATGGCAACCTACTGCGGGAAAATCTTCTGCCAGGACAGTCATTGATCGAAAGAGGCATAATCACTTAAACGTGTATGTCGTACGGCACTTAACTGACTGATCCATAACAATAATAATTCTGAAGCAGGTACGTATGAAATAAACTACCATATCTTTCTTCATAATACATTGGGGACACTTGTTGAAATTTTAAAAAACAACATGTCTCTGAACATAAAAGGGATCTTATACACAACAATTTACATATTAATGTCGTGTCTTTTGAGAATATAGACAATCATAACTCGAAATATATGACTTACCTTATATTATTTTTTAATCATTTCACCCCAAGCAAGGCGGGACCGCCACTAGCGTGCAGGGAGTTACAGTGAAAGAAAAAACTGGGTACAATGGGTATTGAAGAAAGGATAAAAGATGAACGGGATTCAAGAAGATTCAAGATGGCGAATGACGTCGCATTTAAATTTTTGGTATTTTCAGGTAAACAGAAGGGAGTTCAACAGGCGGAAAATTCGAAAAAAGAAACTGTTCGTGTAGAAGTGGCTAATATAATTCTAATAGTGTTCTTAAATTCACCGAGTCAGGGCACCAGGATAAAAATCACATCAGAGCAGATGCCATAAAAATATTTGTAGAAAAGACATAGGCCAGCCACGTCACGTCAGTGAGAAAAGAACTGAAGTCGAGATGCCAGGTCAGGATTAATTACATTGCAGATTCTTTGGATTTTGTCGAGAATTTCAAGCATGAATAGCAGAAGGACCCGACCTGATATGGCAACCATATTCAGTGCACGGACGAATGGTAGATTTATAAATGTACAAGATGAATTCTAAGGAGAAATACTTCGTGGCCCGACACAGAGATCTATCCAACCTTCCTAGCAGTAGACGCCGCTACAGATTCGATGTAGTCGTTTTATTTCAGGCCGGTTGAAAAAGTGAGGCTAAGGATACGCAGTGTTTATTACCTGTGAATTGATATTAATGCTTAAAAATATGAAACTGATATTTTCTTTCGACTTTTCCACGGCTTTAAATTGAATTTACCATTCTTCTAGACCGCCTGCCAAAAAGACAAAAATAGTCAATGTACCCTGTCGTTTAAAATATAGCTGGAAAGTAAAAAAAATGATTTATATCGTTGCTAAGGGTGCGAAACTGAAGGCTATGGAAACGGTTAGCATTAGAATCGACGATTCTACCTTAAGCTTCTTGTGCTTGTTTCCTGAATTAACTGAAACGTTGAAAATAATCCTCTTTCCTCGCGCGCTATGTTCGGATCGTCTTGGCAACCTTTTCAGTGGATGTCGCGAACGCGTTCACTCATCACCCGCCAGTTCCCCTTGAAAAGACTTTTTGCCCCATGAGCGACATCGGATTCTACGCGGCTTACACTCATTACGGTAATCCACAAAACTGACCTTTAACATTAGAACTGTTGTCGCTAAAAAGACAAGAATACCAGACAACAAAAATATAATTTCGCAGTTGGGTAATAATGGTTAGTAGTAATTTTTCTTACTTTCCGACTTCACAGTGATACATATAAAAAAAGTCCTTAAATTCGCAGTCTTGTGCCAGACTAACCTAGGCTTCGTAAATACCTTGGAGCATGTCACGTTGAATAAATTGTGCTTTGCAAGGTCGAACGTATACGGCACCAGTGGATGATGGAACTAACTGCTCAGGCGTAGTTGTTTTCGCGAAGCAAGCTTTTTTAACCAGTACACCACGTCGAAGAACCCAAATGATTTTCTAAGCGTAGCTTAGATGTGGCACAAGGCCGAAACAGCTGAGCACCCACTGAGGATGGAAATCACTACTCAGTCGTAATTGATCTAGCTAACAATTACACCTCGTCTAAGTGCCCAGTCAGTGTGAGTTAATGATCCATAAGCTTCTTTGCAGATGTGAGTGTAGCTTAATTAACGGCGCCAAAAGTGAAACGAACGTGCCGCGTTCAAATCCTGGGTGAGTGTTTCATTTACATCGTGCATTTTGGGAAACTATGAACTGTACTGCGTTTGGTGCAGTTGATATCAGTTCATAAGGAGAAACCGTGGAGCCGAGTTTGAATTCCAGTCGAATTCGTTGCATTCACTTACGCACAAATATAATCTTTTGGGAAAAGGTATTAATCCGTCGCTTCTCTTCCAAGCTATGGGTTGAATAACAGGACAGACTAGGTTCTATAGCCTTGGTCGGCAACCAGTCCACCGCAGAAAATAGTGGCTACCGACTGCGGGAAAAATCTTTTACCCATTCATTTATGTCTCTTTCAAGACATGATCGCCTAAGCGTGTAACACGTATGGCACTTAACTGAGTGACTGATGGAGTCTAATAGGTTAGTTAGCTAATCTCTGTTGTAGATATCTGCTGAGGCACATTTGTATTTTTTTAATACACCCGATTATGTTAAGCGAACCTTAATTACAAATTATTTTTTAATCAGTTCATCCCAAGCAAGGAAATAACGCCACCAAGACGCAAGTTGCTACTGGAAGTGAATGACAAGAAAAAACTTTCAAAGGAATAAAGAAACCAAATCCTTAACAGAACACCAGGGATAAACTAGTACTCCTCTTCAGAAGATCGGGGTGTAGTGTGAATCGGACAATTGGCGAACCTATCTACCCCTACTGAAGAAGAAAATAAATAAATGAATAGTATAAATTTCAGAAGTGAAGATGATAGAAGTCTGGAGCTGGAGTAGAATTTAGAACGAACCGGAAACCCAATCCTAAATAGGAAACAAGCAATAAAACTACTCCCGTTAGTGAAAAAGAAACCCCTATGAGCTTTAGAAAAAGATATAACCTATGCTTAGATGAAAAACTAAAAATAATTGAATTAAGTAATAATAACCAGGTAATAAACCAATGAAATGAAGAGATTTTTAAATGTCGTCATAGAAATAGATTTAAATTACTGGTTTTGTCGGACTAAAATATTTTTCCTACCAATAATTTTCTTGAATATAACGCTGTTCTTTCTTTATTGTGAATCTGATTCTTTCTTTTTATTTTATTTTTATCATTATTATTATTGTTGCTATTTTATCTATATTTTTCTTTTTTATATTCTTTATTTACATTTAAAAATTTTGTATTTTGTGATGTTCACCACGTGTGACTGCATTTAAATTTGTTTTTACTATATTGGTTTCTTTGTTTTTTGTAGGTATTTCTTTTTTAATTTTCTTTTTAGTCTTGTATTTTAAAAATTTTTTGCTCTTATAAGAATTTTTTGTCTTTATGATGGTTTTGTGAATCTTTTTGTTTATGAATCTCTTTTCGTATTTTTGTATAATATTTTTTCTTGTGAATTTTCAATTATTATTTTTATTTTCTGAATTTTTTTATTTTTGTGATAGCTAATTATTTGTGACTGTAAGTATATTATTAATCCCTTTTTTTTTTTCTTTATTTCTTTTTGCAATTTTTATTTGTTTCTCTTTTTTAGTTTGGTTATTTTTATTTTGTGTTTTTGGATGTTATTAGTGTGTGCTTATATGGCCTCATATAATTATATGTCTGTCTGCTTATTATGTGTATGTCTATATCTGTTCTCCTATTTTGTGTTTGTGTATATATTTTTTCCTCTAAAATTTTCTCCGTGTCTATAAGATTTGGTGTATGTATTCTTAATTTTTGTGTCACTTACTGTATTGTTGGTGTGTTTGACAGTTTCGTTCTCTAACATTCACTTAGCCTTATTTCTTCTCTGTACAAAATTTTTCTTCAATATTCTGAGTTAAATGTAACATTTGAGATTTTCGGTTTGACAAAACAGTGTGGAATTATTACAACTGCCGAAATAAATTTTACATTTATAACCTTTTATTTATGTGTTGAGTTTTCCTTTCAATATATACAATTGAACAGGTGAAGAGGCTCATCCCTTGTTCCTTGTCTAGGATGTGGTTTCCAGCTTTCTCTTTTCCAATCTTTTCACTCTTTTCTTTTTTTTTTTCAATTGGAGTAGATAGACTAAACTATCGCCCGGTTCACACTCCACCCACGTCTATTGAACAGGTTAAGAGGCTCATCCTTTGTTCCCTGTTTAGGATGTAGTTTCCGGCTTTCTCTTTTCCAATTTTCTCACTTTGTTTTTTTTTGTTTTTTTTCAATTGGAGTAGATAGATCTATCTATCGCCCGGTTCACACCCCACCCACATCTATTGAACAGGTTAAGAGGCTCATCACTTGTTCCCTGATTAGGATGTGGTTTCTGGCTTTCTCTTTTCCAATCTTTTCACTATTACGTAGCCCCCTCCACATCAGTGGCATTACCGCCTTGCTCGGGGTGATACGATTAATTACATACACGTATATACATATATATATATATATACATACACATGAATGTAGATGCATAAATGTATAATCATGCACAAAATCTATATATACGTATAAATTTTTTATCTATACACACTCTCGTCTTTCCACATCCATGTACCCATCTATGAAGACCAGATTTATACGTGAATATAAAATAATGCTAATCTATATACATAAGTGTTCACCTATACACACACAAAAAGGGGGCCTATATTCAAATACATATATAACACAAAGTAGTTATACACATATACCGGAATATATATTAAATACATACGAGACCTTAACCCCAATTTTTTCAGTACATAAAAATTATCAAAGGAGAGTTTTTACACAAATATGGAAGTGAATCCACTAGTGTAAGGGTTAGGGTTAGGGTTATAGTGGGATCATTTAGATTCTGATATCAACACATATACATGAGTATACTGATTAATAAAGAAGCATACATTCAATTACATCCATAATACATAATCAACGCTAACATACATATACTTAAGTGTACCCATATACACGTAAAAATGGAGTTTCTATGAAAATATACATACATAATATAAACTAGATAAACACATATACTGGTACGTATCCTACTATATCACACCTGTGACATCACTTGAGTATTGAAAAAATAATGGTTAAGATCAACTCATTATGTGATATATATGTTTGTATATATGTATAACACGTGTTGATTCTCTTCCATATTTGTATAAATTGTCATTTGATAAGTTTTGCATATTGAAAAAAAAATTATGTTTATGGTCTTCAATGTATTTTCCGGTATATGTGTATAACTACTTTGTATTATATATGTAATTTAATAAAGGCAACCCCTCTTTGTGTGGGTATAGATGGACACATACATATTTATGTTGGCATTAATTTTTGTATATACACGTTTATAGATAAGAAATGTGTGTGGTTTATTGGTATACTTGCGTAATTGTGTGTTAGTATTAATTATACTGTATATGTCTGGTCTTTATAGGTATCTATGTGCGTGTGTGAAGACAATATTTATAAAGTGGATGTGGATGGATGGATGGATGTGTGTATATATATGTATGCATAGGTTAATTTGTATGTACATATGTGTAAGTATGTACATGTGTGCATATGTATAAGTATGTATGTATGTGTATACGGAGGTATGTTCATAGGTAGGGATATATGTGTATATGTATTCATGTACTTGTGAGTGGGTGTGTAATGTATTTATGGCCACTCTTTTGAATTTTTTCTCGTTTAACCTTGGTGACCCTCACAAGATAAGGTTAAAGATTTCTATTCTGGGTCATGTCACTTGCTTTCCATTTCGTTTTTTTTTTTTTTTTTTTTTTGATATTCTAAAATACTTAAACGAAAATAAAACGTTTTCTGATGAAATGGACTAATTAGAACATTGAAATTGATTATGATTTATACTCACTTTAGATGATGTCTTGAGTTTTTCTTTATAGATATCATATTGCTCTGGATAACATCCACTGAGCTCTCTATACAGATCTATTGCATAATAGTTCATAGTTCTGATTGGCTATTCTTTACCATCCACGGACTTGACATCACGATATATATATATATATATATATATATATATATATATATATATATATATATATTGGATATATATATATCGGTCGAGTTTCGATCCCGGCCAGAGGCGAGTGGATGCGTCTAGCCACACTGATGAGCTGTGATACAGCGAAACAGGCTTGTATGTGGATGACTAATATATATATTTTCAAATGAATAACAAACTACATATATATATATATATATATATATATATAGAGAGAGAGAGAGAGAGAGAGAGAGAGAGACAGACAGACAGACAGACAGACAGAGAGAACAGAGAGACAGAAAGACAGGGAGAGACAGATAAGAGTTATTATTATTGTTATAATAATTCCATACTGCAATTTAGTATTCAATATACCATCATCAGGCATAATTATATATATATATATATATTTCCTGTCACGGTCATGAAAAAGAGACCTTAGGAAGGCATCATTGGCTCAGTTCATTCTCTTTACTAACAGTTATTAAACGTTACTATCAGTTATAAAAGGTCTTGCCGCGTGTGTGCTCTTCAACTCTACCTTTTTTTTCATCATAATAATGTCGTCGAGTAAGAAAGAATATATACATATAAAGGCCCTTGTATATATATATATATATATATATATATATATATATATATATATATATATATATATCGGTTCACACTCCACCCACGTCTATTGAACAGGTTAAAAGGTTCATCCCTTGTTCGTTGTTTAGGATGTGGTTTCCAGCTTTCTCTTTTCCAATCTTCTCACTTTGTTTTTTTTTTCTCTCAATTGGAGTAGATAGATCTATCGCCCGGTTTACACTCCACCCATGTCTATTGAACAGGTTAAGAGGCTCATTCCTTGTTCCCTGTTTAGGATGTGGTTTCCGGCTTTCTCTTTTCCAATTTTCTCACTTTGTTTTTTTGTTTTTTTTCAATTGGAGTAGATAGATCTATCTATCGCCCGGTTCACACTCCACCCATATCTATTGAACAGGTTAAGAGGCTCATCCCTTGTTACCTGTTTAAGATGTGGTTTCCGGCTTCATCTTTTCCAATCTTTTCACTATTACGTAGCCTCCTGCACATCAGTGGCGTTACCGCCTTGCTCGGGTTGATACGATTAAAAATATATATATATATATATATATATATATATATATATATGTCCCTCATGCTCAAGTGTTTAGATTATTTTTTATTACTTTTTGTTGTTGTTGTTGTTGTTGGTGGTGGTGGTGGTGGTGGTGGTGTTGTTGTTGTTGTTGTTGTTGTTAAATGCCCAATTGTAGGCATATATCAATATGTATGTTGCCGATGCTTTAGACGGCTTATTGATATAAATATTTTTGCCATCATTTGTGAAGGCACGAGCCGACTCATTTTTGAATTTTTTTCTCAAAACGGTTTTTCAGGATATGAACAACAGAAGTTGACATTTTATCTTGTTTTTTTTTGTTTTTTTATATTGATGGGAGCGTTCTTTCAGACATTCTATTTTTGTTGATGAGCCTTTTTTTTTTTTAATAAAGTTATTTGCGATTCGCTTGTGCAAATATAGAAATATAGAAATATATATATATATATATGTCCCTCATGCTCAAGTGTTTAGATTCTTTTTTATTACTTTCTTCTTCTTCTTCTTCTTCTTCTTCTTGCTGCTGCTGCTGCTGTTGTTGTTGTTGTTGTTGTTGTTGTTGTTGTTGTCTTGTGCCAGTCTATATAGGATTTAATAAAGGCTTGCTCGATCTTTTGAAAAGAAATACAAGTTTATCCTTGACTTTCTGTTTAGGACTCGGTTTCCTGTTCATTCTAAAATCTGCTTCAACTCTGTACTTCTTACGTCTCAGCCTAAATTTTGAAATTTCATTCACTGTTTATTTGTATTTTTTGTCAATAAATGTAGACGGGTTCGTCTCTCGTCCGTTTCACATTAATCCCCGAGTTTTCAAACAGAAGTAGAGGATTATCTCTTGCTTCCTCTTATGGACTGAATTTGAATTTCTTCTATAGCAGGAATTTGTAAAAATGAAAAATATTCTTGAAGTTTTTATTTTAGTTTTAAATTCAAGCTAAAGATTAAATTTAATATTTAATATTTTCAATACGCAAAATACTTTGCTGTATATCAAAAGCTAATTTAAATTGACTGGACGGCGTCTTCTTTTTTTTTTAATCGCTAAAAAACGCAGATTTTAGCGCCATTTCTGTAAGTAGAATATAATTATCTTTATTTAACAAAAATACTTCAAAAACAAATTATAATTTTACTAAGTTTGGTAGATATCGGCTCGGAACGAGAAATCGGTGAGCCGAGTTCGAATTCCAGTTTAATTTCTTACATTCATTTATACGCAAATACCTTTGGGAAAGCTATTGATCCGTCTCTTCCCCCTTTATCTATGAGTTAAATGGCAGAACAGATTGGGTTCTATAGCCTTGGTTGGCAATTAGTCTAACGCAGAAAGTAATGGTAACCTAGTGCGGGAAAATATTCTGCTCGGTCTGTTATGTCTCTTCTGAGACATGATCACCCACACGTGTATCACGTATGATACTTAACTGGCTAACATTTTTTTCATCATGCAATGCTCATTTGTAACGAACCTGTGAAGCTACCTATTCTAAAGTCTTTTCCTTCTGTATCTCTTTTAGTAGCTTTGTTTCTAAATGGCCTTATCGCCTTATTTGGGGTGTATTGTTTAAATAAATACACTGAACAATTTAGCTACATTATGATATAATATTATACAGTGTAGTAGTTTTAGTTATATTTTCAATAAACAATGCAAATTTAAAACATTTTGTCCTATAATGTGTGTCCGGTTTTATTATGGTGTTATTTACACTTTTTATCTTTTTTTGTTTAGATTAATTATTACTTTTTTTTCTTTTTTTTTTTTTTAATCATATCACCCGAAGCAACGCGAAAACGCCACTGATGCGCAGGGGGCTACGTGAGAGTGAAAAGATTGGAAAAGAGAAAACCGGAAACCACATCCTAAACAGGAAACAAGGGATGAGCCCCTTCACCTGCTCAATAGACGTGGGTGGAGTGTGATCCGGGCGGTAGTTAGTCTATCTACTCCAATTGAAAAAAGTGAGAAGATTGGAAAAGAGAAAACCTGAAACCGCATCCTAAACAGGAAACAAGGGATAAGCCTCTTCACCTGCTCAATAGACGTGGGTGAAGTGTGAACCGGGCGATAGTTTAGTCTATCTACTCCAATTGAAAAAATAAAATAAAAATTTAAAAAAAGAGTGAAAAGAGTGGAAAAGAGAAAACCGGAAACCACATCCTAAACAGGAAACAAGGGATGAACCTCTTCACCTGTTCAATAGACGTGGATGAAGTGTGAACCGGGCGATAGTTTAGTCTATCTACTCCAATTGAAAAAATAAAATAAAAATTTAAAAAGAGAGTGAAAAGAGTGGAAAAGAGAAAACCGGAAACCACATCCTAGACAGGAAACAAGGGATGAGCCTCTTCACCTGCTCAATAGACGTGGGTGGAGTGTTAACCGGGCGATAGTTTAGTCTATCTACTCCAACACCAAATGATGTGAGATCTTATTCATTGATTAGCCATTTTTGTAATCTTTTATAGTTTTTATATACTTTTTATTTATTCAATATACAGGGGTTACTGAAACAATAACCTAATTGTCTGATATATTGTTTAGGGCAGTTCAGCTTTAGAACCGTTGTAATGCACTCAATTTGAAAGTTGTTTTGTGACATGATGAATGAGTACAGAATACTTTTTTAAATCGTTCCTGCTTTTTTTCAGGAAATAAGTTTAGAATATTAAGTTTTAAAGTTGGACTTTCATTTCGCTAATCAGTGAGATCCCTATATCGCAGCCTTATCACATTTATAATTCACTGAAGCTTTACAAATTACAAGATGGATGGCACAAGGACATTATTACTAAATCATCGTGCTATCAAATAAGACCTTTAATCGTAACGTTGCAATTTCATGCCGGTGAAAAGCACAACCTTACAAATTTGATGATTTACTGAAGCTTTACAAATTGTATATGTACAAGATGTATGGCACAAGGACATTATTACTAAATCATTTTGCCATCAAATAAGACCTTCATTTACTTCAAAGGGAAATTATACTGAACAATTTAGCTACATTATGATGTAACACTATTTCTGGTGCCGAAAAAAGAGGAAGAAAAGAAGAAGAGAAAATAATGAAACATGTTTTCTTTCTTCTTCATCCACTAAAAGCTAGGTAAAGGATATTCTAAGATCAGTCAAGAAAAATAGATAAATCAAATTACGGTCACTAAAAACGAATAAGTACTCTAAATAAAGTTTGTTTTTTATGACTCTTGAGTCATAAAAAACAAATTCAGTCCAGAAGGATAAAGATTCTTGTCACAAAATTCAGAATAGCTATTATCTTGAAAAGTGAGTCTCTCGGTTATTGTGAAAATTTAACGACCATTGATAAAATGACAGCTGTCTAAGATTTGATTTAAAACTTGCATGAAAATTATTGGAAGAATTTTAAGACCCTTAGGGACAAGCCATCCTCTGATCAAAAAAAGAAACGGAATTCTCAGAAATAAAGTTTTTGTTTTTTTGTTTTTTAGTGAATTTCACGACGCAGATAATTAAAAAAGAAATATATGGATTTGTTTTTGACCGAAGCAAGATAATTTTTTGCGGCGGTTGTATAAAAAGCGAGAAAACCTAAATAATTCAAATTGTCTCAACTCGAGAATTTCAAATAATAAAACACAGATGTGAAAAAGTCGACCACAAAACGAAGATTCGATGGGAAGGAAATTTTGGAGCGATAATTCAAATTTAACCGTTTGAGCTGGACTACACCCTACAGAAGAGAACCAGTGGAGATCAGACCGGAGAGACCCGGCGGAGACATGACACACGAGATAGATTTGATACACACAGTATAGTTCAACAGTTAGTTCGAGAGTTGAGTTTTGAGTTGGACCGGTATGAGTCGAGTTAACACGTGAGACGTGTTGTCACGTGACTACTTGCATTAGAAGAACCTCCAACTTTAACCAAATACTGTACCGAACAGAACAGAACGTATATATATATATATATATATATATATATATATATATATATATATATATATATATATAATAAAATCGACTCCGTACGTATTCTAATCTTAAAATGTTACACAAGTAATTTTTAAGAACCACGAATAACCGGCAGAATCTAACTCCGTTATCGTCCTCGGCTATACAGCTTTGGACAACGAGGGGGGGAAAAAAAGGAAACTGCGGAGCACCGACAATGCATACAGTACTTCACAGCAAAGAAAAAAAACCCTCAAACGGACAAACCACAAAGAAAGAAAAGTGCTCGATACTAAACTAACCAAAAAGGATTAACTAAGAGGCAGTTACGCAGAGCAAAAACACACGAGAAAAAATCGCAAGATCGCCAATAACGGCCGGCGCTTTTGCACAACGGCTCGTCAGGGCCCTGACGAGCCGTTGTAGCGAAAACCGCGGTAGGTCTTGGCGATCTTGCGATTTTTTCTCGTAGATATATATATATATATATAAAACTGTAAATTTGTCTTTGAACACGTCTTTGAAAACCCACCTTGTATAAACGCGGAGGGGAAAAAATGAAAACAAAAAAAGAAACGAACTAAGCACTTGAACATTAGTCAAAGTACTAGTCGAAAGAAGAAAAAAAAACCCGAGACGAGGAACATAACACGTAAAGCGCTCAATACAATAGCAGAGCACATAAATAAGTAAGTAAGCTACTTACTTATATATATATATATATATATATATATAAGTAGCTAATCTAGAACCAACGGACCTACCAAGGTTACACCAAATGGATCATCAGGGCAAATTGGAGCCAACTTGCTCTGACGATCCATTTGGTGAAACCTTGGTAGGTCCGTTGGTTCTAGATTAGCTACTTATATATATATATATATATATATATATATATATATATATATATATATATAAACACATTGTTAATTTTATAAACATTTCCTTTTCTTATCATGGCCCCCAGGTTTGATGCAGCAGATTTCGTCGACTTTCAACCCAAACCGGCTTTGTGATCAATCCGACAGAACATGAGAGATAGCCGAGTTTGGATCGAAGTGATCAACTATCGATCAGATTTTGAGCGTTGACGCGAAGGATCGGTGGATGTGGGGTTTCGCAGGAATATAATATGTTATATAGTGCACTAGTTTAGGTATGACCTTCAACAAACAAGGCCAATTTAAAACATTTTGACCTATAATCTTTATCTGGCTGTATTATGGTGTTATATAGTCTTTTATATATAGTATTTACATTATTCAGACTATTGTCCTCATCTTTGTTGCCATTCGTATGCCATTTCGGCCGTTGTACGCTCAAACCTTCTTCTGGTACTAGGAATTTCGAACCGAACCCTTTATTACAATCACTGGGGTATATGAACTCCATTCCTTGCGTAGTAGTGCCTCTTTTGGAAGTCATGAGTTATCTCCCTCTAACCTTGTAAGTTACTTGTTCACCACTGCTGTAGCCTGGTATTAAACTCACAACTCTTTGGGTCAAAGAACCTGAAGAAGGCCGGAGCGTACAACGGCCGAAACTTTGTACAAATGGCAACAAACATGAGACCAATAGTCCGAATAATTTAAATGCCGTAAATACTACCTCATCTCAGAAATAAAGACAAACATCTTTTATATATGTTATTTTTATTAATTATTATCTAATAAATGATCTCAGTAAACTGCATCCAACAGAAGGCCTCTGATTAGGAGGTTGTGAGGAGCATGAAACCACCTTTTAATAGCTATTGTTCCTAGGTCCACCCTAACCCTGGGTGGTAGCACCTGTTAAGGTCTCAACTATGGGCAAATAGTTTATCCTCAAATTGGGGTCAAAACACGTTAGTCAAAAGCAATGAGTCTAATTTTTGGTGTCATTACTTACTACATTTGCCTGCAGCTTGCACATTGAGTGCAATATTAATTTTCTAAAAAGAAAGTGAAAAATCACCGCCACTCAAATGTGTAAATGTATGCGAAAAATATACAAAGTTCCGTATTATTCACGGTTTCAGGCTAAGCAGCAGATAAGGACCCGTATGCACCTGGAAAGGAGAGGAACGTCTTTTCAAATCGATACGTAAACACTCTTTTTCAGCAACTTCAAAACTGTCGGCACCAACCGGAAGTTTGCTCCGTCATGATAACTAATTTGTTTTATTGTTCACTGGCCTTGAACTGGTTTTTGAAGAAAGGATAGGTTAAATAAAATAAATATATATATATATATATATCAAAAGACGGAAGAGGGAGAGTTCGTAAATATGGTTGTACCCCACCTCATGTACAAACGGAAAAACACAGTCTTAGAAACCACTTAAAATATAAGCTTCCCAGATATCTCTTCAGGACTCAGATTATAAATTGTGGATTTTGGCGCCAAAACAATACAATTTTTGTTTGGTTTTCGTTGTTGTTGTTTTTGTTTTTTTGTTTTTTTTTAATAAATTTTCATATTCAGACAATGTTGATGTTTATATAAATGCAGTGTTTGTGCTCTAAGTAGTGTTTTGGGAATCCTCTTCCGGATGTGATTCATTTCCATTGGACGACGAACAAACTCCGCGTAGGTCCACTAAAAAGGGTCCATAAAATAACTTGTTTCTGATAACTGAAGATTATTTGAAATTTGTCTTTAGATGTTTCCTAGTTTTCTATTGGCCGAAAAACATTTTGCATCAAGATGTGAAATTTTATGACCTTTATTTTGGATTCGCTTTTGCGTGTGTGTTAAGCAATATTTGTAAATTCGAGTCTTTTTTTTTATTTCTAACAAAATCAATGAGTCAGTGCTTAGCATTTGAATTTTAAATCTAGATCTTCTTTTGTTCACTACAGTGTCCTGGTTTGGTAGCTTGTTTTGCTAGAACAATTACAACTCAGCAGTGGGTTCGATCCTTACCAGATACTCAATATTTATAACCTTCTGCTATATTTAAGCTATGTTTAGAAAATCACCGTACACTTTTATGGGTGTTTTAAATTTGAAAATCTAATGACGTTTTTACGAGTACTTAAATAATAAGTAAAAGTGTGTTACAAAATAAAATACTCACATTTGCCATCAGAAGACGAACTGTGTCGACTAAGATAAGTTTTCATTCTGTCTTTATTCGTGTGTGTGTGTGTGTGTGTGTGTGTGTGTGTGTGTGTGTGTGTGTGTGTGTGTGTGTGTGATGGAACGAAACATACACCACTTAACTGTGACCTAGGCTTCGACCACACCGGCTTCCTCATGCAATAACGTCTCAAAACCTAGATAGCAAGTAAGTTATGTGTGTTTCTTTCTATGACAAATTCTTAGTTATGCATATTCAGTTCCATTGTTTTGGCATTGCACTTTTTTTTATCTACTAATTTGATTAAATAATTTAGACATATTGTTTTATTTTATTTTAATCCTCTCATAGCCACAAATACGTTCCCCGGTACGATGAGTAAAAATAACAAAAAAGGCGTTATATGCATTTTTTATTACTTTACAATTTTATAATCCCAAGTACTTTAATTCTTGTTCATCTAAAGACATAATATAGTGGTTCGTTATGAAATGTTGTCAATTATGAACTTCTTAAATACATTTAACTTATTGTATTTTTCGGTTTTAATTTTTGATAAAGACGTCTTCGAGAATTTAAAGTTTTGTTTATTGTTTTCATGATGTAGTATATTATTGTCAATTAATATTTCTCTAAATCCTGAATATAGACTGCTTAACAAGCTTAAATGAAGATAAGCTGTCTAATTACACACACACACACACACACACACACACACACACACACATATATATATATATATATATATATATATATATATATATATTTGAAATTATTTGTTTGGACATTATTTTTTATCGTATAAAGTAAATACTCTGTTTTATTATCAAACAATATTATATATTTATTTCTACCGGCCTGGTTATTTACGATAAATTTTTTTATGAAAATGTGTGTCCTTCGACAGGATTCAAACCTGTAACCCCTATCCACATAGAGGGAACCACCAATTGATCTGGCGCGTCTTAGACCTCTCGACCACGAATGACTAACAGTCAAATCAAGCCTATATAACACAATTTTCGATTCATCGTAATAACCATATCTGCTCTGAAATGTATCGTAATGTCAACAAATGTAAACATGTTACGGAAATTAATGAAGATTAACGAAATTGGTTATAAACAACCGGCCATTTGAAATTATTTGCTTGATTTTGACTTCGTTTTGATTTTTTGAGAGAAAATATTCACAGCAATTTAGAAAATAGATATAATATTTATAAATACAAATTAGAGACATGTAATAATAGATCCTTCCGTATTAAATAAATCAACAAAGTTTCATGGCAATTTCTAACATCAACTTGAGATTTTTCTTTTGAGGAGTTGAATAATTTTATTATATTCAACAATATGGATAAAAAATAGTGAATTTTATGAATTTTTTTTTTAATTTAACATCAGCAAATATCACGGATTTTGGATGAAGAAAAGTCCCCTGAACGACGTCAAAATACGCGAGAATCATTCCTCTTTTAACGTATATAAATGTAGGGAGAAGAAAAGCAAATGTTGATAAGATAGCTAGAGCACCACCCGGAGACCCCAATGAGGCTTAAGGCCACCCACAGTTGGAGGAGTGGGAGCGTTGAGTGTACGCTTCGATTCTATATATAAAGATAAAGGTTTTAGTATTAAAAGAATTAAACCGTCGATCAGTTTATTCTGAGCGATAACGTTTTAAGGGAAACAGCTCCGTAGGTAAAAAAAAAAAAAAAAGAAAAAAAAAATAGCATTAACAGTAAATAAAATAAAAAAATTCCAAAACTTATCTTCCGAAATTCACATTTCGCATATGCAATTCACGCTGATGATGGTAGTTAGATAGTGGAATTCAACTATCAAAAGCCCTGATGAGCGGTAGTCTTGGATATGACAATAAACTACATCTGGAAGCAAGGCTTCCGACCGGAAGATTGTGTGGAGCGTAGAACCACCTCTTAATTGCTGTTGTTCCCCGGTCCATCCTGACACGGGTGATAGCATCTGTTAGGGTCCCAGCTATAGGCAAACAGTTAACCACTAAAGTGAGTTTGGTCCAATATTGCATTCAGCATCAAAGCCTCTGATTAGGAGGTTTTGAAGAGCGTGCAAACATCTCTTAATTGCTGCATTTCCTGGGACCACCCTAACTTGGGGTAGCAGCACCTGTTAGGGTCCAAGCTATGGGCAAATAATTAACACACAAGCACACATTGTTACACCCATAGTTACGAAAAAAAGCATCCAAACCAGGTGAGCAAGTTTACTTCAAAATGTTAAAAATTAATATGGCATATTGGGAACCTCGAACAATTATAAGAAGACTAGGAAATGTTATCTACACAATACAAGGAAAAAAATTTACCCATAGGAGACACATAAAACAAATACAGAAAAGGGGTGAGGGGCCAAGCTCGTCACCCTCAGCAAACGATGACGCGATCTTTGAAGCCGTTGAGAATCATAGATCCCAAGCGAAAAAATAACTACCCCCAGAAAAGAAGCTAGGGAGGGGTGTTGTGGGATCTCCCCTTTGCATACGATAATGGACTCGACTGAGTGTACATATACTCCTGCTATAGAGAGAACAGCAGTTGCTGCTATAGAGTTAAGAGGTAGAGAGTATTCGTAGACATCCGTTACACTTATCGGAGAGTACCAGAACTGATACCTAAGTTAACAAGAGATACCTAATTTACCCAAAGACTACCGCATCTGAAGTCAGACTAGCTCTGAGCTCCACTCAGATAGAATAATATATACGGATATACTATTTCCCACGACTTAACTTCAATACTTGTATATATTTATTTCTTACTAATAGTATTCCTGGATTTACTAACCTGCGTTTAAATTTGTATATTACGTTCAATATAACCTACTTTTCTATCTCCATATCTGTTTTTTTTTTTGTTTTTTTGTTTTGTTTTTCATTATTTTTGTACGGTTCCTCACCTGGAATCCACAACAATAATAGCACTATATTTGACTCTCGACAAAACTCTCTTTATAAAATTGATAGATTGAATGTATATATAAAGATGTACATTGAAGTCAACACCCAGAGGCGACAGTCTGTTTCATGCAAAACGCAATCACTGAACCACATGTATATTAGATGACAAAGTTGGTGTTAGTGCATGTGTGTGTTTATGTAGAAACGCTTGACTGTCTAGGTGTATGTTGGACGGTAACATTAATATAATTGTATATGTGCATGATAAATCTGTAGAAGACATTTCCGATTAAATAGTTGAAATATAGGAAGATGTTGGGATGATTTTGTACAAAAATTTAAATACCTTGGAAGAGTTCTAATAGAAGACGGAAAGTGAGACACAGAGATCCGAAGGCGAATTGGCATGGCAAAGGAAGCATTCAAGAAGTAAAGTGTTAAGAAATAGGATAATTTTGCTAGAAACAAAGAAGAGAGTACTAGATTGCTATGTGATGTCAGTTCTTCAATATGGCAGTGAATATTGGACAATATCATCGAAGATGAAGGAAAGACTTGAGGCAACCGAAATATGGTTCTACAGTAGGATACTGCGGATATAATGGATCGAGCATGTGAGCAACGATGTGGTTTTGGAATGGATGGAAACGATAAGAAAATTAATAATGAGCATCAGGAAGAGACAGCTAAAGTTTTTGGGACATGCAGTGAGGAAGGTGGGCTTGGAGAACTTGAGAAGAAGAAGAAGAAGAAGAAGAAGAAGAAGAAGAAGAAGAAGAAGAAAAAGAAGAAGAAGAAGAAGAAGAAGATGATATGTGTGAGTATGTTTACAGCAATGGTGTTGTCAAATCTGTGTCGTCACTGAAATGCAGATAAATGTGATAAATTTGCTTTGGCTGAAATTAGTATTATTTCATTTATTTTTATGTATTGTTAGACGTAAGTTAGATTCATGAAGAATGGTTCTGTATATTCGGACAGATCTGTAGATCAGCAAATATTAATAGTAATCTCAGAGTTAACATCCGCTAACAACTTCAGAAAAAGATTCTTCGTGGAGCTGTCTTACAGGTGAAAAGAGATGGTCGAAATGCAATTTTTAGTCCGCATACCATTGCAGTTGGGGGTGTAGTCTTTCAAGCGTGTCATAAAAGGCATTAGGACGCGAAACGTACCAAGTAGTTCGTCGTTATACAGAACCACGCCCATCTCCCTAACGCATAAAAATTAGGGAAGAGCAAAGAGACTAGCACGCATATTAAAACAAGGGGTGGCGTGATGTCATAGATAATGAGAACCAAGAGGCAGAAAGAGGGTGAAAAAAAGAGTAATGGGGAGATAACAAAGAGAGCTAAGTTATGGGAAAAGGAGAGAACTACCGATATGACACTTATTGGGAATTCTGTTACTGCAACCATCAGCCGCTCGCAAAATCATTTACAAAACCGCAATTCCTTCCTGCGTTAGACAAACAAACAAAAATACCATTGTCAAGATTTTCCAGCCGAAGTAAATGAAAGCTAAATTCCCAAGAAGAAATCGGTTAGTAATTTCAACAAACTTCATCAACTCTCACACCAAAATTTCCGGAACTTTTTTGTCAATTCACCCGAAAATATTAATTCACCCTAAAATAAAAAGAATTTACATTTACTAAAATCCAAACTATCCCAGAGCGAGTTAGGCTCCTCGGTGTGGTGTAATGGTTAGCAGACTTGTTTACACAGAACCTATTAAATTTGAATAGTGAGTTTGATCCTCACTGGGTATCCAATACTTTCGGTCTTGTGCCACATCTAAGCCGCACTTAGAAAATTAATTTGGGTACCTGGACGGGTGTAACTGTTAACAAACTTGTCTCGTTAGAATTAATTACAATTGGGTAGTGGGTTCGATCCTCATTCGGTACCCTATTTATTCAGCCTTGTGACACATTTAAGCTGCGATATGGGCGACTCGGTGCGCTATTTCTAAGGATAGGGTCTTACGTTCGCGCTCACCCCGATAAACAAGCCAAAAGCATTTTTTCTTTTTCTTTTTTAAACTGTAGAAAATTCGTACCTCGAATATCATCCGCACTGACGAAATGGGAGTAACACTCATTTTTTTTTACTTTTTTTTTCATTGTAAGTGCCATACGTGTATCACGTATGGCACTTAACTGACTGAAGATGTTATTTGTTAATACTCCAATTCAATAAAAATGTAACTGAAAATTTCATTTTTTGAAAATATGCCTCCTCGCCTTAACTCTGACATGAGACCTCAAGTCAAATGAATATATAGAATCTATAGCTAAATCCGTTGCTAAGAAACTCGGTTCTCTGTGTAGGTCTGGAAAGTTTATCCGTCTAAAACAATCCTGCACATATATAAATCTACTATCCGCCTGTGCATTGAATACTGCTGCCATATCTGCTCCTGCTACCCACCTAGGAGTCCTTGTCAAAATCCAACGGAGAATCTGTAATGTGATAGATCCCGACTTAGCATCCGCCGTGCATTGAATACTGCTGCCATATCTGGTCGGGTGCTCCTGCTACCCACCTAGGCGCCCTTGACAAAATCCAACGGAGAATCTGTAATGTGATAGACCCCGATGTGATAGATGAATTTTGAATTTACTATTGTCTTTTTTTGTGCTGTTACTTAAGTGGTATAGAATTTGTTGGTTGTTAATTACTTTTTAACGGAGAATATGTAATGTAATCGATCCCGACTTGGCAGCTTACTCACCGGTGCAATGTGGCTTCCCTGTGTCTCTACTACAAATACTTTCACCGCTTCTGCTCCGATGAACTTAGCTCACTGGTGCCCCCTTTATATAAATTTACTCGAGCCAGAAGATTAGCATCTCAGTCCCACCCTTTTACTGTGAAACCAATAAATTGTAAACCCAAATTCTACTCCATAAGCTTCTTTTCTCGCACTTTCCACCTGTGGGATTCCCTTCCATTTATTTGTTTTCCCGACAGCTATAATCTCCAAGAATTTAAATGTAAAGTCAATAATCATCTCCTATCTCACTAACCTGCATTCTCTCTCTCATGCACCTTTCTCCGTCCACTCCACTCTCATCAGTATTCTCATCCTTCTCTTACCCACCTCCTGACACCCATTATAACCTGTCACTCTTTCTCATAACTTTCCTCCTGTGTAACCCCCTGCAAAACAGTGGCAGTAAAATGCCTTGCTTGGGGCGATATGATTATTAAAATAAATTCTATACTATTGTAATGTGTATATGAGGTGAGGGATCAGTTCTACATTACACTCTATATATAGACTGATCCCTCACTTTATGACCACAATCATTTTTCTCTTACCCACTTCCTGACACCCATTATAACCTGTCACTCTTTCTTATATCTTTTCCTCCTATGTAACCCCCTGCAAAACAGTGGCAGTAAAATGCCTTGCTTGGGGCGATATGATTATTAAAATAAATTCTATACTATTGTAATGTGTATATGAGGTGAGGGATCAGTTCTACATTACAATCTATATATAGACTGATCCCTCACTTTATGACCACAATCATCCTTCTCTTACCCACTTCCTGACACCTTCTATATAACCTGTCACTCTTTCTCTTAATTTTCATCCTTTGTAACCCTCTGCAAAACAGTGGCAGTAAAATGCCTTGCTTGGGGCGATATGATTATAAAAAAATATGCATTTTTGTGTCAAGATTTAGATTAACTCTGTATAAATAGGATGCACTGTAAATTGAAGACAATATACACTTCAGGTACAATGTGTGTGTGCGCGCTGTGTAATATTACAGTTTAGGTGTGTCACTGCCACTCCCTTGCTGCACTCTTTTTTCTTCACACTACTCCCCTACATTTCCCCTCAGAAGGGCAGTATCCCACTCTTTCGGAATTATTGTACTAATCTGTATATTTGGTTTAAGCGAAAATTCGTATCATTTTTCAGTAAGAAACGTTCGAACAGGTGACTCTGTTTATGAAATCTTTGAAATATATCAGTTAAGCTCTATACGAGATGTACGCTTCGGCGATAATGTCTCTTCACAACTTCCTTGCCTTAAAACTGTTGACACTTTCAGTTAAGTGCCATACGTGATACACTCTTGGGCGATCATGTCTCTTTCGTTTGCTCACTGACTAGGTAAAGATTTTCCTCAAGTAGTTTGCTATTTCTTTCTGCAATAGACTGGTTGCCAACCAAGGCTACAAATCCCAATCTGTCCTGATACTGGAACTATAGCTAAAAGGAGAAGAAATTGATTAATACCTTTCCCAAGGTTATTTGCGTATAAGTGAATGTAATGAATTCAACTGGAATTCGAAATCGGCTCTCCGATTTCTCATTCCAAGCTGATGTTCATTACACCACAAAGCACATCCTCATTATTAAGATTTCTTTCTATGTTTTTCTATGAAATGCATGTGTTGAGAGTTACTTTTAAAATGTTTCTAAGTTAAAAAATGAAAGTAAATGGAATGCATTTTTCATTTTATGTTCGGCTTTTTTCCCCCGAAAGGAAATAAAAAAAGTCGTACAAACATTAACAAGGAGTTGACAGTCTTGGTTGCATATGATGTTGCCAGAGCTACAAACAGCTTTAAACTCAGAGTTTTAATTCTCCTAGACCGGTTTCCACCCAAGGCTATAAAACCCTGTCTATCCCGCTCTTTACCTATAGCCAAGAGGGATACATACCTTTCCCAAGGTTATTAGCACGTAAGTGAATATAATGAACTCAACCGGAATTCAAACTCTGCTCTCCGATTCCTCAATCCGAGTCACAATCCATTATTCCAGTTCCCCAAAAAAAGATATGTACAATTTCTGGAGATAGTGCCAAAACTGAGAGTAAAGCTTGGTTCCTTGGTTTCAGAAGTGGAAATTTCGATCTGGAAGCCTAGAATATTTTGACAAGATTATAGTCCTTAATGATGACCAACCCGAAACGCCGATTCAAAATAAACCAAGTTAACCAACACGGGATATCGCAGAAATGTTCCACATATTTCATATGAACGTTATAAGTCATTTGAAAAACTTGAGTATGTCAATTATTTTGATGTTTGAGTACCTCACAATTTAACGAAAATAAATCTAAAAACATTTAATGGTTGGCATTTCCCTCAGCAATTATCTCTCCCAACGCAATAAATGCTACCCATTTTTTGTAAAAAAATGATCACAGACAGTGAAAAATGGGTTGTTTACAACAGTGTGGTGTGAAAAATACCCCGAGGAAAACGATGGAAATCATACTGAATATTTTATTTTGCAATATTACAGTTTAAAAAAGATGTTGTTGAAAATGTAATTTCTTGAAAATAAGTATTTTTGTCAATGTGTTCAGACTTTAGAGACACCCTGTATATTTTCTTTACTTGATCCGGAAATTTTGTTACATAATTAGAAAAGAAGGCTTGGAGTATTTGACTCACACAGGACATATTTACGTTCAAGAGGGAAACAGCGAGTAATTTACCTAACCAGTTGGCTGAACAAAGTAGGGGAATAGGAGGCAAATATTAATTAAAGTTGCGAAGGATAGGAAGTTGGAGAGAGCCATAATTACCCACGTCGTGAAGGAAGATGGCACAAAATAATGATAACCTGATTTGTTTAAGTCATATTTCATGAGGCCAGAATATACAACTATTAAAGGAACCTTACTTTATGATATAACTCCGATTTGTTTATTTGCTGTCTTGTAAAATCTGCTTGGTGAAAATGTTCCTTCTGTGGCGAGTCCATAATTCTTGCCAGTGCTTGTAGATTTCTCTTTTAAATAGCTAGATACCTTCCGAGAATGTTTCGTGTTAGACATATATGAAAACGAAGTCTGTCAATGCCTCTTTACACGCAAGGCATCGACGCTGTCTCTTACAATGCTGGTTGTTATTCAATGCAGTTCGCTTGTTTTGGTATCATTCCAGATTATCTATAAATAAATAAACGGCAAATTCTGTCTGTCCGTGTGTCTAAAACTCCTCTAACTCGTGTCACACTTGCTCTACACAGACATATTACACCTTTTTGGAATCAGGATGATCCTGGGATTGAAAATCTACCCTTCATCTGGTGCTGGAACATCTAGCATTGAGATTTTGTGAATTTAATGTTTATTATTTCAAATTAAGTTTCAAATATCTCCAAAACATTATGAATTGAGGAAATCAATTTTATTTCCTGAAAATGTCAAGGAAACAGAGATAAAGTGAGAGATTTCGTGACGTGAGGTTTTAAAGTTCCACAGAGTTTTTTTTTTTTTGTTTGTTTTTTTTTGTTTTTTAAGAACTCATTGAAGTTCCACGGAGGTCGTGATCTGAAGAACTAAATTTTCGGTCTGAATTAGAATTTCGGCCCAAATCGGACTTTTGGACTAAATCGAACTTTTGGTCCGAATCGGACTTTCGGTCAGAATCGGACTTTTGGTCCAAATCGGACTTTTGATCTGAATCGGACTTTTGGCCAGAATCGGACTTTTGGTCCGAATCGAACTTTTGGTCCGAATCGGACTTTTGACTCGAATCGGACTTTTGGTCCGAATCGGACTTTTGACTCGAATCGGGCTTTTGGCTCGAATCGAGCATTTGCCCCAAATCGGACATTTGGCCCGAAAAATATGGCCGGAATTAGACTTATAGCCTGAATTAAAGTAGTGATTTCATGTGCTATGTAGTGAATTGAAGAATTCAAAGTTATTTCTTCAAATTAATCATTACTGTTTTCTAAAATGAACCAAAGCTCCCTTGAGTATTTTGAGTTTTCTTTTTCTTACATCCATGTTTTTGACTAAAATAAGAATATCGTCCACATATTTTAGACAGATGAAGGGGTTTTAGCGGTGTTAAATATTTTATTTTCGAGGTAAGAAATGTAGAAGTTACTAAATGTTTGCCCAGCAGTGAACCCATGGAAACACTATTGTACGTAGATGTTATTTTGATGGTCATAGGCGGGAACCTCAGTGGTAAAAGTCAAAAGTAGTTTCTGTAATATATTAAGTTTGACTTTTAGTAGAGGGAGTGATGGATTGTTGTAAATATTCTTTTATAATTACACCATTGTACAAATTAATTGAAAGAAAATGAATAATGTCTTCACACTTTCCCTGATCACGTATACGTCATTTCTCGGGGTTGTTTTTCTCTTCCGACCGCATTTTCCTTTACGTTTTGGACTGATGGATCCAGTTTATTTCTTTGCCTTGATGACACGACTGAAAGTTGAAAGTCTGACACCAATAATACCCGCAATCTCTCTATAAGGCTTGCTGGTGTGTTCGTGCAGCGTTACAATTTTCGTACGCTTCCTTGGAATAACGTTTATCGCAGACAATGGCCGAAGCACAACTAATTGACAGTCAAGACAATAGTGTCTAGGCGTGATAAAAATTTGACGCAATCATGGATGAAGCAATATTTTTCAAGACCAAAACAATTGCATCATACACCCCGAAAATAGATTCATATTACTGAACACCACTGCAAATGTCTTAATCCAAGAAAAAAAAAACGATTACACCCTGTCAACCCAATAAGTCTAAAACTGACCGTATGTTAAATGAACAAAAACTAAAGCAGTTGTTTCAATTAATTTGCACAAGTGTGTATATCAATTATTTCTCTGACTGGTACATTGATAGATAAACTTTCGACATCAAGTGAGGCTATGGTTTCGTTACTAGGTTTTGTGTTTTTAAGAATTCAATTAGTTCGTGAGTTGATTTGAGACTATATTTACTAGGTATGTATCGTGTAATGTGTTGGTTAATAATTTTGGTTAATTGATAAACCCGGGTGGGGATTTGGAATATGATAGGATGGGGAAGAAAGATAGGTCTATATATTTTTTATAGTGTAATATATTCTGTGACCTACAGAAATATTATATCGGTCAAAAACAGGAATGCAAGTAGTAACAATGATGCGTTCAAATTGTAATTGTACGTCGGTGAGCCGAAAGAAATATGATCTGACGTCAGAAACAATGACAAACAAAATTGTGTTGTGTCAGGGCGGCCGTTCTCAAGGTCAAAAAATATAAAACAATAACAGAGGAATGTGATAACGTCAAAGGCAGCTGGAACAAAAGCAATAGTAATTCGAAAATGATAAATAGATATTCCTGGCCATGGGTGATGCATTTAAGCAGAATTCGAAGTATTTCGTGTGACCCATTTTATTCCTTCGGACTTCATCCAACCAAAGTAAAAGTGATGTTTATGTTGATGTGAATACACATGCACACGAAGGAGAACACACTCGTAGACTGGTTGCCACACATAGCTAAGAATTCAGTTAACTCTGCTGTTTAACCCATTGCTGGGAGAGGAAGAACGAAAGAGATTAATACATTTTTCAACATAAGCGCAAAAGACAAGCCATGAATTTAAACTCGGCTCCTTGGTATCCGTTACACGTCATTGCGTTGTCATCGTCGAATAAAAAGATGTTTCTTTTGTATAAACACGGAAAATTCCTGGGTATGAAGATAAACTACATCCGGCAGCAAAGTCTCTTCTCGGGAGATAACATGGAACCACCGCCTAATTGGTTTTGTTACCAGGTTCGCCTGTTAGGGTCCCAGCGATGGGTAAATAATGCTCCCCACTCCTAACAAAAACAAAACCCAAGCATAAAAATACATTTTATAGTCAAAATACCAGCAATACATTTTTATATTAAAAATTGCTTACTAAAGATATTTATAGTAAAATTAAAATTGTAACGACTTCATCCAAATTCGTTTAAAATGCTACCAAACAACTAGCATAAACACTTTTATGGCATTAATGCATATAATATCCTGTATTCAAAAATAGAACTTCAACAAGACTACAACATAAAACACACGTACCACCGCCTTTCGTAATCAAGTCCTCACAAAAATGTTTTTGTTCAAAGGCTGAGTATCATGTACCATTTATTATGAAAACAAAATAATATATCATAATTTTACTTCGAAGCGTCCAAGAATATTGAATTTCGGTATTAAATGACCCATAAGGTGTTGATATACTGTTAAACAAACAAATCGACAAATCAAACGCAAGGCGATATGTTGGGCGATCCTAATGACAACATTAATAAAGACTACAAAAGATTACTTTTTTAAATATCGCTAATCATTGTTTGATTTGTCGCAAAGCCATAGTCGTGGAAAATTCTATGAAGACCGCATTGATTGAGACAACAACGGCTTCTGACATTACCATGCAAAACAACGCGCCCTGGGATGAACGCCCTGCCGCTGTTATGAATATATATTGGAAATGGGTTAAAATGGCCAATCTAAACTAGGATTATGTTTCTCAACTGATTGCTTGATTTAAAAAATTTTTTAAATCCATTGAGGTGATTAGGTTAATTATGAAATTGTGTACATTGCTACCTGACTCACACCCTCTCACCTGAACTTCGTCTATGATCATCTTAACTCTAATTTGCTGAAAAATCCCACCCCTCTCTCACCTGAACTTCGTCTATGATCATCTTAACTCTAATTTGCTGAAAAATCCCACCCCTCTCTCTCTCTCTCTCTCTCTCTCTCTCTCTCTATTCCAGTTTATAACTGGTTATATGCACATTTATCATCATTGTCTTGCCCTTTCTCTGTCACTCTTCCTCTCTCTTTTTCTCACTGTCTCTCTTCCAGTGCAATGTATAACTATCTGTTTATATTTCCCTTTTGCGTCATTCTCTCTCTGTCTTTTCTCTCTCTCCCTCCCTCTCTATCTATCTATCTATATATATATATATATATATATATATATATATATATATATATCTGTCTATCTATTTCTCTTCTATTCCAGTTTATAACTGTTTATATCTACTATAGAATTATAGTAAAGGTAGATAAATCTATCTATCTATCTATCTAGCTATCTATCTATCTATCTGTATGTATGTATGTATGTATGTATGTATGTATGTATGTATGTGTGTATGTATGTATCTCCTTGTCTGTTTGTATGTAACTATCTTGAAAGTCTAAAAGTGAAAGTTCAATGGATAAATGGAAGAAAGAAACGGCTTCTATAAACAAATGAAAAGCATCATACTTTCATTCTTTTCTATTTCTTTCTCTCTCTCTCTCTATCTCTCTCTCTTTCTTCTACTCTTTCTCTCTATCTCTCTCTTTCTCTCGTTTATTCCAGTTTATAACTAACGACCTGTTTATATCTACCTTTACCACCATTCTCTCGCTCTTTCTCTGACTCGCTTTTTCTCACTCTCTCTCTTTCTCTCTATCTTCTCTCTCTATCTCTCTCTTCCAGTGCAGTTTCTATCTATCTATCTATCTATCTATCTATCTATCTATCTATCTATCTCACTTTTGTTCCAATTTATAACTGTTTATATCTACCTTTACCATCATTCTCTCACTCTCTCTCTCTCTTTCTCTCTCTCTCTGTTACTCTTTCTCTCTATCCCTTTCTTTCTCTTTTTCATTTTAGTTTATAACTACCTGTTCATATCTACCTTTACTATAATTCTCTCGCTGTTTCTCTGTCTCTCTTCCTCCCTCTTTTTCTCATTATCACTCTCTTCTTCTGTCTCTTTCCCTCTATCTATCTTTATCTCTCTTTCCTTCTATTTACCTTTATCTCTTTATCTCTATTCCGTTACAGATTATAACTAATTGTTCATATCCACCTTTGCTGTCATTTTCTCACTCTTTCTCTCTTTCAAAGTGACATTTAGCGAAAGAGTACATACGAGTGGGCCCGTAGTGTCAAAACTAGCAGCAAAATATATCGATATGCCGTCTAAAATGACGGCAATATGTATATTGATGTATCTACTATTGAGTATCTGATATTAAAACATGAAAATATAATATATATATATATATATATATATATATATATATATTGAGAGGAAAAAGACGACTGTTAAACCTGGCGTCTTTCTCTGAACGTTCTTATCATGTCCCTTAACGACAACTCTCCTTCTCTCCCATTTTCCTCGTTTTGTTCAATGTCTATTTTACAATCCCCAATTCTGATCTCTCATTTTCTCGACACTCTTTACCTCGCACACAAAATTTACCAATATGAATCGAATTTTTCATCTTCCCTCAAAAAATACCATCTGCTACCTAATGAGACATTGTTATTTCAATGTTGAAAAAAAATATACATTTTGTAATAGTTTTTAATTTGTACATGTTCTAAACTATAATTTATAATAAATAAATAAATAAATAAATATATATATATATATATATATATATATATATATATATATATATATATCTGTCTATCTATTTCTCTTCTATTCCAGTTTATAACTGTTTATATCTACCTTTACCATTATACTTTCATTCTTTTCTATTTCTTTCTCTCTCTCTCTCTCTCTCTCTCTCTCTCTCTCTCTTTCTTCTACTCTTTCTCTCTATCTCTCTCTTTCTCTCGTTTATTCCAGTTTATAACTAACGACCTGTTTATATCTACCTTTACCACCATTCTCTCGCTCTTTCTCTGACTCGCTTTTTCTCACTCTCTCTCTTTCTCTCTATCTTCTCTCTCTATCTCTCTCTTCCAGTGCAGTTTCTATCTATCTATCTATCTATCTATCTATCTATCTATCTATCTATCTATCTATCTCACTTTTGTTCCAATTTATAACTGTTTATATCTACCTTTACCATCATTCTCTCACTCTCTCTCTCTCTTTCTCTCTCTCTCTGTTACTCTTTCTCTCTATCCCTTTCTTTCTCTTTTTCATTTTAGTTTATAACTACCTGTTCATATCTACCTTTACTATAATTCTCTCGCTGTTTCTCTGTCTCTCTTCCTCCCTCTTTTTCTCATTATCACTCTCTTCTTCTGTCTCTTTCCCTCTATCTATCTTTATCTCTCTTTCCTTCTATTTACCTTTATCTCTTTATCTCTATTCCGTTACAGATTATAACTAATTGTTCATATCCACCTTTGCTGTCATTTTCTCACTCTTTCTCTCTTTCAAAGTGACATTTAGCGAAAGAGTACATACGAGTGGGCCCGTAGTGTCAAAACTAGCAGCAAAATATATCGATATGCCGTCTAAAATGACGGCAATATGTATATTGATGTATCTACTATTGAGTATCTGATATTAAAACATGAAAATATAATATATATATATATATATATATATATATATATATATATTGAGAGGAAAAAGACGACTGTTAAACCTGGCGTCTTTCTCTGAACGTTCTTATCATTCCCCTTAACCACAACTCTCCTTCTCTCCCATTTTCCTCGTTTTGTTCAATGTCTATTTTACAATCCCCAATTCTGATCTCTCATTTTCTCGACACTCTTTACCTCGCACACAAAATTTACCAATATGAATCGAATTTTTCATCTTCCCTCAAAAAATACCATCTGCTACCTAATGAGACATTGTTATTTCAATGTTGAAAAAAAATATACATTTTGTAATAGTTTTTAATTTGTACATGTTCTAAACTATAATTTATGATAAATAAATAAATAAATATATATATATATATATATATATATATATATATAATGATAAATTGAACATAATTTTATTTTACCATAATGGTTTGGATTGTGTTAGATTCACTCGTTGAAATGCCCATACGATCTTGGAAAATTTGAATGTTTTTATATGTAATAATAATAATAATAATAATATATATATATATATATATATATATATATATTGGTGTGTGTGTGTGTGTGTGTGTGTGTGTGTGTGTGTGTGTGTGTGTGCAAAAAATAGATGGAATGCAAGTAGTAGAATGAGAAGCACTTTGATTTCAAAGGCCGGATGAAACGATGATAATTTGAAAGCAAAGAAGAAAACGAATGACGATAAGAAGAAAAGAAAAAACGTGAATGAAATGAAGAAGATAAAAGGGAATGAAAAAAATTCGAAAGAAGAAGAAAAATAAGGCGAATGAAGAAGAAATAGAAAATGAAGGAAGAGAAAGGAAAAGAAGGTGAATGAAGTGTAAAAGAAAAATAAAGAAAGATAAATGAAGAAGAAGAAGAAAAACACAAATGAATAAAGAAGGTGAATAAAGAGAAGAAAATGAAGGCGAATGATGACGAGGACAAAGCAAATGTAGATAGAAAGAAGGCGAATGAAGAATTGGGAAAAAAATTAGAAAAGACGAAAGAAGATGAAAAGAAAGTGAATGACGACGAAAAGGAAAGCGAGTGCGAAGAAAAAAAGAAGGTCAATGAACAGGAGAAGAAAACTAATAAAGATAAGAAGGCGAATGAAAAATGGCGAAATAATAATAAAAAGTCGAATGAACAAGAAAAAGGCGAATAAAAATTATAGCAAGCGAACAGATGAAGAAAGAGAAAGAAAGAATAAGGTAAACGAGTAGGTGAATGAAATTAGTGAAGATAATAAGGAGTAGGAGGAAGTGAAAAGGTTGTGAGGAGGAGGTGGAATTAGAAACAAAAAAGCAGAAAAAGTAAGAGAAATAATTTAATCTATCTAACTACTATCTATCTATCTATCTATCTATCTATCTATCTATCTCAGTCAATTCATCTATCTATCTATCTATCTGTCTATCTATCTATCTATCTCAGTCAATTCATCTATCTATCTATCTATCTATCTATCTATCTATCTATCTATCTATCTATCTCTCTCTCTCTATATATATATATTTTAGTCTCTTCATATCTATCTATCTGTCCGAATACATTAAAATCTATCTATCTATCTATCTATCTATCTATCTATCTATCTATCTATCTGTATGTATGTATGTATGTATGTATGTATGTATGTATGTATCTCCATGTCTGTTTGTATCTATCTTGAAAGTCTAAAAGTGAAAGTTCAATGGATAAATGGAAGAAAGAAACGGCTTCTATAAACAAATGAAAAGCTTTAGCTGAGGAGGAATAACAATATGGGAAAATATTAATTGCAAACAGAAAAGAGAGTAAATATTATATATATATATATATATATATATATATATATATATATATATATATATGTTTGAGTGTGTGTAATTGGAAAGTTGGACTGTATAAATAGGCTTTGAAGAAACAGTGCACCATTCGCAAAAGCTTCGCCAAACCCTACCCTTAACCACCACAGCATTTTCCCGCCATCGATTCCACCCGCGCCACTGTCGCCGCCATCATTATCAAACTGGTCACCGGGGCAACGATCTAGAAGAGGCGAAGGCAGAGGCAGCGGTATGTGATGGCTGCAGGACGCAGGCGGTAGCATTTGTGCTCACTGGTCGGCGTTGATTATTTTTAGAGCTGTTTATGCAAAGTTCGTTCTTTTGGTCATCGCTGCGTCTGCTCTTATGGATAGGTTTTGGAAATGGGAAGGCAGCCGACCAAGCCGACGTTCGCCTTCCAGTAACTGGTCGGAGATGGAATGATGGTGGACGAGAAATGTAGGCAGGGGCAGACATGACGGTTGGCTATCAAGAGCGCCGGAGAGATAGATACTGAGGCACTGGTGAAGACTGGTATGCATGTTTAATTTAGACGCATGGGAATTATGGGAAGAGAATAAGAAAGCATCGCAGAATGAGGACAGGGAAGATAAACATTAAAAAAAATAGAACAGATGCGTACACAGATAGATAGATAGATAGATAGATAGATAGATAGATAGATAGATAGATAGATGTACAGAACGAGCTAAATAGACAGGTAGTGTACAGAATTGTACATACATACATACATATATATATATATATATATATATATATATATATATATATATATACTAATGTATATTTGGGCAGCAGTTTTTAATTTAAAGAACTTTCTTTTTCAAAACACAAAAACAGTAAAAACATTTAAAAAATTACATTAGAGTCAAACATGGAGACATAACAACAACACTGGAAAAATAACATCTTTAAAAATGTCTTGTGAAGAGGCTGAAAAAGCTTGGAAACTCGAAAATTATGGAACATTTTTAGTTTTTTACATTCCTTATCTCCAGTAAAAACGAAACTTTTAAGAATACTGGAAAATTAAATAAAAAATTAATAAAGTCTTCTTTGTCGATCGTTTTTAACGAAACATGTTTATATTCATGTTTAGATAGATAGATAGATAGATAGATAGATAGATAGATAGATATGCAGTCAGTCAGTTAAGTGCTATACGTGATACACGCTTTGGGCGATCATGTCTCGAAAGAGACATGACTGACAGGGCAGAAGATTATCCCGCAGTTGGTTACCATTGCTTTCTGCGGTATACTGCTTGCCAGCCAAGGCTATAAAACCCAATCTGTCCTATTATTTAACCCATAACTGGAGGGAAGAAACAGATTAATACTTTTTCCAAAGGTATTTGTGCGTAAGCAAATGCAAGGAATTCAACTGCAATTCGAACACGGCACCCCGATTTGTCGTTCCGATGAAATCGATAAAGATAGAAAGTGCGTGATTGATAAATTGTTAGAGATAAATAGAAAAATAAATATAAAGATAGTGAAAGAAGAATTTTGATTATATATATATATATATATATGTGTGTGTGTGTGTGTGTGTGTGTGTGTGTGTGTGTAGATGTACTGTTTTCACAATTAAACAAGTCGGTAGATGCGAATAAATAAATATACTGTCTAATAATAAAAACAGAGCATCTGCTCAAATATGTTTATCCCTTAAAATATCGTTTAAACCAGTATATATATATATATATATATATATATATATATATATATATATATATATATATATATAAAGTTTGCCATTTGTCTAATTAGTGTTACCTTCAGCATCTCGACTCTTGTGTTTCGTAAACGGACACTCCAGCAACAATCATTACGTTCTCTTGTCAGTGGATATATATATATATATATATATATATATATATATATATATATATATATATATATATAAGAAAACCAAACTTTATAAAATTTTCTACCACCCACAATATATATATCAAATAATGGTTGGAGTCAGACATCATTCATTTATATATATATATATATATATATATATATATATATATATATATATATATATATATATATCAACCACCTTTTCATTATGACTTTTCTCGTTCCTTCTCCTCTTTCCTCTTTTTATTATTCTATGTATTAATTATTTCTAGCAATTTATGACGGAATTTTTTTTCTTTTCTTCTCAACTTTTATTATTACTATTCTTGAATTTATTCAATTTTTTCTTGTTTTATTTTACTTCAGCGATTCGTCCTTTCCAAGTATTTATCAATTTATTCTTTTCTCTTCTCTTTCATCTACTCATTTATATATATATAAATGCATGTATAAGAAATTTATTATGCTATTTTTCTCAGCTCTTATTAGGCGAATCTGCAATTCCCCTTCCCAAACACCGCCGCCCTCATTTAATTTATGGCTTTTTCTCTCTTCAGTAACGGGCAGGTCAACTCCCACCACGACTCCGTCTTCCTGTTTTCCAGCCAGGAAGAATGACGTGGACGCCATTTACCGCCAACAACACCAGCTTGAGCGGCTAAAATATCTTCTTGTTTTCCTATCCAGTGTCTTTGACTGACTCATGGACACATACAGTTCTGCCTTCATCAGCGGTTGCTCAATGATACAGAGACATACTTACAGGTTAATTAACACGAATAAGAACACACAGGACGAACCCACTCTTTGCTTTATTTCTTCTCTTGACACAGAAATAAATGCGTACACACAAAGCCTGATGTGTACACGTTACACAACATCAATGCGCATAAACAACTCACTTGAAAAGACTGTAGATATACAGAGCGACAATAACATACAGGCATATACAAACAAATTTAAGCCTATATATACGTGAACGCTCATACACACAGGAACTGTGTATGAGCGTTCATGTATATATATATATATATATATATATATTACCAGTAAATTTTTTTTATGTTTTGTTAAAAACGACCAAGGGGGAAGATTTTATTAATTTTTTATTTAATTTTCCCAGTATTCTTTTTGATGAAAATAAGGAATGTAAAATGTTCCATAATTTTTGACTTTCCAAGCGCTTTCAGCCATTATACCGAAGTTGTTATTTTATCCACATGTTTGTAATTTATTCTGTGTTTTTGCAAATGAGCGTTATTAAAAGCTATCATGTGATGCGCACGACTGGATATAGCGTCTGTCTATTTTTTAAAAAACGTCCAAATCTCCATTTTCACCGTTAAATAATATTAGGTTCATGGTAGGATATTGTTTGATATATAATGTCTGTCTTATAGAGAGATGCTTTTGATATTGTGATTTAAATAGTATGTTTGTATTTTCAACCAAAATTTTTCTGAAGGGTTTTTGTAAATTATGTGTTAATAAATATTTTTTTTATTGCACTGTTGTTGTATCGGTGCTATGTAAGGCATCTAATCTAAGAAGTAGTAGAATGTCCCTTGTTCCCTGTTTAGGATGTGGTTTCCGGCTTTCTCTTTTCCAATCTTCTCATTTTGTGTTTTTTTTTTTTTTCAATTGAAGTAGATAGATCTATCTATCGCCCGGTTCACACTCCACCCACGTCTATTGAATAGGTTAAGAGGCTCATCCCTTGTTCCCTGTTTAGGATGTGGTTTCCAGCTTTCTCTTTTCCAATCTTCTCACTTTGTTTTTTTGTTTTTTTTTCAATTGGAGTAGATAGATCTATCTATCGCCCGGTTCACACTCCACCCACGTCTATTGAATAGGTTAAGAGGCTCATCCCTTGTTCCCTGTTTAGGATGTGGTTTCCGGCTTTCTCTTTTCCAATCTTCTCACTTTTTTTTTTTTTTTTTTTTTTTTTTTTTTTCAATTGGAGTAGATAGATTTATCTATCGCCCGGTTCACACTCCACCCACGTCTATTGAACAGGGTTCCCTGTTTAGGATGCGGTTTCCGTTTTTCTCTTTTCCAATCTTTTCACTATTACGTAGCCCCCTGCACATCAGTGGCGTTACCGCCTTGCTCGGGGTGATACGATTAAAAAAATGTCCAACATAAATAACTGATTTATGACAAAAAACAGTCTTGTACTGGGAACTGAAATTCCTACACTGTATTAGTCATCACTAGTTTATATATGATAGGGTTATTTTAATTAGAAACAAGAAGGTTTGCAGTCTTCCATTTTCTATTATATATTATAAATTTTACACGTTTTTGAGGAACTGCGATAGAAATATGGCGTTTAATAATTTTTCGTATAGTAAATTCGTTCTGTTTATAATTATTGTGCATTTGACAGCAGCAAAAAATCTTGATGTTTTTGCGTGTTATTTTTTATACTGGTGTCGGGTATTTTTTGCAAGAATAATTTTATTTGTTCATCACTGATATAGTTTAGAAAATTATTGTTGACTAATGTTTGTTTTATATGTTTTGTTCTCTCAAAAATATTCTTTGGGAAGAAGATTTTTGATGTGCCCTCTTAAGTAGGTCATTATTACTATTTTATATCTTTTGGCGATTATAGTTAAGAAGACAAAAGTTTTAACTGACTTTTTGAACATATATATATATATATATATATATATATATATATATATATATATATATATATATGGTGGTTATATATATATATATATATATATATATATATATATATAGTGGTTTAAATGAAAAATGAAATTCATTACTTTTACACTAAGATGGTGAAGAAAAAAATGATAAAAAATAGTTATTTTTAGAGGCAATTTATATTTGAGTAGACGATCTAAATAACATTTAAAGAGATAATAAAAATCTGTCGGAGTGATGAATACAAATTCATTGCCTTTGAATATATATATATATATATATATATATATATATATATATTAAAAATTTGGTTCATGCATGAAGATAGAGGATAAATTTGATTAAATAGATGATGCATTTCGCCAGTTTTAGGCTTCATCGGATCTAAAACAAACGAGATAAAAGTATGTTTGTGTGTATGAGTGAAAGTTTCATTCTTTTTTCAGGGGAAACACCAGCTAAGTGTAAAAGTAATAAATTTAATTTCTTTATTTAAGCATCCACGAATACCTAATCCTATGTATAAAATCTGAAACTTTCTCAAGATTTAAATGTCAGATTTAAATTAACATATTCTCTTTAAACAACAGTAGATACAGCAAAAGTACTGCTTTACCCATACATTATTGGAAATTAAAAAACCAACAGTAAGAACCCAATTATTACCTGGATTATCGTAGCTAAATCCAAACATTACAATGGAAAAGGGGATAAATGTAATTTATGCCTTTTACAAAAACTTGTCATCTTAAACCATATCAAGAATCCAAATTTGCTTAATAAAAAATGATTTAATGACCACATGCTGACATAGAAAAAAATACTTATTTAAATTCTTAGACCCAGATGGATATACATCCCTTTTTTACGTTTGCCCATTGGTTGACTGATTTCTTTCTTTCTTTCTTTCTTTCTTTCTTTCTTTCTTTCTTTCCCCAGCAATATTATTTTTAACAACTATGAATTACATCCATTTTATTTTTGTTTCTTACATTTTTAATTCTTAATTCTATAAAATTTTATATAAAATTTTATATAAATTTATATAAATTTTTATATAAAATAATATTTTATAATATTTTTTATATAAAATTTTATATAAATTTATATAAAATTTTATATAAAATTTTATATAAAATTTTAAAATTCTAATTTTCCCGTCATATTATGTACATTTAATATTTGAATATTTAAATTTTTAAAACTCATGATTTACGTCCCTTTTATTTCTTTTTCCTGCTTTTTATCATTTATTATTTTCATTTTTATTTTAAATTTTAAATTTTTATCCTCATGTAACCGTCGAATATTTAAATTTTTAATCTTGTTCTAAAAACACCAGTACCTTAAAAATTTTATAATTAATTTCCATGAACATCGAGTGTACTTAAATTCAAATCTATTAAACTGTCAGTTTAAAATATGCACCTGATGATTGCATAACGCATGAAACTCCGAGTCGTGCCATAAACGTAGGATAATAATATATATATATATATATATATATATATATATATATATATATATAGTGTATCGAGGCAGCAGATAATTTTCTAAACATGTACTGTTAAATATAAGAGACAATGAATGTCTATTATGTTTAATCATGAGCCGTTCTAAACATCGTATTTTGGCTTTAATTTCATGTTCTGAGCTTTCGGCTCACATGCGTCATCTTCAGAGACGTTACAGGAACGTTAACATAAAACATCCACCTTCAAAGATGATTTTATCTTGTGTTGACATAAAACTTTGCTAAGCAACGATAAGAGTTACCAAATAACAGACGCAGTTCGTAAATTTGTCATGCGGTTCTATGACGTCACACCGCGTGAGAGCTCGAAATGGTAACAGAACCATATATTTAAATACAATGTAATGTGTTATGACCAGATCTGAATGTGATTTTATTAAGTGTGGGTTGTTTTGATTTAATGGAAATGGCCTACGATATCTGAAGGTTCTTTTTACTGTGTGTATGAGTGTGTATATGAGTGTGACTAAAATGTTTAGACCGGCTCATGATTAAGCATAACAGACATTCATTGTATCTTATATTAAACAGTATATGTTTAGAGTATATATATATATATATATATATGTGTGTGTGTGTGTGTGTGTGTGTGTGTGTGTGTGTGTGTGTGTGGTTGGGTCTCGTTACGGTAGGCAGACAATGTATTTGGTGTATTGTTTTGTCAAATGTTTATTTTTTGTTCATATAATCTTTTATTTAGATTTTTTGAGATTTATCGAGTTATCCTACCAATTAATTCTATCACATCTACTATTGGAAAGAATCTATCTAAACTTTACTTAATATCTGTTCCTACTGCATCCAAATCAGTAAAAGACAAAACAATAAGCTAAAATTTGAAGGAAGAATTTACTGAATCGGCTGTCATAATTGTTCCAAAAATACATATGAGAAACCTCGAGAAACCTAAATAAACGGTTATATGAACAAAATACAAGAGATATTTTATATAAATATATTTATATCTATATATATATATATATATATATAGAGAGAGAGAGAGAGAGAGACAGATAGATAGATAAAGAGAGAGAAAGAGAGAATTAATGCGGAGAATCATATCACTTAGCTGAGCAGCGTCATTTCAGTCATGCTGAATAGGAAATTTCACGAGGGCATTATTGCAATGTTCACCACTCTTCATGGTCATTTGACTTTTTGCAGTTGTTTTCCATTTTTTCGTATTTATATGAAGATTGATGTAATTTGATATATTTGTGTATGAGTGAATTTTTTGCTCGATGAATTTTGAATTATTTGCTTTATTATTGTCTTTTTTGTGCTGTTACTCAAGTGGTATAGAATTTGTTGGTTGTTAATTGCTTTTTAACGGAGATTCTGTAATGTGATCGATCCCGACTTGGCAGCTAGGATGCAGTCGCTTTCCCACCGACGCAGTGTGACTTCCCTGTGTCTCTTCTACAAATACTTTCACGGCTTCTGCTCCGATGAATTTAGCTAACTGGTACCTCCTATATATGAATTTCCTCAAGCCACAAGATTAGCAATTAGGTCTCACCCTTTTATTGTGAAACCAATAAATTGTAAACCCAAATTCTACTTCTCAGCTTCTTTTCTCGCACTTCCCGTCTGTGGAATTCCCTTCCACATACATGCTTCCCGACAGCTACAATCTTCAAGAATTTAAATATAAAGTCAATAGTCATCTCCTATCTCACTAACTTGCATCCTCTCTCTCATGCACTTTTCTCCGTCCACTCCACTCTCATCAGTATTCTCTTCCTTCTCCTACTCTCTTCCTGACACCCTCTGCAACCTCTCATTCCTTCTCATAACATTCCTCCTATGTAACACCCTGCGCAACAGTGGCTGTAAAATGCCTTGCTTGGGGCGACACGATTATAAAAAATTAAAAATAAATAAAAATAAAAAGAATGTTGAACAGTAGCAGAAAGAGTCAATGACCTTGAAGAGTAAAGACATTTCAATAATGCTTTCACGAAGCTTCGATGTCGGCGGGAATTAAATAACATTGCTCAGGTAAGTGACAAGTTTTTTCACATTAATTCTATTAACGCTGTAATCCTTACTTTTGATATCGAGCACTTAATGACAAAAAACCGGCTTACTGAAAATGCCTCACCATCAATAAATTACTGAAAGGACAGCAATTTTGGCATACCACAGAGCTGAACATGAAGTAATAAATCAGAAATGAAAGACCTCCTCCCTTCCACTTGTCATTATTTTTGGCCGCCTCTTCTCTGCGACATTAATGTTTTACCATTGCCGTCATTTCATATACACATACACACAGAATATATATATATATATATATATATATATATATATATATATATATATATATATGAAATGATTTGTTTGAACATTATTTTTGATAATGCCCAAATATTCCTGGGAAAGGTATTGATCCATTTCTTCTTCTTCTTCTTCTTCTTCTTCTTCTTCTTCTTCTTCTTCTATATATATATATATATATATATATGTGTGTGTGCGCGCGTGTGTGTGTGTGTGTGTGTGTGTGTGTGTGTGTGTGTGTGTGTGTGTGTGTTACGGAAATTAACGGAGATTAACGAAACATGGTTATAAACAACCGACAATTTTAAATGATTTGTTTGAACATTATTTTTATCGATACTCTTATTTAAGTAGGTGTTCTCTTTATATATATATATATATATATATATATATATATATATATATATATATATATGGATGTGTCCTTTCTCAACGAGAAGAGAAATAAAAGTAAAGTAAGATTTTATTCTGGTGTATTTTTTTTTTCACTCATATACTTTTGGGGTAGCCTATATGCTGGCGTACAAGGTGACTGGGCGTATAAAACGACTCCAAAATTTTCATATTAAAATGTACGTTTCAGACTATATTCGCTTTACAAGACAACACCAATCCGAATCGTATTTTAAAATGTATTGAAATTATTAAATAAATTCAGTAAGCATATACTTTCTTTTCACTCAAATTCTTGCAAAAAAAAAATGGTGGGAACATATTGTCAATTAGTTAACACAATTTTCAAAACCTATGGGTGCTATGTTTTCTGTAGATTATTACGATAACCTGAATCATTTTTTCAATTAACCATCCACATTACGTTATTTTGCGATCTTCAACGGCTTGTAGAGACGCACATCTACTGGTGTTTTGTGTTCGAAATCATCGGAAAGAAAATGCGATTGACAATTAACTACCTCGGGATTTAAGCCTCACATTTTATCGGTCAGTCAGTTAAGTGCTATAGGGGATATACACTTGAGAGATCGTGTCTCTTTCGAGACATGAGTGACTGGCTAGAAGGTTATCTCTCAGTAGATTGCCATTTCTTTCTGTGGTAGACTGGTTGCCAATTAAAGCTATAAAACTCAATCTGTCCTGCTACTATGTAACTCATAAATGGAAGAAGAAATCGATCAATACCTTTCCCAGGAATATTTCGGCATAAATGACTCAAATGAATTCAACTGGAATTCGAAGACGGCTTTCAGATTTCTCATTCTGACGTGATATCCATTGCACTATAACGCACATATAATTTTATAGCTCCAGTATAAGACGGCACCCTATTTTTGATGGATAGGGTTAAAAATATACGATATATACGGTAGCTGTCTACTGCCATTAGAGATTTATATATATATATATATATATATATATATATATATATATATATATATAATAACTATAATAATTATAACAATATTAATAGTAACAAAAATAATTCTGCTAATACTAGTAATAGTTATACTATATAATAGTTATATATATATATATATATATATATATATATATATATATATATATATATATATATAACTATAATAATTATAACAATATTAATAGTAACAAAAATAATTCTGCTAATACTAGTAATAGTTATACTATATTTAAGTTCGTCTTGAAAAACCCACCAAGAACAACCTCGGATGGAAAAGGAGGGGAAGTAAAAAAAAGAAACAAACAAAGTACATGAACAAAAGTCAAATACTCGTAGGAAAGAAAAAAGCCCAAAGACGAAAACCCTAACACTAAAGCGCTCAATACAAAAGAAGGCCTTAACAAAACGGCCTTAAAAACTAAAAAGTAAAATTAGAAATACTAACGTAATCAGTAAATTAACATGCAATTGCAGAGTCAAATCCAACTGTCCTCTAAACGGCAAATGCCAGCAATCATGCGTGGTATATAAGAATAACGTGTACAAAAATGAGGAAGACTTACCACCTAAGACATACACACAAGACACCTTTAAGATTAGGTTTTATAACCATACCAGCATCTTCAAAAATGAAAAATATAGTCATAGTACAACTCTAGCCTCTTATGTATGGTATATTAAAAAAAAAACTATTAATAAAGATCCCATTTTGAAATGGGAAATTCTTAAACGTTGCTCAAAATATAAACCTGGTAGTAAATTCTGTAATTTATGCGGGGAGGAGAAACTAGCAATTGCATTGTTCGAACCCGCACAGGATTTACTCAATTCGAAATACGAAATCTTACATAAATGGAAACATACGATGTTGGTTACCTACTGTTGTACCATTTGAATCTGACGAGCCGCGATAATAGCATGAAAGCGGTGAAATACGTATTACCCATAGTAATAATCAAAAATCTTTCATAAATTATATTACTCTGTTAAATTAAATAAATGAATTTAACATTGAGTTCTCTTGAGTTCGTCTCTTTTGAAATTTACCTGTATTACATACCAAGTGTACTATGTTTTATATATATATATATATATATATATATATATATATATATATATATATGATACTCTCCACATTCGATTTCGACATGACGATCCAACAACTTCATCCAGTATCATATGTGACACTTCAGTCTCGTTAGTAACCTGCATACAAGCCCATATATTGTGCAACAGTAAGGATCTCGTGACAGAACAGGAATATTTTACCGCTGTCTTTCGTCTCTTAGCCGGTCAATACGATTGAATTAAAAATTTCTGATATCACTCTGGCACAAATATATCCACTTATTTCTATCTAACTATTGGAGTTAGTATGTTAGCACGTTGACAGCTCAGAGGTTACTCTGTAGCTTGTCTTTATACCTAAGCCACGGCTGTCCAACACTCCTTTTTACACTGTCATGTTGTCTATACATGGCGACATTAGGTAGTGTGTCGTCACTGATCCTTACAACATGGCTAGACCAGGTGCGTTGTGACTGCATCAAATGTCTCAGGTCCACTCATGTTGCATTTTGCGAGAATATATATATATATATATGTGTGTGTGTAACTCTGAAAAATTGGAATATTGGTGTTGGATATGCGTATTTTATTTATATATAGAGAGAGAAAGTGAGACAGTGTTAGCCTAAAAGACGCACAAACATACTAAACCCCTTCTATTTTCATTAGAGTACTGAGGCGTGTAGTCTTTACGGCAAGCTATTAGTACCTGCTGTGGTGCAGTGGATATCGACTCGGAACAACAAATCGAGGTGCCGATTTCGAATCCCAGTTGAATTCCTTGCATTCACTTACGCACAAATACCATTGGAAAAGGTATTAATCCATCTCTTCCCTCTAGTTATGGGCTAAATAATAGGATAGATTGGGTTCTATAGCGTTGGCTGGCAACCAATCTACTGCAGAAAGCAATGCCAACCTCCTGCGGGATAATCTTCTATGCAGTCAGTCATGTCTCTTTCGAAACATGATCGCCCAAAGCGTGTATCACGTATGGCACTTCACTGACTGATTATTACCTGGCAAACAATACAAATGCTTTTTTGCTATAAAATACAACTACCATAGAGTTGAACAGAAAGTAAGAAATCAAAAAGTAAACACCTCCTCCTTTTCACCAGTCGTTGTCATTTAGCTCTTCTTACGACAGACATAATTATCTGCAGCATTGATGTTCGCTAAGTAGTGTTTTACCATTACCGTCATTTCTTCTGTAGTTTCTGCTGCTTAAGTATAGCCGTTTGTTGAGTTGACTTTACATATAATGCCCACGTAAAATCTTTTTTACTGTCCAGATAATAATAATAATAATAATAATAATAATAAGAAGAAGAAGAAGAAGAAGAAGAAGAAGAAGAATTGGGGTGTGTGTTCCTAGTGAATATATCACGTTCAAACAAATTGGCAAGTTCGAAATACATCGACTTCTGGACTGAAGGTGTGAGAACGTGGGATGGTCAGGCCGCTATTCTCATAGTTATGATTCGAGTGTTGGGCCCTATATCGCCGAACCTAAAGACCTACATTAAGAAAATCAAAATAAACCTTAATGCTCCATTGCTTCAGAAGAATGTGTCCAGTAGGGCAAAGGATTAGTTCAAGAAGAACTGTTTTGTAAAACCCCAACAATCATCTTCAAAAATACCTGGAAACTACAGAAGACTAAATGGTGTTCTTTTGTTAAAGAACAAGAAAGAAAGAAGACACTTTGTTCAGTAAAAAAGGAAGTCCACATATTCAAAAGGGAATTCCAATCGGGTGAAGAAGTGCAAATAAACCTTAATGCACATACTGCAAAGAACCTAAAACAAATGCAGAATTAATGGCAAAATCGGTCTCTTTATGAGTAATACTCCGCCCGTCCCAGACAAGGTGATGTAGACAAACCCCGTAGTAGTGGTCACGCGGTGCAGGGTTAAAAACTGAAACCGAAGGTTTTATTCTGGCTGCACAGGACCAATTTTGCTCACTAGTAATTACCAAGTCTATATACTAAATTTTTTTTGTTAAACCAAAATGCAGATTCTGTGATAAATGTCGAGAAACAATTGACCATCTTGCATCAGGTCGCTAGGTATTACACCCACTGACTCTAAAACCCGGCTTGGCAGAGTGGGCCAATATTTGCACTGGAAAATATGCTTTTCTTTCTTCGAGAAGGAAACTGTAAGAAACTAATAGGAATATCACCCAGTCCCGGTTACAGAGATAAGACTTGTAACAATTTTATAGAACTCTACAATACACACAGACAGAAGAATCAAAGCTAATCGCCCAGATTTGGTGATCAAAGGCCACAATAAGAGAAAGTGTTTTCTTACTGAAATAGCAGTCCCAGCAAATTGTAATGTATCTTTGAAGAAACTATAAAAAATACAAGGATTTCAAAGTGGAAATCTCAAAAATGTGGTACATGAGGACATCAATAATTCCAGTTGTAGTTGGAGCACTCGGATTGATTTGGAAAATGTTTCGTGAGACTCACTGAAGGGATTCAGTGTAGCCCATGCCTTAAAGAAAAACAAAAAAAATTGCACTCAAAAGTACAACTTACACATTACGAGGAGTTTTATCGATGTAAAATATGTCTGGTATTAATTTTGTTCTATTTTTTTAGCAAAAGTGAACAGTGGAAGACGTCATGAAGCCATTCCTGACCTTAGGAAATGTGTATACAACAGAAATCAAACGACATAACTATTAACAATTCTCTCTATTATAATAAAGAGCATTATATATATATATATATATATATATATATATATATATATATATATATATATATATATATATATATATCCCTCCTGTCAGGCTCATGGGGAGAAAGACAACGTCGACTCAGGTAATTCTTTTTGCTACCATTTATTAAACTTTAGTACCTCATGAGAGATCCTGCCGCATGTTTGCTCTTTGACAGTGCTTTATTGTTTTATTTTTTTGTAATAATTATGTCGTCGAGTAGTGAAGAATATATATATATATATATATATATCCTCTTTATTATAATAAAGATCGTTTTGTGTATATATATAGCATAGTGATGATCCACGTATACTGTCTTAATATATATAGGAAAGAATATTAAAACGTTTTGAGTTTAAAAATGTGTTTTTTGACAGTATTTGAATTAATTCAAATTTTAAAATCATTTGTGTCTGATGAAGGACCGAGGGTGGTCTGAAATATAAAATATAATAGTAGAAATAAAAAAATACTGTCAAAAAAACACATTTTTAAACTCAAAACATTTTAATATTCTTTCATATATATATATATATATATATATATATATATATATATATATATATATATATATATATTCTTTCTTGTCACGCTCAGGGTGTATAACCTGAGAGAAAACAATTAATAATTCTCTCAAATATGTTTCTGTCCTTTTTTACGGTAGGTGTACATTTGTAATAATAATAACCCCTTGTGGTTTAGTAACACAACTGGTTGGCGCCCGGTGGCTAATAGCTGCGTCTCATGAGAAGAAGATTTTAGTTTTGATCAACATTCGACCTTGTCTTGGTATCTTGACCAAAATTGCCCTTTAGTGGTAAAGGATAAAACGCAAAGACATATATCAATTTTTGCCAACAAAACACGCACCTCATCGGTCGTCGCCCGGATCAATTAAGGCCGCATCCCTTAGAAAAGAACCAAGATTCAAACCTGCTCTACTTCAGGGGAAAAAACATCATTATATCAGACTTGCTTTAACATCTCGGCTACAACAAAGCCCAAATAGTGCCATTTGATGCCTCTTGACGCAAATATTTCTAACAAGATTCTCGGGTAATCATTCCAGTAGATGGAAATAAACAAACAAAGCATTCAAATACAGGAATCTATTAACATAAATTTTAAGCAGTTAATTAATCTAAACTTATTTATAAATGGAACTTTGTCTCTGTGTGTGTGTGTGTGTGTGTGTGTGTGTGTGTGTGTGTGTGTGTGTGTGTGTGTCTTACCTTTAGACTCCGAAACAGCTGAACCGATTTTCTTGAAAATTTACACAGCTGTACGATAAGCGTCTGCGAGTGTTCTTACCTAGGTTTTGTGTCGAGGTACCCCCGATAAATATCGAAAATCGATAATCGAAAAATCGGGTTTTAGAAGGAGTGGTCCGATTTTAATCAAATTTGATACACTCATAGACAAAGACATAAAAAACGATATTCAGAAGTTTCAATTTTGCAGTTCTTACAATAGTGCAGAAAATCGATTATATATATATATATATATATATATATATATATATATATATATATATAAAAGGCAAGATGTTTGTGTGTGTGTCTGTTTATCTGTCTGTATGTCCTTTATACAAATCCACAATTTTTATCCGATTCTCACCAAACTTCACACAAATATTCTTTAGGCTGAGTCTGAGCTGCAGGACCATGAATTAGTTTTAAAGCTTTCATTACACCCGAGCAACGCCGGGCTATACTGCTAGTATATATATATATATATATATATATATAGATAGATAGATAGATAGATAGAGAGAGAGAGAGAGAGAGAGAGAGAGATTTCTTATTAGTGCTATAATAATAACAGATGTGACTGCAACTCAAAAGCTTTTAGTTTTCGGTGCCAAGTGCACCATCATCAGGCAGTGAAATATTGTTCAGTTACGAGATCATATATCTAATGCTATGTACAATCTATGTTTTTGATTTTACTTTTAATTTTTGATATATGACCCCGCCTGATGATAGTACTTGGCCACGAAATCTGAAAGGTTTTGAGTTGTGTCATATATTTTATTATTATAGCTAATAATGAAAATGTTTCTACAAAAGCTCTACTTCTGTATTCAGCGCTTTATAAAAAGTAATAATTACCAAACTGTGGAATATATATCCATTAGTTTCTACCATCATCATCATCATATATATATATATACAACATCTTTTAGGACTTGTTGATGCTAAAGCCATTATAGTAATGGCATCTGTCGAGAAAATATTGTACTACAGTAAACAGCGTTATCGCAATTTTCCAAAACGACGAAAGATAATGCTTCCAAAACGAAGCTACTCTCCTTTAATCCCCATAAAGAAACACTCCTACCTTCCCTCTTCATGGACAATGCTAGTCTTCCAGAAAGCTACATACTGTGCCTCTTTGGCCCCACTCTCTAGTGCATTGACTTCATCGAATCAATAACTACATCTGGTATCCGCCAGTCCATAGCCTGTCACTTTTGTTGACCTTATCTACGGCTGGATATATCTGTCAATATTATATGTTACCGTTCAATGTTATATGTTACACTTCGGATCTGGTTTCCCTGGTACCCCAACCACATGAATTTACTCGTGCTACTAGATTGGCAACTAGGTCCCACACTTCTGCCGTCAAAATAATCAAATGCAACCACTACTTCTACTCCATTAGTTTTTTTGTTTTGTTTTTTTTTTACTCTTCTTCTAGCCTGTGGAAACTCCTTCAGCCTCACAACCTTATTAATGCCAAAACTGAAATATTGAATAGGTGTAAAGCTAAATTTCTTGCTTAGAGTCTTTGGCTATTTTTTCTTTGGTTTTTTTTTTTTTTTAACCTCCCCCTCCCCAGTCGGGTAGGCTGGTCTGTTAGTCTTTGTTTGGTGGTGTCTATTTATTTGATTAGTCCTTGGTTTGTCTCTGCCCTGACGAGCCGTTGTGTGAAACCGCGGTAGGTTTTGGCCATCTTGTGATTTTTTTACGTATATATATATATATATATATATATATATATATATATATATATATAAGTAAAGAATACCTAGTGGGCCAGACAGACCTACCTAGGCTTCACCTAAACTTATCGTCAAGGAAAGCTGATATATATATATAATCATCCGCAGACAGTTCTGTTTCGCTGTATCACAGCTCATCAGTGCGGTTAGACATCCGTATGCTTCCAGCATATGTATATGTATATAAGTTGTTCAGAAGAAAGTTACTACCAAAGTATACATTTAGATATATATATACATATATTATGGTGGACTCTCTCACTCCAGGAAATGACGTCAGCATATGAATCCCAGAGTTGATAATTAGTCTTTTAGACTTGAATTTTGAATGAATGATTCCCATATCATCATTTAAATCATCAAAGATCAATCGATGTTGCTCGCTGTTTAAAGGTTAATAACTCCTATCCATATCACAGCCTTATATAAAAAGCTACTATAAATAAAATACTAATGTCTTGAGCATATATAAATTAAAAGAAAAATAAACATTGTTTATAGTTGCAAAAATCCAAAAGAAATAAACTGTCTTAGAAAGAGATCTGGTTGAATTGATTTCTGTTTTCTTTTTTTTTTTTTTTTTTCATTATTTTTGCTTCACGTTTGTAGTTGTGTTTTAAACAAGAAAAAGCGCTCCCAAAAGCTTTAATATTCCTTTCGCAATATGATAGCACTGAAATATTAACTACTTCTACATTAGCTAGAAAGCTAATATTACCAGAGAATACAGGTGGCTATCATTTCTTGATTCAAACTTAAATAGGGTCCAAATACTTAAGGCCAATGTAGAGAAACCAAACATCTGCTAATGCAAAATGCCCATGACAAATAAGTGGTCAAAATCTGGTTGATTTCCAATAAATAGAAAATTATTTACAATCATAATGTATTATGCGTCATCAGATCAACAGACATTTTATTATAAAAGAATCTCTAGAGTATTTTTTCAAAAGCAAAAAGCATTAAATGTTATTTTGGTTGAACCAAAAACAATTCCTGGCTAGTAGTACGCAGTTAAAGCCCACTACTAGTCAGGCAATAAGCAGCGTAAGTGTACCATTCGGACTTGCTTATTTCTATTTATTCATTACTAACATTTACTTGGTATCTATGATTTTGTTATACTAATACACTGTTTTGAAACTACCTCCGGTGTTCCGTGTCTTACTTCCGGCAGCCCCGGTCCCTACAACTTTGCGGTGAATTTTCGCTACAACAAATCCACAACAAATTGGCAACAAAGATCCACAACAGCTACCATGTCTTCATTCAACCTTAAACAGGATTCGAATTCTGCAGGCCAAGGTAGAAAAATGAAGAAAAACCTTAGAACAAAAATCTTCGGTTTATACATTTTACTAGCAGTATAGCCCGGCGTTGCTCGGGTGTAATGAAAGCTTTAAAACTAATTCATGGTCCTGGAGCTCAGACTCAGCCTAAAGAATATTTGTGTGAAGTTTGGTGAGAATCGGATAAAAATTGTGGATTTGTATAAAGGACATGCAGACAGATAAACAGACACACACACAAACATCTTGCCTTTTATATATATATATATATATATATATATATATATATATATATAATCGATTTTCTGCACTATTGTAAGAACTGCAAAATTGAAACTTCTGAATATCGTTTTTTATGTCTTTGTCTATGAGTGTATCAAATTTGATTAAAATCGGACCACTCCTTCTAAAACCCGATTTTTCGATTATCGATTTTCGATATTTATCGGGGGTACCTCGACACAAAACCTAGCTAAGAACACTCGCAGACGCTTATAGTACAGCTGTGTAAATTTTCAAGAAAATCGGTTCAGCTGTTTCGGAGTCTATAGGTAACGGACACACACACACAGACACACACACACACATACACACACACAGAGACAAAGTTCCATTTATAAATAAGTTTAGATATCTTTTAACAATAGGAAGAATCCCATGTACAATGGAGTTAAGCATTCTTTTCATCAAGTTGTCACCATTTTTCGCCTTTTTTTCTTTTCGAGATATTTGCATGCAGATATAGCATTGTCTTTAGCGTGTTTGCAAGCTAAAGACAATGCTTTAGCATTGCTTAGCCTTGTTTGCAGCTAAATACTAAAAAATGACGCAACATCATGAATTATAATAAAAATAATTTGCAATCCGTTGTTAACTGGAGCAAGGAATGTCTTGCTAATTTTAAGCGTGACCCATTGCGCCTTCTCGGATACCTGTGTTCCCCCAGGATAAAACTGTCATTAGACGAACGCAGCTTACTCATCTAGGTACTGACCAACCTTGACGTTGTTTAACTTTGGTGATCGTATGGGAACCGGTGTTTTAACGTGATTTGGCCGTAAGTTAAAATTAAATAAAAAATCTTTGCCCTGAGTTTAATAAAATTTTAATGCCATGTCATCAAGATTTATTTTCAGTCTATGCTGTTTCAGTCACGTCATTCCAAATATGGTAATCCTTCATCATTTGACTACCGTTAGCTCCAAGTATTGTCAACATTCATCATTTTCTCTCTCATCAACGTCACATACAAATTGTCTTGAATCCCAGTTGGGTTTCCATCAAAAATAAGAAAACTCACAACAGACTGATCTATCCCGTTCACCGTTCCAAGATTTTATTTAAAAAATAAATTCTCATGAGATAACTCATCAGTTCATTCAAGATAAGAAACTTCTCGTGCGAATGTCTCATCAGTTAAAGGATGATAAAGAATTCATCTTGACTTTTCTCGCCAGCCATTCAGGCGAAATATCCTATCAGATACTCGAAGACAAAGAAATGTCTTACTGACATATCATCAACCATCTCAAGATAATGAAATTTAGGATCATTACCGTTAATTCAACACAAAATATTAATTCACTCCGAAATAAAAAAAAAATATTTACTAAAAGTCACATCAAATTCTCCCAGAGCAAAGCCCTTCTCTGACTGGGTTGACCGTTGCGATCGCCCCATATGTGGGCGATTCGGGTGCTTTATTTATAAGTGTCGAGGCGACATTCGCGCTCATTCCAATAAACAAGTCAAAAACAATTTTTTTTAATTGTAAATTTTCCCTGTAAATACCTTGTAAATCCACACTTACGAAATGAAAATAACTCCCTGACTTTTGGTAATTTTTCTTTCTGTGGGTTGGGGTTCTTGCTAGGCAGGCTAAACAAATTTTGATTTGAAATTTTTAATTTCAAGCGTGCCAAAAATTTAATAAAAACAAACAACTTTGAGTTAAAATTTATAATTTCTTGTGGTGAATTAATATTTGCGATGTGAATGAATAGCAAAGATTCAGTTACAAAATTCAAATTTAGCAGGACCTCTTCTTCTTCTTCTTCTTCTTGTGCCGTGTTCCTTCAGGACATGGGCGATCATGGACTTCCACTTACCCCTATTCTTAGTCGCGCTCAACATTTTTCCACCTAAGCCATGCTCTGCCGTCCATTTGCTCAAGCCCATTAAATATCTCTCACGCTGTTTTCCCCTGTCTCTCTTTCCTTCTATCTGTCCTGTGAGTATTAGATTCTCCAGGCCATCCTTCCTCATTACGTGTCCTAGAAACTTCAGCTGAGTACAAGTTTCCTAGAACGTGTCCTAGAAACTTTAGCTAAGTACAAGTTTTCTTCTTGTTTACATCCTCTCTAACACCTTGTCATTGCTCATGTGCTTGTTCTGTGGAATCGTCGGCATCCTTCTGCAAAACCACATTTCTGCAGCCTCAAGCCTCCCCTTTATCCTTGATGAGATCGTTCAACATTTACTACCATACAGAAGAACAGATATCATATAGCAATCTAGCACTCATTTCTTTGTTTCCAATGAGATTTTTCTGTCTCTCTGGTTAGCTTTTGAAATGCGTCCTCAGCCATGCCAATGCGTCTTCGGATCTCAGTGTCGCACTTTTCATCCTCTGTCAGAACGCTTAGCAGGTATTTAAATTTCTTTACTTGGTTTATTTTAATTTTTTTTTTTTTTTAATCGTATCACCCCGAGCAAGGCGGTAACGCCACTGATGTGCAGGGGGCTACGTAATAGTGAAAAGATTGGAAAAGAGAAAGCCGGAAACCACATCCTAAACAGGGAACAAGGGATGAGCTTCTTAACCTGTTCAATAGACGTGGGTGGAGTGTGAACCGGGCGATAGATAGATCTATCTCTCTGACTTATACTTGGCAATTTGGGTCTTCTTTATTCTGATGCCCATACATTCAAGTTTCTTGAAATTTACTGAATTACTTTACTAAATTTTTAATTTTGCTACTTACAACTTTTACGGTTAGTTTTTTTTTAAAGAAGCCTGGTTGATTTGTACTGCAGACAATAAAAAAATCAATGCATATTTACTTGCGCAGAGCTTTCAAATGTCATCCCGACCTGATAGCTGAACCTTTGGCATAAAAGTCAGTCAGTTAAGTGCCATACGTGAAACATGGATCATGTCTCGAAAGAGACATGACTGACTGGGCAGAAGATTTTCTATCCTGCTCTTTAAACTATAGCTGAATGGAAGAAGAGCTGTATTGTATTAATTAGTAGTAATTAGTGGGGGATCAATTTGTTACTTCATAACAATAGAAAACATATCTCCCACTTTATGCCCAGTAGCAGCCTTAATGATGTTTCCAAGTATTATTTTCAGTCAGTCAGTTAAGTGCCATCCGTGAAACACGCTTGGGCGATCATGTCTCGAAAGAGACATGACTGACTGGGCAGAAGATTATTCCGCAGGAGGTTGCCATTGCTTTCTGCGGTAGATTGGTTGCCAGCCAAGGCTGTAGAACCCAATCTGTCCTGTTATTTAACCCATAACTGGAAGGAAGAGACGGATTAATACCTTTCCCAAGGGTATTTGCGCGTAAGTGAATGCAATGAATTCAACTGGAATTTGAACTCGGCTCCCCGATTTCTCGTTCCGAGCCGATATCCACTGTACCACAATGCGCATCCTAAGTAGTAGATTTAAAATAAGAATATAAGGAAGCCCGAAATAAACTTTGTAGCCACTGATAAAATTCTTCTCAGAGGCCCGCGAATATTAATTCACCCTAAGATATAAATTTTAAACCAAAGTTTGCTAGTTTCCATAAAGAAACAAACAAACTTTGATTTAAACGAGAAGTTTCTTATCTTAGGTGAAGAGTTATCTCATGAGAATTTATTTTTAAAATAAAGTCTTGGAACGGTGAACGGGATATATCAGTCTGTTCTGTGTTGTCTTATTTTTGGTAGATTGGGATTCAAGAAAATTTGTATATGACGTTGATGAGAGAGAAAAAATGATGAATGATAAATTTTTAACACCTTTTGAAATTATAAATTTTAAAATCTAAGTTTGTTTGATCGTATTTTTTATTAAATTTAAACACGGTTTAACATTAGGGACAAGGTTAAGAGTTTTTACAATTTAAAAAAAAAATAGAAAAAAATCTGGTTTTGGCTCGTTTATTTTGGCACACTTAGAAATAGCGCACCTGAGTCACACACATTACGGGCGATTGCAAAGATCAACCTAACCAGAGAGCAATGGAAGGTTCTCGCTCTGGGAGAATATGGTGTGAATTTTAATAAATATAAACACTTTTTTATTTGGAGATGAATTAATATTTTTGGGTGCGAATTAATAATTTGGGGTGAAGGTTTTGAAGCCTACTTCTACAGTCCACCGAACTTTTCTCATAAAGTACTTTGTCAGACTATGAAAGACAGAGAAATTTCTCGTGAGATATCTCGTCAGACGGCTAATGAAAGCTACAAATTGCCACTTTTGGTTGTTTTTTCTTTTAAACTCTGTCAACGAAAAAGCAATCAGTGATAGTAAAGTGACAGGTAACATTGATTGTCTGTCCAATCATCCCTTTGCGATAACAATGAGGATGTTTTCGCAATTGAGTGAATGAACGCGCTCATCTTAACTGTCTGTTTTCATTAGTCGGTGTCTGACGAAAGCCAATCCCAGTGTCAATATTTTTAGGCAGATCATAAAGCGGTCTTTCGTGACGTTGAATCGTCGATAAAAAGAAAAGTTGCTTATTTGCCTTATGAACGGTAAAGGATCGTTATTATCGTCAGTTTAGTTTTGGCTTACAAAGAAAATGTGTTTAATCACGTCATGAATAGTAGAGAAAAAAGTTAATAAAAGAAACTGATAAAACATGAAACCCTCGATTAGTGCGGCTAGCAATTCTGTGTCAAAAATACTTTTACATGTGACTAAAAGTATTTTTGATAAACTATATATATAATATTGAGCACTTTTATAATAAAAAGTAAATGCCAGAGAACTCAGAATTGTTAAACTGTTGGCTCTCTTCATATATATATATATATATATATACGGACGCTCAAGATTTAACAATAATGTTATATGTCCAGAAAACTGGAAGTCAAAATATCTACAATTGAAAGAAAGAAAAGAGAGAACAGTTAACGAGTGAGTGTAAAGAGAAAAAAAAGAATAACAAAACATGTACGTACATCTGCGCACGCGGGCTCATGAACGCATACGCGTGAAGGCACGCACGCACTCACATAAAAACACACATTCACGCAAGTCCACATATACTATCAAAAATAAACTAGGATCAATAAATTTGCACCAATGAAAAGTGCATACAAAAAGAAAAATCGAGGGGTTTTAGCAGTCAGTTGCTGATGCCCCTGACGAGTGAATGAAGCGATTCCCGGAGAATTAGGCTACGAAACGCTGGAATCAGGATGCTGAAAGAATCATCAATCAGCTAATTGACAAAGCTTTTGCCTTAATTATTCGTATATGTATATAGTGTGTGGGGGGGGAGAGGGGGGACAGACAGACAGACAGAGATATTAAAATAAATTGGCACCTACCAAACTTGAAAACCATGCATAATCTAGAAACAAGATTTGGTCGACGCTACTTCATTTTCCATAAGCGCCTTTACTCTGTCAGGTGTAGTAGGGACAGGCTTAATGCATAAGTTGAAGCAATTCGTCACAGGAATCAAGTTGCATCCGTTTCATACGCGGTGAACTGTCTAAAAATACTTCTTCATGCTCAATAAAGATTTATCTCTGGTGACTGACTTGCTCTCGGTGAAACACGAACGCTATTTTGCTCCAAGCATACTGTGACGGATTGGTGACCAGGCCGTTACAGTGAGAGAAAAACAGGAGACAGAGGATGCCGAATAAAGGATAATAGATGGATGGGATTTAGGGAAGTGGGTGGTATTTGCTAAATTACCTTTCGTATAATGCGAAGAGTGTAACTCTAAACCTATCCTAAGTAAAACGAAGAGACAATTGCTTTTTGTACATTCAGTCAGTCAGTTAAGTGCCAAACGTGATACACGCTTGGGTGATCATGTCTCGAAAGAGATATGACTGACTGAACAGAAGATTATCCCGCACCAAGTTGCAATTACATTCTGTGGTAGACTGGTTGCCAGCCAAGGCTATAGAACCCAATCTGATCTGTTATTTAACAAATACCTGGAGAGAAAATACCTTTAATACCTTTCCCATGGGTATTTGTGCGCAAGGGAATGCAAGAAATTCAACTGGAATTCGAACTCGGCTCCCCGATTTCTCGTTCCGAGTCGATATCCACTGCACCACAACAAACATAGGGAGATGAAAAATGGAAATTTAACATTGAATTTAAAATTTTGGAGATTAGAGCTATCAGAGAAGCAAGTATACGGAATTTCCACAGATGGGAAGTGCGTGAAAAAGAAAAAATGTTAGAGTAAAATTTGCGGTTATATTTGACTATTTTGGCGGTAAAAGGGCAGGACCTTGATACCAATCTAGTAGCATAAAAATAAGTATTTCCTGAAGGGTTCAAAAAATATTTTGCAACATTAGTGCATTCTACCAAGGCCGAAAAATTAGTGCTCCAAATCGCTCTCCCAGACCATCACTGAAAATCCACAATGTTTCCCAACTGGTTGCAGGTTGTTCTTAGAAATCTCCTGACTGGGCTTTGTCCAGGCAAATGAAGATTCACATGAAATTGCATCTTTCCAAAAGCCTGGTAATTTCTTGAATATGTTATTAGATAATTCTTTGTATTTGAGGTGAAGTAAAGGACGGTGTCTAGCAGATCCTCTCCAATGTTATGAACATCGCACAGTCTTGCTGTAGGCATCGATAGCCGGGGCTATGGCAGAAGACGTCGTTCTTGGGTTGCTCTCCAGAGGCCGCTGAGCAGTTCGGGGACACCTGTTAGTGTCACCCCGAAACTTTATGATATATGTGCTATTCATTCGTTTCTAAATAGCCCTATTCATTATTATACAAAGCGGATATTAAAGTTTTTTTGCAAATCTCTGGTGAATAAATCCTACTTCTGATTGTCCAATAATTCAGCCGCTGAAAAAGTTAACAAATTTTATGACCCTCAAATCTAAATCGAAACAATGGAGATTCGTTATATGCTGGAAACCATTGGACTCCAGGGAGATAGAAAGGTGAAAATGGGAGTGTTTTCATACTTTTCTAAAAAGATACGAATTAAAACTAAAGAAAGAGAGATTAATAGGAATGAAATGCACACACACACACACACACACACACACACACATATATATATATATATATATATATATATATATAGGGACACGCATAAGTATTGGATACATGTTATTTTCTGTTATAACTCTAGTTTATGTTCGCCATTTTGCCTGATATTTGGTAAGTAATACCTCGTAATGTTGTTTTAGTTGTATGTGAAAGGAAAATTAAAAACTCATGGTTGAATCCATTTTTTTTATCAAAGTTAAAAATTACACTATGCAAAAGTATTGGATACATCAATTTAATATTATGTTGCGTAGCCTCTGTTTTGTTTCACTGCGTCCAGTCGCTTTCTTTTGTTGGCCACAACTTTTCCACGCTGATCCACAGTTACTTTAACCCATTCTTCCTTGCATAATTCCCCTAATTGCTTGATATTTTGTGGATTCCGCTTAAGGATTCCACAAATTCTCAAATAAATTCAACTCAGGATATTGAGAGTACTAATGCCATTATTTGTAAACTTTGGATTTTATTAAATAATCATAAAATCTTCCTTCTCGATCGTTTGTAACAAAGCATGTCTAAATAAAAGATTGCTGTCCAAATATGTAAATATATTAGAGAGAGAGAGAGAGAGAGAGAGAGAGAGAGAGAGAGAAATAGATATAGATAGGAATTATAAACTTTTTAATAGATAGAGAAAGAAAGAGGTACATAGATGGCAATGAAAATCATACATACAGTGAGAGATAAAAATGAAAAATAAGAAAAGAGGGGTAGATAGGAATGACAAACAATTATATATATATATATATATATATATATATATATATATGAAGCGAGAGAGAGAAAAGATAGACTAATAGATAAGAATGAAAAATAGACATAGGAATTAAAAAATAGATAGATAGATAGATAGATAGATAGATAGATAGATAGATATGAAAAACACAGAGATATATATAAATGAAATCTATATATACGGAGAGAGACAAGAAAAAATAGAGAAGGACGATAGATAGGAATAAAAAAAACGCATATATATATATATATATATATATATATATAGAGAGAGAGAGAGAGAGAGAGAGAGAGAGATAACAATGAAAAAATAAAGAGAAATAGATTAGAATGAAAAATATGCATACACACACATATACATATTCATATTTATAAGTGTTTTTCATTCTTATCTATCTCTCTTTCCCTGAAGAGAGAGAAGGGAGGGAAACAGATAGATAGATAGATAGATAGATAGATAGATAGATAGATAGATAGATATGAGCAGGCTGATAGGGATCGCACACACACATAGTGAGAGTGAAATTAAAGAATAAAAAATAGTAGTGATAGAGACGAATTAAAAACTAATATATACATACAGAGAGAGAGAGAGAGAGAGAGAGAGAGAGAGAGAGAGTGAAATTAACAAAGAGAGAGAGAGAATGGGAGATAGATAGAAATGGCCGAACTGATTAAAGTGCTGTCCACGTAAAACGATCTACAGCGATACAGAAATCAAGTTTTTCTATCGTCAGGAGCTAATCTTTTATTCTGAACTTTTGGTGGAAATTTACGTTTAGAAGGTTGTAATCAAATACAAGAAAATGATGATGAAAAGGCTCACCACAATCGATAGTGAACACATTTATCCCAGAAACAGAATTTTTTTTTTTTAAATTATTTCTTCCGTTCCAGGATACTTTACGGTCAGAGAATCCACCCATGTAGATGCGACAGAAAGCAACAGTTATAAGATGGAATAAATCTATTAAAAATTATATTAATCTCTTGCCCAGACTGTTCGATAAAAACCAGCAAGACGGAATAATAATAATAATAATAATAATAATAATAATGTGTAAACTATTTTGGAAAATAAACAAACAATGGAACGAACATCACCCAACACCGGTTACAGAAACAGAAGATATCACCATTGTATAGGCTTACACTATTTACACAGACAGGAAAATTAAAGCAAATAAGCCAGACGTTATTATCAAAAATCAAAAAGAAAAAACTTGCCTGTTAATTAATATGGCTTGTCCTGCGGATTGTAGCATAGCAACCAAGGAATTTGAAAATGGAATGATAAAAAATGGAACAAAACAACACATTGAAATAATCCATGGAAACCTCAGCTTAAGAGATATACGAAAAATTGTTTTGATAACTACAGCCCACACACTAAGGAGAATGTTGTGCGTGTAACGCTAGTGATATAATGAGAGATAGAAAAATAAATGAAGTGTAGCCATAAAAACATATCGTTACCTTCCTTGGGTCTTCAAACATATTTGGTAGGTAAGCGTGCCGATAACAGAAATCGAACTATGATAAAAATGGTATAATAAAAAGAAACTGCAAGCAACTTGTACGAACATCATCCAGACCCAGTTGCAGAGAATCGGGCCTCTAACAATTTTATAGAACTTTATAATAGGCACAGACGGAACGATCAAAGTTAATCGTTCGGGGATCATGGTCGAAAACCACATGAATGACAGCAGTGTTATAGTGGGGGGGGGGGGGTCCGTTCTTGTGAAGGGTAGTTGTATATTATTGCAGGTTAACGGAATTTGGCCTCGTTGTAGATAGCCCACTATAAGTCATAAAAAGATCATAAATCAAGAAAGCAAATTGAGTTGAGAAATAACATTTTATATATACACATATCAATTAAGGTTTTTACAATGAAAGTAATCCTTTAAATATGGGTCCAACGACGTTAACATGTTCATGGCAATAAAATGATGAGAAGAGAATTAATGCTTAGGAATGTGGGAGCGTTGTAAGTAAGGAATGTCTTTGATGTATTCGCTCCTTAGGTCAGTAAGTAGTTTTCAGACAGCGAAGAAGGAAAAGATAGGTAAGCGAGGCGAGAATAGTAAGTACTTGGTCAAGAGAGTTACTAATTACACTCGTCTCTCTCAAGTCTGTCTGGGTCGGTCTGTCGGGGTTTGTCTGTCTGTCTGGCGATGCTTTCTGTATCGGATTTTTATTTCGATTTTTGAATCGCAGCAGATCACTTAGGAATTAATATCCGTATTTGATTCTGGGCTTCCAATTGGCCGATAAATAAATTTCGCGTAGGCTCGCGAACTGGAATTTAATATTTAATTAATTTTTAGTTTTCAACCGGAACATCTGCGCAAAGCCGGATGCGCACCGACGAGTTTTGGTCATTTGCTTTTTGGTCGTGAGAGTGCAAACATCCGGTGCCTCGTTTTGCTCGGTCGGTATCACCACAGAGTCTTTGCATATTGTAATGTATCTTTCAAAAAACGAAAAACTATAAAAATACAAGAATCTTGAAGTGGAAATAAAAGAAATGTGGCACATTACAACATGAATAATTCCAGTCATAACTGGAGCCCCCGGTTTGATTTGAAAATGTTCCGATGAAGACATTGTAGGGATTTCTGGTAGCCGATGCCTTAAAGAAATAAAAAAAATATTACTTACAAATATAGCTCACACATTACGAAGAGCTTAATCTATGTAAAATGTATGTGTTTTTAGGATGTGTGTGTTTTTTAATGATCAGTGGAAGATGTTGAAACTATTTCTGACCTTACTTCTCTGGTTGGAACCCGGAAGAAAACGTGTTTACAACAGAAACCCAAGAAATAATAACAAAAGCAGTGAAACATCCCAAACCTCCGCCAAGGCAATACCAACATCATCTCAGCAATTAGCAAAAATTATTTATTATTATTAAAAAATAGTGCGTTCAGTTAAGGTAATGATGTAAGGCAATCTAGGGGAGATAATTCTATATTTTGCATGTGAAACATACGAGAAAATATTAGTAAAAAACCTGAAAAATAGCCTAGAAACTTTATCGTTAACCGGATCGAAACCAAAATCAAATTAGTTTGTACCAGTCATAATGACAGTCATCACTGAACATTTCGTCCGAATTCATCCAGTCGGTTATAAGGTATCTTAACCACAGCCAAATAGGCAAACGCGACCGACGAAAATGCCTACACCTTATGGTAGAGGTAATAATAATAATACGATAGTGGCTATAGAGACAACATTGTAATAACAAATGATAGATAGAGATAAAAGAAAGAAAGAAAGAAAGTGATGAAGATAGATAGATAACACAAGTACTTTGAAAGAATGAAAGAAAAAAGAAAGTGATGAAGATAGATAGATAGATAGATAGATAGATAGATAGATAGATAGATCCCACAATTACTTTGAAAGAAAGAAAGAAAGAAAGAAAGAAAGAAAGTGTTGAAGATAGATAGATAGATAGATAGATAGATAGATAGATAGATAGATAGATAGATAGATAGAACAGAGTGAGATATATATGAACAGACTGAGATAGATAGATAGATAGATAGATAGATAGATAGATAGATAGAAGTACTTTGAAAGAAAGAAAGAAAGAAAGAAAGTGATGAAGATAGACAGATAGATAACACAAGTACTTTGAAAGAAAGAAAGAAAGAAAGAAAGAAAGTTATGAAGATAGATAGATAGATAGATAGAAACAAACTGACATAGATAGATAGATAGATAGATAGATAGATAGATAGATAGATAGAACAGAGTGAGATATATATGAACAGACTGAGATAGATAGATAGATAGATAGATAGATAGATAGATAGATAGATAGAAGTACTTTGAAAGAAAGAAAGAAAGAAAGAAAGGAAGAAAGAAAGAAAGTGATGAAGATAGACAGATAGATAACACAAGTACTTTGAAAGAAAGAAAGAAAGAAAGTTATGAAGATAGATAGATAGATAGATAGATAGATAGATAGATAGATAGATAGATAGATAGATCCTTTCGTTCTTTTTTTCTATACATGCGTAGCAGGTTGTAACTAACTGTTCTCAGCATGAACTGGGCACTACTACCTTCCCGTGGACATATCTGTATCTGACTGACACTGCAACAAACATCATCTGTTGACTTTAACAATAACACCTGGCTTCCACTATGTGTCACTAACAACAACTTCGATTTGACTCACCCTGTTATCAAGAAAGCACACACACGCAGACTCTATTGTAACTTTTATCTATTTAACACACAATTGCTTGTTAGCTAGACTACTATCCGTTTCTCTATATCTCTCTTGCCTTGACTATATCCTTTGAGTGTCGAATTCTCCAAGACCCCTTTCCTCACTGTGTTTCCTAAAAATTCAACTCTTTCTGGATATAAGTATAAGTTACAAGTATAAGTTGTATTCTAGCTTACATTAGTACCTAAGCTAAGTGACTTACAAAAACTGATAAATACAATTCAGTCAGTCAGTTAAGTGCCATACATGATAGACGCTTGGGTGATCATGTCTCGAAAGAGACATGACTGACTGGGCAGAAGATTATCCCGCAGTAGGTTCCCATTACTTTCTGTAGTAGACTGGTTGCCGACCAAGGCTATAGAACCCAATCTGTCCTGTTATTTAACCCATAACTGGAGGGAAGAGACAGATTAATACCTTTCCCAAGGGTATTTGCGCGTAAGTGAATGCAAGCAATTCAACTGAAATTTGAACTCGGCTCCCCGATTTCTCGTTTCAAGCCGATATCCACAACGCACATCCGCACAATTCACAACTTATCACATAATAAGGAATTTATACTTTTTAATCAGTTCACCACAAACAAGATGATAATGCCACTAATGCGACTTTTTGTTTTCTTAAAACTTCCTCGTTTGCCTTTCACGGTATTCTCAGCATCCTACTGTAGAACCACTACTCTCTTACCTCAAGTCGCTTCTTCATTTGTGAGGAAATTGTCTAGAATAAAGGAGGAAATTGTCTAGAATAAAGGAGGTTATTACATAACAGTTAAGTCTTATTTTTGTTTCTAACGATTTTTTTCTGTTTCTTAATATTTAATATAACTTTTGGAAGGCATCTTTCGTTTTCCAATGCTGATCGGATTTCGGATTCACGTTTTCTCTCATCTGTTAAAGCAATTCCCGGATATTTAAATAGAATATATAAATGAAAACTTTCCCTTCCAACGCTTTTGCTTCCAACTAACAACTAAATCAAAACAAAAACATTTGGTCAGCTCATAACCTTTGCGTCGTGGTAGTAAAAAAAAAACCTTTTCAGAGTGGTCCACATTTATCTGAGCGCAGGTGCCGTCCATTGAAGCCAACCAATTGTAAAAGGTCTCATTGGAAGAGTAAAAAAATGTCACAAGTAGCAAGTCAAAAGAACCGCCATTTCGTATGCACAACAAGTCACGTAACTCTTGTTGTAATAAAGATGGCTACGTTGCCTCGTTTATTGGTTTGGTTTATTTTGTTTTTACGGCATATCAACCAAAATGAGCTATTTAATACCGACAAGATTTTTAGAATAAATTTATATATGAATAAAATATTCTTTGTAAAAATTCAGTTTATAGATCATGTTTCACTGACGCATTTTTATAAAAAGGGTTTCTGTAATGTATTACTGGTAATTTCTTTTTTAAATATATTGATGATATGGGGTAGGTTGTTAGCCCTGCGACCAACCCCCAAACCTGGAGGACCGGTGGACCATTCTTGGTTCTTACGTTTACAGCACCTTGTATTCCTAAACTGTCACCCATCTAAGTACTGACCAGGCTCGATGTTGCTTTATTTCGGTGAGCGGACGAGTAACGGTGTATTCAACACGATATAGCCGTAGCCATATTTATTATAACAGTTACACAAAAATATATTATTCGTTCCAAAAGATTAAAATGACGTCTTTGTAAATTTTATATATCTGTTTTTAAGAATATAGCTTAAAAACATTATCTACCCGCCATCTTGAACGTGAAAAAAGAAGAGATACTTTTAGTTTCTTTACATGAGTCTATAATGCTTTTCAAACTGCTGCCAACTTTATTAGAGCGTCGGGTGAAGGACCCATTTGTGATTGGGAAATACAGTGTTGGTTTATGAAGTTCCACAATGAGGATACAATTCTTGAAGATCAAGGTTGTAGAGGACGTCCATCTACAATTGACAATAAACATCTGAAAGTATTTGTCGAACAAAATCGTCATAAAGGTATCAGAGAAATATCGGAGAACAGTATCGGACTATCTCAAGAAAATTGGCAAGGTGAAGAAACTCTATAAATGGATTCCACGTGAACTCAGTGAAAGTCGAAGTGGTCGACGTTCGCAGAATTCGAATGATCAACTTTTTTTTATCGATTAGTCATCTGTGGTCAGAAGTGGATCCATTGTGACAATCGAAAACTATGACTTAATCATAACGAAAGACTCCAAAGATTTTCCAAAAGTTTAGCAAACGTAACGCCAAAATCCAAAAGGCTTTGAAACAATGAAAGATAACCTCTCCAAAGTTAAAATAAACATTAACAGGAAAATTTCGATAAAAACAAAAATAAGACAAAACAACTGTCATGTGATACTAGCAGTATAGCCCGGCGTTGCTCGGATGTAATGAAAGCTTTGAAACGAATCCATGGTCCTGGAGATCAGACTCAGCCTAAAGAATATTTGTGTAAAGTTTAGTGAGAATCGGATAAAAATTGTGGATTTGTATAAAGGACATACAGACAGATAAACAGACACACACACAAACATCTTGCCTTTTATATATATTATCAATTTTCTGCTCTATTGTAAGAACTGCAACCTTGAAACTTCTGAATATCGTTTTTTATGTCTTTGTCTATGAATGTATCAAATTTGATTAAAATCGGACAAGTCCTTCTATAAACCGATTTTTTCGATTATCGATTTTAGATATTTATCGGGGGTACCTCGACACAAAACCTAGCTAAGAACACTCGCAGACGCTTATAGTAAAACTGAGTAAATTTTCAAGAAAATCGGTTCAGCTGTTTCGGAGTCTATAGGTAACGGACACACACACACACAAAGTTCCATTTATAAATAAGTTTAGATTTTCCCTCCTTTATGCTAGACAAATTCCTCACAGATTAAGAAGTGAGTTGAAGTAAAAGAGACGTGGTTCTACAGCAGGATGCTGAGAATACCATATATGGCGCAGTAACAGAAGATGATGGTGACTGATGGCTCACCATTAGCGTTATCCGTTACAGCTTTCTGGGGTTTTACTAGAGAATAACTGCCAAAGTTTACTGAACAGGATAAAATGCAGATTCAGTGATGCAAAATGCGACCGGCTTTGATTAATCGAACTCCAATTTGAGTTCACAACATTGCCTGTCCACATGTTGCCACTATAGAAGCTCACTCTTATCATATGAGACTTTGCCACGTTGATCATAGTCTCTCATCCATTGGTTACCATTTCTTCAAAAAATCTTGGCAGTTTTCTAAGCTAAAGACGATGCAGAAACTACATTGAAAGATTTCTTAACATACAAACCTTTAGAGAGTTTGTCCCAAAGTTACCTTGTAACGCGATGACACAAATGCATAGATCTTCAGGGCTCCTATTTTGACTAATTTAAACTGTTTAAATACATTCTATTGAGGAGTAAAACTTATAGTTAGATTTTCAATTAGCAATGTAAATTTAAAACATTTTGTCCAATAATGTGTGCCCGGCTGTATTATGGTGTTATAAACACTTTTATCTTTTTTTGTTTTGATTAATTATTACTTATCAAATGATGTGAGATCTTATTCATTGATTAGCCATTTTTGTAAACTTTTACAGTAAATAATATGACTTTCAATAAATATGTGTGTGTGTGTGTGTGTGTGTGTGTGTGTGTGTGTGTGTGTGTGTGTGTGTGTGCGTGCGTACGGAAAGTTCTGAATATTAACAAAATGGATTAACAACCGACATATTCAATTTATTTGATTGTAAATCATTCTTAATCATGTTCGTATTTGAGTAAATATTGTTTTTAATTTAACAGTATTGTGTTATTCGGGACATTTAGCGCAGAGATTGGTATTTACGAGAAATCGGAAAATTCTGTATATAAGGTTTGATTCGGCTCCGTTTAAACTATGAAATCGTTAGTGGTCGAGCGGTCAAAGACGCTTGAGATCAATTTATGACTTTCCGTATGTTGTTAGGGATCGCAGGTTCGAATTCTGTTGAATGACGCACATTTTTCTCACAAAATTTCTCAAAAATATTGAAGCCGGTAGAGTTATATACATGAATGTACTACTTAATTATAAAATGTAGATCTACTCAAATACGAGTATTGATTAAAATTAATGTTCAAATAAATAAACCATACATATATCGAACGATCTCATGGAACCATTTAGCTCTTACAAAACATATCCTAGTCTTTTATTTACATTATTCGAACTTTTGTTCGCATTTTTATTGTCATATTCACGTCAATTTATTTGTTTGAACATCATTCTTAATCGATGCTTATATTTGAGTAAATATTCTGTTTTTAATTAAGCAATATATATATATATATATATATTATTCGGTACTTTTAGCGCAGAGATTGGTATTTACGAGAAATCGGAAAATTCTGTATATAAGGCTTGATTCGGCTTTGTTCAGACTCTGAAACCATTAGTGTTCGAGTGGTCAAGGACGCTTTAGATCAATTTATGACTTTCCGTATGTTGTTAGAGATCGCAATTTCGAATCCTGCTGATTGATGCACATTTTCCTAACAAATTTTCTCAAAAATACTAAGGCTGGTAGAGTTATGCATATAAATATACTGTTTAATTAAAAATAGTAAATCTACTCAAATACCAGTATTGATTAAAATTAATGTTCAAATAAATAAATTATATATATTTCGAACGACCACATGGAACCATTTAGCTTTGACAAAACATATCCTAGTCTTTTATTTACATTATTCGAACTTTTGTTCTCATTTTTTGTTGTTATATTCACGTTGTTTCGGCCGTTGTACGCTTCTTCAGGTGATAGGAATTTTGAACTAAACACGTTATTTCGTTTACCTGCGTAGATTGTTCTAATGCAAATAATCATGCTTCATCCTAATACTCAACTCTTTTTCTGCTGTAGCCCGGTATTGAATTCACAACCATTTGGGTCAAGTCCCTGGATCCACTGTGCCATGTGTCCGTGGGAGCAACAGTCTGAACAATGTAAACAATGAAAATAATTACAATACCTCATCTAAGAAATATAGACATATCGTGAAGAATGATATACCCCAGTGATCGGAATCAATGGTTCGGTTCGAAACTTCTAGACACTTAAGAAGGCCGGGGTGTACAACGACCGAAACCTCGTAAACATATATGGGCAAATTTTATCTCATATGAAAGCAGTGTTAAGTCCACAACGAAGTTGCCTAACACCTGAATATTTAAGAAATTGTTTAAAACAAAGTATGTTGTCGATATTATGCAATTGTCTAAGAGTATTCTAGGACAAGGCTTCCATTAATAACAAAATCTTTACAAAAATGACTTTTAAAAGCAGTTTATTTCTCTTAACGTGGTTTACATATTATTGTATATATTACTATGCAAAATATATTGTAGAACAGGTATATTAACCTTGACTATAACAATACGTATGCTTTTGGCACACTAAATGAGTTTAGGCACATAATTAACAAATGGTTGGCGATCCCTGATATAAAAGACATTTAACAATTGATTTACCACCATCCCAAATATCATCAACTACCAGTATAGCCCGGCGTTGCTCGGGTGTAATGAAAGCTTTAAAACTAATCCATGCTCCTGGAGCCAAGACTCTTTGGACGTTGGCACGTTGGCAATAGTTGTTTCCAGTCAAAGCGAAACCGTAGATTGATAAAAAAATGAATGGATATAAGTCAAATTTTTATTTCCGGTATCGATGTCAAATAAGCTTTCCGTCGCAAACTGAATTTTGAAGGCTAAATAAATCCTCTGAATAAATGGTATCATGGCTGAGACTAAGAACTACAATTATACCTTCTTAAAGCAAAGCCGAAGCAAAAACTAAAATAAATGGGCTGAAAGCCTGATTTTGATCAGAGCTGATAGGATATCGAGGTATCGATTTCCAATATCGGAGTCAAATAAGTCATCCAAGGATAAACTAACCTAAGTAAGTCCATGAAAACCTTTCGTATCCATCGGGAGTAAAATTGGAGAAAATGAGCAATATTGATGGCTGAATATCGGTTTTTGATCAGATTCGATAGAATATCAGGGGTATCGATTTCTCATATCAGAGAAAATGAGTCGTCTGAGAAGATCTACTAATGTTTGAGACAAAAAAACTATAATTTTACCAAATTAGAGCAAATTCTGCAGCAAGAACCATGATAAAAAAGGCTGAAATGCTGATCTTGATCAGACCTGATCGGATATCGATTTCTGATGTCGAGGGGAAATCGAAAAAAATAAGTAGCCCATGACCTGACCAGAAGTCTAAAGAATATTTGTGTGAAGTTTGGTGAGAATCGGCTAAAACTTGTGGAATTATATAAAGAACAGACATACATACAGACAGACAGACAGACACACACACACACACACACACACACACACACACACACACACACACAAACATCTTGCCTTTTATATATGGAGATTACAGCTTGAATAAGAGTAGGAAACGCTGACCGTAATGACATTGGAGAGTTACAATTCATAGGGTTTGATTACCGAACAAGGGGTGCGTATTATACGTTAGTAAAAGCCTTATTCTACGCTTTCAGCACAATTTTCGGGGTGGGTATGATGGATGAAGGTGTATTATGCTTAGGGACACACGGTAGTTTCATCTCTCAGACTAAACCCCCGAAACCAACGGGGTCGAATGAAGAACTGGATTTATTAGTCATGTTTCAATATCTTTCACAGTTACATTGTGACTACAATTCAGTGCCAGCTGTTGCGACTCCTACGAGCGGCCACGGTATTCCACAAATAATATTGTGATCTACTCAATGAGGTCAAATTAGCAGCTGATCTAACAAATGAGCTACAAAACATTAAAGAGTTAAAGTAAAGTTACTTATTAAATCTAAACTTATTTATAAATGGAACTTTGTCTGTGTGCGTGTGTGTATGTGTGTGTGAGTCAGTGTGTGTCTGTGTGTGTGTGTGTGTGTCCGTTATCTATAGACTCCGAAACGGCTGAAACGATTTTCTTGAAAATTTACACAGTTGTACTATAAGCGTCTGCGAGTGTTCTTAGCTAGGTTTTGTGTCGAGGTACCCCCGATAAATATCGAAAATCGATAGTCGAAAAAATCGGTTTATAGAAGGACTTGTCCGATTTTAATCAAATTTGATATGCTCATAGACATAGACAAACGATATTCAGAAGCGTCAAAGTTGCAATTCTTACAATAGTGCAGAAAATCGATAATATATGTATATATATATAAAAGGCAAGTTGTTTGTGTGTGTGTCTGTTTATCTGTCTGTATGTCTGTGTCTTTTCAGCCCTTTTATTTTAATTTTTACTTCGGGTTTGGCTCTAAGTAGGTAGAATTGTAGATCTTAGTCTCAGCCATGATACCATTTACTCAGAGGACTTATTTAGCCTTCAAAATTCAGTTTGCGACGGAAAACTTATTTGACATCGATACCGGGAAATCAAAATTTGACTTACATCCATTCATTTTTCTTTCAGTCTACGGTTTCGCTTTAGCTGGAAACAACTATTGCTTTTTAGTCTTTCGTGCCAACGTCCAAAGAGTCTTGGCTCCAGGACCATGGATTAGTTTTAAAGCTTTCATTACACCTGAGCAACGCCCGACTATACTGCTAGTAATCAATGAAACTGATAAAGCTATTTAACTAATGTGAGCTATTCCTCTTGTATTGAAATAAAAAAATGGATCAATGCGTGCCTTCTAATTTTTTTATTTTTTTGTAGTTAAATGAAGCAACGAATTTCTTGTTAAATTTTTCGCCTCTAAAACGAAACTGAGTTCTGTCAAACGCCTGAAAAGCATTTCTGCCTGTCATCAGTATGGCTGATGTTAACCGTCAGGAAAGTGACTCGATGCGCCTTCTCGGCCTTTCATTTGGCATGTAGTGGAAAGATTATTCATGGCAAATGAGCTAAAGAGATTTCTTCTCTAATTCCCCAATCACATGTATTTACACGTGCTACTAGATTGGCATCAAGGTCTCACCCTTTTTATTGTCGAAATAGTTAAATAAAACCGTCTCTTCTACTCTAATAGTTTCTTTTCTCGCGCTTTCCATTTTGTGCTTCCCTGATAGCTACAATCTCTAAAAGTTTAAATGCAACTTCAACTGCAATCTTCTATTTCCTTTATTCCTATACAACTCCTATCATTTCTTCGACATCCCCTGTACCTTGTTTTTTCTCTCACTGAACACCCTGCACAACAATGGTGGTACTGCTTTGTTTAGGGTGAAATGATTATAAAAATATTGAATCAATTGCTTTGTCTGTAGTTAAAACAGTTGGTTCACTGTGTTATGCTAGACAATTATTCTCGCCAGAGTTAATCTTAGATTTTTAGAAGTCTACTATTCGTCCTTGCTTTGAATATTGCCACCACGTATGGTCTAGTGCTCCACTTATATAGAGAGATTTTTTATAAAATCCCAAAAAGAATCAGCAAAAAGACTTTTCCTTGATGTAGGAGCGACTTTGATGATTCTTTCATTTCTAGATTTGGCGATTGTCAAACTTTGTCTGTATTTTTTTTTCTTTCTGGAGTAGGAAGACCTGAGTTCCAGCAGCAGATGTTTATCGACTCATCAAATTAACTCCTAGGTTCCCTTTTATTACCTACAGGTAGGCTCTAAATTCACTTTTCAGAACTTGGAGGAAAATTTTTTGATTGGTTCTAGATAAAAAAAAACAAAAACAAACGCAGCCGTTTTCTAACAAATTGAAATGAACCAAAAATATTTCTTTAAATTCAAATATTAAGCAAGATTCTAACGCAGCGTCTCAGAAAGGCAGATGATGCACACTTAAGCAACTCAAATTTCTTTGTGCTCCTGCTATAGATTATTAGAGATCCTTGACAAAATCCAAAGAAGAAAAGTCATTAGTCCTGACCTGTCATTTCGGCTTCAGTCCATATCCTATCACTGTAATATTGCTTCTCTTTGCCTTTTCTATAAATACTTTCATTTTAATTGCTCTCCTTCATCGTATGGAGACTTTTAGGGCAGTACCGGATGTTCGTTTTGGTGCAGTGGTTATCGACGGAACGAGGAATCGGGGAGCCGAGTTCGAATTCCATCGCTCTCCCTCCAGCTATAGTTTAAATAGCAGGACAAATTGTGTTCTATAGTCTTGGTTGGAAATTAGTATATTGCCAGAAGTACTGGCAACCTACTGCTAGTAATCATCTTCTCTGTCACATCATCTATATTTCGAAACAGGATCACCCAAGCATGTATCACGTTGGTAGCAAAATCTCATCATTTTAGAGTTTAAACTACTAAATGTAGCCGTAAGTTCTATGCTAACAGTTTCTTTTCACGTACTTCTTGCTTGTGAAACTTTCTTCCGGGTTTTTGATTTTCAGTCAATTTTAATCTTCAAAAATTCAAATGCAATGTCAGTCGACCTCATCTGTCTTTTTAATTCATGTTCTCGCTTCTTTTATTGTTCTTGTTGCCTAATAATGTTTTTTTTTAAACTTTTTTATTATATTCTTTCACACTTAGTAACACCTCAGCGTCTTAGTGGCTTTGCTGCCTTGCTTGTGGTAAAATGATTTTAAAAGATAGTATTGAATAATCAGTTCCGTTGTAGTTTAATCTATCGATATTATAATCCTTAATCGATCACTGCATATTAGTCTGTTGATGCTTGTCTATTTATGCAACTAGAGAGCTGCTTTACGCTCCAGATTTTTAGCCATTGGGGTTTGTTCTTCTAGATGACGGCTTTATCTGACGGAAGATAAACACCCATCAGCTCTCTGGTTCGTAGAAACAAACAAGCCACTCCATTACGTCACACAAAAACACAGAGACACGTAATTTGAGAGTTCAAGATCAATCTCATTATGTTAGCAACTAATTAGCCACTATTCTATGACAGGCACCTTCTGAAGATATTTTCAAAGGCTAGTCTGCTACAAGGTCATCCAAATGAAGCACCCAGTTTGAAGCAAGACCTACTTGCAGATGCTGTATTTATTTTTTAGCAAACGGATAAAGAGCTGTCGAGTCAATTAGAGTCGATTTCATTCACTGGTGCCCCCTCCATAAGAATTTACTCGAGCAACCAGACTTGCAACAAGGTCCCATCCTTTCAGTTAAATCTACCAAATGCAGCTGACACTTCTACTTCATCAGATTCTTTTCTCGCACTTCCCACCTATGGAACTCCCTTTCGTATACTTGCTTTCCTGACGGTTACAACCTCCAGGAATTTAAATGCACTGTCAATTCCCATCTCTTATCCACTTGACTCCAGTCCTTCCCTCGTCACCTTGTGTATCTTCTTTTCCTTTCTCACTCTACCTTCGCAACTGTCTTCACACCTGTGTTCCCATCCTTCTCTTGCCCTTTCTCTGACCCCCCCCCTGTAACTGGTTTGTCTTTCTCTTCGCATTCATCCTGCTTAAACTGTCACTCTTCTCTTATGTAGCCCCCTGCGCATCAGTGGCAGTATCGCCTTACTTGGGGTGAAACAATTAAAAAAACATGGCAATTCACAGATAATAAAATGAAGGAAATAGTGGAGACTCTTGATCGCCTACGTTCTAAATAGACACGGTGGAGAAAACAACGGGAAATGACTTTTACAACAAGCAATCACAATTCATAGTTAATAAAAAAAAACTGGAAAAAATGTGATGTTCACAGGAGAAAGTGAAGTGGAACAGACGAAAGTAACGCATAACCTACCTAGAGAGTAAATGTATGGCAGTTTAAGAGAGATAACAAAAACATAGAATTTATTAAGAGCTACAAAAGACTGGAAATTGTGGAGAGTCATAATCAACGTCCTGAAAGGACACGACACATAGAAGAATGAGTTTGAGTAAATGGATAGTTGAAAAGTTTTTAGGGAAGACAAGGAGACAAAATTTATTCAGAGCTACAAAGGACTGGAAATAGTGGAGATCCTTGATCAGTGTCCTGAAAGAACACTGTACATAAAAGAGGAAATTGAAGTGCCATGATCGTCTACATCCTGAAGTAGTAGAGTGGGGAAGGCAACGAGAACCCTCTAAGATCTTGGTTCTCAACCAGGTGTCCATGGATCCCTAGGGATCCATGAAATAATTTTAAGGGGTCCAAAAGATTCTGATTCGTACCAGCGTATACCCATAATTTGCTAGATGTGCGGCGCACCCCCTATAATTTTATTCCATAGTTTCAAACTTGCTTTCTTCTACTTGTAAGATGCTTCTTCCCATTGACAGTGAAAATCTCAACCTCATCAACTGTATATAAAATATCATATACAGTTGTGTCAAATGAAGTAATGCTTATGTTTTAATCGCAGCCTTTATTTAGATGTTCAATACTCATGTGTGATTTGGGATTTTTTAGTGTTTTTTTTTTCATACGTATTTCATTTATACAGGTTTTTTCGATTTTTTTCATACATTCACTCGTAAGCTCAAAAATAAAGCCAGTTTTATAAAGATAGTTTTGTGTACAATACCTACAACTATAACAACGTTTACATAAAATTTTTACTATGTGTTTTACTTAAATAGAGGAGGGCGGAATGAAATGTTTTTTGATTTTATATGAGTAAGTTTAAAGCTTAATCAGCATAATAACGCAAGGCATTTTACATGAATATATTTTTTACAGAAAAATCTTTTATTTTTGCTGGTTAACTTATTCGGTTGTAGGGGCCCACAAGTGAATAAGTGACTGGAAAAAGGGGGAACAGGACAAAAAAGGTTCGGAACCACTGCTCTAAGATGTCATGGCAATTCACGGAAACCCTAAATGACTCTCAAAATCAAGAGAGGAAAAGGAAAAGGGGGCAACGAGAAACAACTCTCACTAGCATTACTGAGAAGTCATGGTGTGAGAAATATATTCACATAGCTTAGCGCTTAAGCAGTGAAAGGAAATTATCAAACATAACAAGACATACCTGGTATAGAAAAAACAATTTATTTGTCTTGCAAAAATATGCTGAATTTTGCTGCTACAGTGTAGCTTGGTATAGTCTCTTTTCTCTGCTTAGCTTGGTATAGTATCCTCCGTCTAGGAGTGGGATGAAAAAGACACAAGGAACTGCGATCCGCGACGTACAGGAACTTTCTTCTGGGACAGCTTCTTTCACAGTTTCTTATCTTGGTATAAGATGATAGTGCTTAGAGAATTTTTCTCTAGGAAGGCAAGGCTTTGCCCATAGGGTATCCTTTTTAAGGTAAGAAGGGTAACAAGAGATTTTCTCTGTTACAAAGTTGTGGCATTAGCCTAAAAGATTACAAAGAATTGGTAAGATGGTCTCGATATAGCGAGACAAGTGGGCGCCAATTTAGGCCCTGCTGCAACAAAAATCCGGAGCGGCACAAATACGTCCGATACTGTTCGTGCTAGCTGAAAAAAGGAGTGAACAAAACCATCGTGTAAAAAAAACATAAAACCTCTGGTAAAGCCCGCCTAAAGTTCAAAACGAGGTTCGGGTTAAATCAGCCAATCAGGAGACCCGTTACATCTGTAAATTTCCGACAATGGCCAGTGAGGCATGATTACACTTAACATCTTGAAGGAACATTGCATTAAAAATAGATTTCTTTCTCATATTTTACCCATGTAGCTGTCGATGAACCTGAGCCAAATAATTACGCACATTTAATACGGATATGCTCGGCATAGCTATTGAGAGTTCATCGATTTTGTTTCGTTGTGAAAATCAATAACCATTTTAAAAATCGGATTTATTGATTCGTGCATACCCAGTTAATGCAGACGACATATCGATTAATTAATAAATTGATTTCTTCAGCTGGTTGCCATCGAAACAGATACTAGTCAGATTAATAAGAGCGTGCGTTCAATATTTTGCTGAGAAATAAATATTCTTTTCGACTTTTGTACTCCGAATTAGACCAAACATTTCTTTGACAGTGCGACATCAAATTTTCTCAATAGCATATCTGGCTATGCGCATGCGCGGATAATCCTGCCTGTCGCACTGGAAACTCAAAATATATTTTTATCAAAGAGTATCTCAAGATCTCTCTCTCTCTCTCTCTCTCTCTCTCTCTCTCTCTCTCTCTCTCTGATTATATATATATATATAATCTTATGAAATGGCATTAACTGACATATTAATTTGTATAAACATTGTTTTTAATGGAAACTCGTATTTTAGTGGATACGCTGTTTTTCCATAATTAAACAGTACACACAGATACACACACACACACACACACACACACACACACACACACACATATATATATATATATATATATATATATATTTGAAAAATCTTGCTGGGAACATATGCATCTCCCGGGAGAAGTCGAACCTGCGATTCCAAATACATAAGAGAAGCTTTCAATAGATCTGACGTGTCTTACCACTCGACTTCATCTCCGAAATATAGACAGATATTGAAGGTGAATATGGCAACAAAGATGAGGACAACAGTCCGAACAATGTAAATAGTGTAAATAATTACAATACCTCATTTCAGAAATATAGACATATATTGATGGTGAATATGGCAACAAAGATGAGGACAACAGTCCGAACAATGTAAATAGTGTAAATAATTACAATACCTCATTTCAGAAATATAGACAGATATTGATGGTGAATATGGCAACAAAGATGTAGACAACAGAGGTTTTTGTTTATCGGCTTTATTCTTTAGAACGAAATGTACAAATACATTTAATTCAATAATATATTTATTATTTTTTAGGGTAAAGATGTATCGCTTATCTCGTCAGATTTTGATGTGGGACCGTTTTCGACAAACTTTTGTTTTTATTAGAGAGGTTTTTCATCATCAAAGACATTTGTAATGATCATAAAAGTAATAAGTGTTTGTTACAAAATCAGGTGAATATGGTGGATGGGTTTGAACAGACCTACCGTGTCTCAATTTAGTTTTCTGTGTTATTCTTGCTCTATCCAGTCTTGCTTAGTCGTGGTGACGAACACCATTATTCCTTTTGTCCACCGTGTATCATTGCTGTACAATAACTGTAGTATTAATGTATTCCAAATGAATTCTTAACTGCAACGTACAATTAGTATTTAAGATAATACATTCGTTATTACAACTGCTTTCACAAACCGGAATTACTTATAGCTCGGCCTAATATATGCCGCTTTTAAGATTGTTTTAATAAATTTTATTAATAAGTAAAAATGATAACGGACTGATGTACTTTAAAATTTTCATTTTTGTGAGATTTTTTGCATACTAATTAAGTTGCACCAGCGCTTGTTCGTGTGCTGCTATTTTTCATCAGAAAGTGCAAGAAGTCCTGGGGACAATGCTGGGTATTATACTAGTGATTCTAACATCCTTTCATTAAGCCGCACCGCATCATACGAGTGGGCTCGTGTCGTCAAAAGTGACGGTTAAACATTTATATCGATATGCAGTCTAAAATAACAGCAATATATATATTTGATTTACCTACCATTGAGTATCTTACATTATGATATAAGAAAAAGAATAGTCCAATATATATTTTTTTTTCACTATACGACGACATAATTTTTGCCAAAAAAAATAAAATAAAATAATAAGATATTATGAAAGAACGAACACGCTGTAAGAGCTTTCATAATTGGTAGTTAAGTTTAATAACTGATAGGAAAGAAAATGAATTGAGCCGACGCTGACAGGCTATTGTTTCTCTAATGAACTAAGCTGACGCTGCTTCGCTATTTTCCCTGTCTCCGTGAGCGTGACAGGAACGATATATATATATATATATATATATATATATATATATATATATATATATATATAACAGTTTTTATTATAAAAGAGTTGATTTGTAAAAATTCCAACTCCTCCATTATTAAAAATTTCATTTTATTAGGCATTACACTGACTTATTTGAAAATCTTTGTAGTCGATCTCGTAAAATCTCGTATTCGACGTATGGGATACACAGTGTTACTCCGAGATCTCCGAATTACTTCCAACGGTGAGCCATAATATGTTTTTTCTTTATAATTGTCATGTTTCTCTTTTGTTCTCACGCTGATGGTTTAAAAATATATCTGAATAAAACCTATTCAGTCATTCATTGAAATGTTACTCATTCATAAAAAGCGGAAATGTGTAAAATGTACTATGTGTTTTTCCACCAGAAAAGTTTACAGGACTACTGATCTAGTTCAAGTCGTTATATATTTTGAACTGTATGCCGACTTTTGTCAGTAATCGAGAAAGAGAGTATGTCAGTAGTAGTAGTTGTAAACCAGCTTTGTATTCAGTTAATTCAAGTTTCAGACATGAGTGAGTGCGGAACAATCTCCTAGTCAGCTAATTGGTAGGAAATTCTCATCAGCAATTATCATGGCGGAATCTGCCAGCTCACTATTTCCGTCCTTCATCACTTCCGGATTTTATCACTTCCGGATTTCATCACATCCGTTCTCTTCTGCATATGCGCACCAGTTATTTTTTTGTTGTTTTTGCTTTTGTTTTTTTTTTTTTTTGCCTTTTTTATTTTTAGAAGTTTCAACCGACCTCATAAAACGATGCAACCAGAAATAAATATTATTATTGAATTTTAAAAAAATAATAATTTAAAAAATTAATAATTCTTGCTATTGTTTACAGATGTTTCGATTAGCCTCATAATTTTCTAGGGCCTGCTGAAAAGTTATCGGTACTATACAAACAAAAAGTCTAGCTAAATAACCACATTTATCATGCGAGAAAAACACTCCTACTACATCAGTCAGTTACTCAGTTAAGTGCCATACGTGAAACACGCTTAGGCGATCTTATCTCGAAAGAGACATGACTAACTGGGCAGAAGATTATCCCACAGTAGGTTGCCATTGCTTTCTGCGGTAAACTGGTTGCCTGCCAAGGCTATAGAACCCAATCTGTCTTGTTATTTAACCCATAACTGGAAGGAAGAGACGGATTAATACCTTTCCCAAGGGTATTTGCGCGTAAGTGAATGCAATGAATTCAACTGGAATTTGAACTCGGCTCCCCGATTTCTCGTTCCGAGCCGATATCCACTGTACCACAATGCACATCCTCCTACTACATCACTTTTCTCTATTTATGACGTCTCTTTTGAGAATTATCAGCCGAGGTAGTACCTGAATACAGAATCTTCCAAGGCTGACAAAGTAAACATGGCCGCTAAAAGGACCTACAATCTATGATTGAATGGGGGGATAGGAAATGGCTCTTAAATTTTAATGCCTCCAAAGAGATACTGTTCTGCTTACCATCAGAATGGATGGCGCTAGTCTCCTAGAGAGCAACACATTGCACATCCTCAGCCTCACTCTCTCAAATGATCTCAAATGGAATGACTACATCGAATCATTCAATTCTGACATGTTTAATTCATTGCGCTTCCTCGGCCTGACACTCTCAAATGATCTCAGATCGAATCCATAGCTGAATTTACTGATAGAAAAGTTGGGTCACTGTGTCTGACCAGAAAGTTTTTCTCGTCAGAATTCATTTAGTAGTAGTCAGCCAGGGTTGTCCCTGAGTAGCATCGTAGTTGTCTGCTTGGCTGGAGCATCGACGTCTGTGACTGTAGAAACCGATGTGGGAGTGACAATCTTTGTTACAGAGGCTGCATTTCTGTTTTGTTTTTGGTCTGTCGGAGCTGTCATTGTACTTTCTGCGAACCCTCCTCTCCATGGTGACTTGTGTTAGTTACTCCTCCCTTCATTCCAGTTGTTGGGTCAGGGTTCCTCTCCATTTGAACCGGTTGACTGCTACACTCTCTCATGACTCCGTGTCGATGCCCACAGCTTTCATATCACGATATGATGTCACGATACCGCAGTATCCATTTAGTACATTTATAAAAACAAGCAATCGTCCGTGCATTGAATATGGTTGCTATATCTTACCGGGTAATGTAGCTGTTCATCTTGAGGTTTTCGACAAAATTTAAAGGAGGGTCTGCAATATAATTGATCCTGACTTGGCAGCCCGCCTTTAGTCACCTTCTTGCCGACATGATGTGGCTTCCCACTGCCTTTTCTAGAAGAATTTTCATGGTAACTGTTTCGGAAGATCTTTTTCCTTGGTACCCTAACCACATGTATTTACTCGTGCTACTAGATTGTTATCAAGATCCCACTCTTTTACCATCGAAATAATTAGATATAACCATCTCTTCTACTCGAATAGTTTCTTTTCTCGCATTTCCCATTTGTGGAACTTCCTTCCATTTGTTTGCTTCCCTGATAGCTACACTCTCCAAAAATTTAAATGCAATGTCAATTTCCATCATTTCTCAACTCGATTCCCATCCACCTCTTATCTTTTCTTCGACATCCCCTGTCCCTTTTTAATCTGTCACTGTAAGACCCTGCGCACCATTAGCCTTGTTTGGGGTGAAATGATTATTAAAAGAAAGCACATGGTCTAATGTGGGTAAGAAAATTCTATTTACGCTAATTTTCGAGAGAGGAGAGCGCTTACCTATTTAGGAAATCAGCATATAAAATATTAATCGTTTATTGTGTTCGAACACTGATTGTTAACCCTGTAAAGATCATCAGGGATCGCTGCGTTCTTATTTTTTAAACTGAGGCCCGTGATATTTAAGTTTATAATGTTTTTTTCAACGTTATATATAAAAAAGTTTGGTTTGGTTTATTTTGTTTTACGGTATATCAACCTTAATGAGTTATTTAATGCCTACAAGATTTTTGTAATAGGTTTCTATGAATAAAATATGTATATGTAAATCAGTTCGTAGATCAAGTTTCATTGACGTTTTTGTTAAGGAGGGGGTTTTTCAAGAGTCAATTTGCTGGTAATTTCTTTAATGTATAGCTGCTATTTTACGGTAAAAATTTATTTTTATGCATTCATAATATTTTGGCCCAAGTCTGTAGGTTAACTATGCGCCCATAGCTGGAACTCTACCAGTTTACCACATCGGGTCAGGGTTGACGGGGGTCCTGGGCATGACGATAAACTGCATCCGGCAGCAAGGTCTCTGATTGGGAGGTTGTGAGGATCATAGAACCACCTCTTAATTGCTGTTGTTCCCAAGTCCACCCTGACCCGGAGTGGTAGCACATGTTAGGGTCTCAGCTATAGACAAATAGTTAACCCCCAAACTGAGGTCAAACACTATGAAAGTATAAAAATAGACTTTTATAGAAAAATATACATTTTTGAAGGAAAAATATTACCAACAATACATTTTTGAAGAAAAAATTATTACCATAACACATTTTTGAAGGAAAAAAATTATTCTCAGCAAAACCTTTTTAAATACAAAACTAGAAGACATTTCATTAAAATCTGACTAAATCAACCTTCTCACTATAACTGAACATTTAAAAAACAACTTAAAAACCCCACATTTTGATATTAAATAACCCACAGAGGTTGATATGCCGTTAAACAAAAAATTCAAACAGGGTTGACGTGAGAACAAAAGAAATTAAGATGTAGTTTCATGCTTCTAAAACCACCGATCAGAGGCCTTACTGCCGGATGGAGTTTATTTTTTCTTTTGTCTATCTCATTCTGTTTTTATCTATGTATCTCTTAATTTATTTTAGTGTTATGGTGCCATATGTACAGTGAATGGACTCTTCCTCTTTCAGTAAATACTAACCTGCGTGACTTCCGTGAGACAGTCGGGACGCAGTCTAGAGGCAGTCTGGAGATAGTACTGAAGCAGTCGAGACGCAGTGTAACCAGACAGTTCCGACGTACATGTGTAACTGGTGACTACTAACACTCGTATTTGTATATATTTGGCTTTAATTTCAGGTGAATATAAAGAGAAATTTGTCCAACATTTGGATATTTTTATTATGCTGGTTCACCTGAAATTAAAACCAAAATACGATGTTTAGAACGGCTTATGATTAAACATAATAGACATTCATTATCTGTTATATTTAGCAATATATGTTTAGTAAATTATCTGCTGCCTTGATACAATATATATATATATATATATATATATATATATATATTCTAAACATATATTGTTGAATATAACAGACAATGAATGTCTATTATATTTTAATCATGAGCCGTTCTAAACATCATATTTTGGCTTTAATTTCGGGTGAAAATAAAAAGAAAAATTGTCCAATTTTTTTATATTTTTTATTTTGCTGGTTCACCTTAAATTAATTTTTTTTTTAATCATATCACCTCGAGCAAGGCGGTAACGCCACTGATGTGCAGGGGGCTACATAGGAGTGAAAAGATTGGAAAAGAGAAAGCTGGAAACCACATCCTAAACAGGGAACAAGGGATGAACCTCTTCACCTGTTCAATAGACGTGGGTGGAGTGTGAACCGAGCGATAGTTTATTCTATCTACTCCAATTGAAAGAAAAAAAAAGTGAGAAGATTGGAAAAGAGAAAGCCGGAAACCACATCCTAAACAGGAAACAAGGGATGAGCCTCTTCACCTGTTCAATAGACGTGGGTAGAGTGTGAACCGGGCGATAGATAGATCTATCTACTCCAATTGAAAAAAAAAAACAAAGTGAGAAGATTGGAAAAGAGAAAACCGGAAACCGCATCCTAAACAGGAAACAAGGGATGAGCCTCTTCACCTGTTCAATAGACGTGGGTAGAGTGTGAACCGGGCGATAGTTTAGTCTATGACGAAGGAAGCATTCTGATACTAACAGGCCAGATAGAAGGAAAAAGAGACAGGGAAAAGCAGCGGATAACATATTTGAAGGGCCTAATCAGGTGGATGATTGAACGAGGGTTGCTTCGTGTAACAGAAGAAAGCGTGCTAAGAGCCACTAAGGATAGGAAGATGTGGAAAGCCATGATCGCCTACGCCCTGCAAGGACAGCGCACATAGAAGAAGAAGAAGAAGAAGAAGAAGAAGAAGAAGAAGGGCTCATGATTAAACATAACAGATATTCATTGTCTGTTATATATAGCAATATATGTTTAGAAAATTATCTGCTGCCTCGATACACTAAACGTAAGTTACATGATGTCTCCACATCAAATGATCCCAACACCAAGAAATTTCAATGGAACCTCATTACATATGGTTCTGTTGACATTTCCGTCTCTCACGCAGTGTGACGTCATAGAACTGCATTACAAATTTACGACCTGCGTCTGCTATCGTTGCATAGCAATGTTTTATGCCAACACAAGATAATATCATCTTTGTTGGTGGATGTCTTCATGTTAACATCCTTCAATCTCTCTGAATATGGTTCATGTGAGCCGAAAGCTTAGAATCAGCATATTAAAAATTTCCAAATGAAATTAAGATGTTTAAAACGGCTCATGATTTTACGTAATAGATATTCATTGTCTGTTATATTCAGCAATGTAGGCTTAGAAAAAAAAAATATATATATATATATTGTGTGTGTATTTTGGCAGGATTTTTGAATTAATACAGGTTTCATTGAATAATATAGACAAGTTCTGTCTATTTATTTTGTGTAAGATCCTTTCGTATGATCTGATTAGCTTGATAGTGTTGTCATAAAAAGACGAGAAGAAATTACAGTAATTGTTGATTTTTTTATCAGGTCTGAGCTTTCGAGTTACATAAGCAATTATCAAAGGATGTACATTTAATATACAGTGAACATAGAACATTTAAATTATTAACAGAGTGAAGTTATACAGAGAAAATTAAACAGGTCCATTTTTTGTGTCGCAGATGGCCGCAGGCCGAGAACAAAATGGTGGTAGTAGGGTTTTTTTTTTACCAAAGACCTACTACTATAGTAAGCCGAAAGCTCAGACCTGATAAAAAAATCGCACCTATCACGAAAATTCCTCGGAATTCGGGCTGAACCTATCAGTTTCCATCTAATTACAGAGCCCAGCCCTTCTTCCTTCATTTTCCAGAATCTCCGTGAAAAGGGCTGTCTGGCATTTTTGACCTGGGTTCGAAAAAGAATACCTGTGATTGTAATATCTTTGCTTAAAAGGTCCCGCGGACATACCAGTATTGGTCCGGTAATTATTCTTGTTGTTGGATGGTGAAATGTGAGCTTCATAAATTGCCTGTGTGGATTTACATATGCCCTCCATCGGGCAGGCATCCACGGAGCTACAATTGCATTTATTTAAAATTCCGGACTCAGTCAGTATTACATAAATTCTTCAGAATTTGTCTATTATGAGAATTTATAATGTTGTCTATATTTGAGGTACGAGAGTAGCCGATTCTTAGAGTGTTCCTATTAAAAAGTTTTCGTAGAGGATCGTTGTTATTAAAATGTTTGTCTACTAATTTGAGAAAATATTTACCAATATTGATATTTGTTAGTTTACAGTATGGAGGGTTAAACCAAATTATCTTTCTTTTTCTACAGTTTTTTTTATTTTTAGTATTAGATGATTCGGGGTCTATTGTAGGTTTATTATACGTTAATTTGTTCTTAAATCCGCTTTTTTGAAGGGCCTTGTTGTCAATATCTTTACTTGCACTGAAGGTTTTAATTTTAGATGATAAATGGTTAATCCTATTATTTACTATATTGGTATCTGTTTTATAATATTTTGGGGGGTGGTTGGATAAAATATTAATATAAGTGGGAAAACTATTTTCTTTGAGAAAAGGCTGGTGGGATCCATCGCTTAAATTAAGGGTGATATCTAGATAGTTTATCATTTTAAGATTAGAAGTAACTTCAACCTTAAAACTGAGGTAATTTAGGGCTTTAATTATTTTTTTTTTTTTTGTGAATTCTATTCGCATAGGGCCCATTGGAATTGGGAATAAACATTAACCCATCATCCCGATATAAACCTATTTGATTTTGGTCTAAGAATCTACTTAAAACATCTAAAATATATATTCCTACTATATCTGCCACCTGGGCTGAATCATACGCTCCCTTAGGAACATCAAAGCTATCATTTGGCCCTTTCGTCTATATAGAATTATTAAAGGTGAGAATAGATTTTCTAGCCGCTAAGATAATCTTACAGTCTCTATCCGAAATTTCAACATAATTTTTAGCAAAACTTATGCAACTTTCAAGAAGGTCTTTAGATATAGAAGAATAGAAGTCAACAATATCGAATTTAAGGAAGGTGGAATTAGATTTATTATTGATATTATTAAACCAGTTTATGGTATCATTGGAACTTTTCCAGAGGTTTGGTTGTAAATTACATTGCAATTTCTCGATTGGGTTTTTTAGAAATTCCCTAGAAATTATGCCTAAGTCACTTTTTGTAGGATTAATCAGTCTAATTTGTAATTTGTTATGGAAATTTGGTTTGTGGTCTTTAATAAAATGTAATCTTCTTTGGTAGAAACATTGCCTATTCTATCACTAATTCATTTGCAATTTTATATTTAGCCGTATCCATGTTTATTTCCGATAATGTTAGGTTTCTTATGTCTACTTTGTAATGACTAGTTTGAATATTTGTGTGAAGTTTGGTGAGAATCAGATAAAAATTATTTTAAAATTTTATAAAGGACATACAGACAGATAAACAGACACACACACAAGCATCTTGCCCTTATATATATATATATATTATCGATTTTCTGCACTATTGTAAGAACTGCAAGCTTGAAACTTCTGAATATCGTTTCTTATGTCTTTGTCTGTGAGTGTATTAAATTTGATTAAAATCGGACCACTCCTTCTATAACCCGATCTTTTCGATTATCGATTTTCGATATTTATCGTGGGTACCTCGACACAAAACCTAGCTAAGAACACTCGCAGACGCTTATAGTACAACTGCGTAAATTTTCAAGAAAATCGTTTCAGTCGTTTTGGAGTCTATAGGTAACGGACACACACAGGCACACACAGAGACAAAGTTCCATTTATAAATAAGTTTAGATAGATTTAGATTATATATATATATATATATATATATATATATATATATAGTTGGACAGCAATATATACATATATATATGTTTATGGGTATGTGTGTGTGCGTGTGTTCATCTTTCCTTCCCTCCCTTCCTCTCTCCCTTCCTCTCTCCCTCCCTCCCTATCTATCTATCTATCTATCTATCTATCTATCTATCTATCTATCTATGTCAGTTTGTTTATATTCATATCAGTCTATACATATTCTCTCTAATTTTATTTCGTTAACACCCTATGATGATCTTAACCTGACACGTAAGCTCTCTTTTTATCAAGCACAAAAGCAGCTAAATAAATTTATCCATGTAAGAAAAACCCACTTATTAACACGTCCATCACGGCTTTGACAGTCCACTGAAAATAGCTTCTGTGCTAAGCAACATTGTTTTCGATTGCCTTCAACAACATACACTGTTTTGAAGGGGTTATTTTTACTTTGTTATTTTTTGAACACATTAAATCTTGCAATATGCTTTATTGACTTCTTTGTCGGTTTCTGTATAAGGCCGATCAAGAATAGACGCGATAAAATAAATATTTACACAAGTTGCTCGAGGGCATATATCATTTCTTTAAGTCTGCGAATAAATTTTCAATTGACACAAAAATGTCCGACGTAAATTTGACAAAATATTTTCATAAAAACTTATTGCAACATTCATTTGTCATTAAGGTGTTCTACTTGATTTTCAATGATTTTTGCAGCACATTTAATCTCTCTCTTACGCTCTCTCTGTCTCTCTTTCACACACACACACATACACTATATATATATATATATATATATATATATATATATATATATATATATATATATAAGGGCTGAAATCCTGACCTTGATAGGATATCGGGTATCCGATATCGGGGGAAATCGGAAAAAATAAGTCGTACATGACCTGACCGGAAGCCTAAAGAATACACAAACAGCTTGCCTTATATATCAGGTCATGGACTACTTATTGTTTCCAATTTCCCCCGATATCGGATACCCCGATATCCGATCAGGTCTGATCATGATCAGGATTTCAGCCCTTTTATTGTGGTTCTTGCTGCAGAATTTGCTCTAATTTCGTAAAATTATAGTTTTTAATCTCAAACATTAGTAGATCTTCTCTGACGACTCATTTTCCCCGATATCGGAAATCGATACCCCACGATATTCTATTGAATCTGATCAAAAACCGATATTCAGCCATCAATATGGCTCATTTTCTCCAATTTTATTTCATGGACTTACTTGGGTTAGTTTGTCCTTGGATGACTCATTTGGTTCTGATATTGGGAATCGATACCCCAACATCCTATCGGGTCTGATCAAAATCAGCCCTTTTATTTTGTTTTTTGCTTCTGGTTTTGCTCTAAGTAGGTATAATTGTAGTTCTTAGTCTCAGCCATGACATCATTTACTCAGAGAACATATTTAGCCTTCAAAATTCACTTTGCGACGGAAAACTTATTTGACATCGACTTAAATTTGACTTAAATCCACTCAGTTTTCTTTCAATCTACGATTTCGCTTTGACTGGAAACAACTATGGCTTTTTAGTCTTTCATGCCATCGTTCAGCCCCAGGAACCTGGATTAGTTTTAAAGCTTTCATTACACCCGAGCAACGCGGACTATACTGCCAGTATATATACATATATATAAAAAAAAAGACATGAGGAAAACTGTATTTAATTTACTCCACACGTCTTTTTTCTTCATATTTTCCTCTCTACAGATTATATTTTAGAATAGGAAACTCTCCTAAATCGCTAAAAAAAACAGCATAGAATGAAGAAAAATGTTCCCAAACATAATAAAACGAAGCTTTTCCATCAAAATGTTGATGTTGTTATAAAGAGGAAAGAACAAAGTACTTTTTTAATTATCTTTAAAATAATTTTCATCCTTTCTAACAGGTTCGAATTTTTGGTAAGAAAATCTTGTTTTGATTTTCGTTAGCGAGAAACCAAATCGTTACAATGGATAATGTAATATTACGTAACTCAGTTTTTTTCTAACAGATTGCATTCTCAGAGATATTTAATCAAATACTAATATTAATACCCCAATAAATTGTTTTTAGTGTCTGTTCTCATGCTCATTAGAAATTACTTTATTTAGATTGGTCCACACTGTCTATGTAACAATGCCTCTCTGATTATATATATATATATATATATATATATATATATATATATATATATATTGCTGTGATCAGGGCCGTAGCTGATGCTAAAAAACACCGGGCACAGAGAAAATTGCCCGGATTTATTAGTTGACACTGTGATGACGTCATCAGTGTCATGATTTTTGCGGATTTTTTCGGCTATTCCAATGGAAATTAAGCACAGAACGGGAAAAGCAGGAAATCGGGTTTGGACTTTCTGAGTATAACCAGTCTTTTCTCCCATAGTTAATAAATGCACAAACAGATATTTACTGCGTTCATTCGGATGTTTTCTTCGTTTTTCTTTCTTTCTTTCTTTCTTTCTTTCTTTCGTGAATTGTTTAGTTTGATTTCTGATGAAGACATTTTTCTTTGCCCGGATTTTCACTAAGATTGCACGGATCGGCCCGGACCCATGCCCGGTGTGCCCGGTAGTCAGATACGGCCATGGTTGTGATATATTTTTGCTTTTGTTATTTTTCATGCATTCTTGTACCAGTTACTCACTTCTGGTGTATTGGGTGTGTAAGGAGTAAGATGGTTTCGCTCCTCACTGGGTGTCCTATCCTTGTAAATAAGCTTATTAAATGATAACGCAAATAGTAATATGAAAAATAACTTCAGACAATATCGAAAGACGAAGAATGCATCGGCCGTAACGTTCTGATAAAAACGACATTAATCTAGATAATCGTATGAAAAAAAAGGGTATATGAAACTAGGATCAAAGTATAGTACCTGTTCTTTTCTTTTTTCAATATAAATAGACTGTTAGTGGATGCCGAAGCCAGCATGACAATGGTCTCAAGGACTGGGTTAGTCTTTGGTGTATAAATAACAGCTGGCCGATTGTATCCAAGAATGCCAGTCTGTTAGGGCGGCTGTCAGTCCCAAATGCAAACGCCTTTTCAGGCACAACACCCACAGAGCCTACCTGTGACTTATACTACAACTATGCTAGTCGGACCTTAGTTACAGTTTCTGGGAGAGAATGCATTATCAGGCGAGATTAACCGTCTGAATAAACCTAGTGCACTCGGTCACGAACACATGTGACTTCGAGAATTGACGGTTTTTTAATTGCTATGTTTACCCAATTTCCCTCACAAAGCATGGGTACACCACTGATAATCGCCCACCCCAACATCGACCAAGCTGGTATCGAGGTGGGGGCACTTGTTAGAGTCACAGCTATGGGCAAATAGTAAATCCTCAAACTGGGATCAAAACACTATGAAAATATAAAAATAGATTTTATTGTAAAAATACCAACAATATATTTTTGAATTGAAAATATGTATATCAGTAATACCTCTGACTCTCAACAAAAACCCTCTTTACAAAAATACGACAATGAAACCTGATCTACAAACTGATTTCTTACAAAGAATACATATTCTATTCATATGAATTTATTGTAAAAACCATGTCGGCATCCGTTGAGGATGATGTGTCGTAAAACAAACTAAACCAATAAAATCAATTTCTGTACAAACTATATATCTTAAATGACACCAGAAACTCGACAAAAACCCTCTTTAAAAAGGACATCAATGAAATCTGATCTACAAACTGATTTCTTCCGTAGAATAAATATTCTGTTTATGAGAATTTATTTGTAAAAATCTTGTCGGCATTAAAGAACCCACTGAGGTTGATATGACGTTAAAAAAAAAATCAAAAAATAAACCCAGACTGATGACATCAAGAAGTTACCTTTCTGACAAATCGCCCATGGTTGGATTCGAACTCGTTTTTCATGGTCGGAAAATGATCGTTCTCAATCTGCTGCTAAGAAGTCGGTTCACTATGTAGGACCAGGAAGTTTTCCCCGTGTGAATCCATCCTGCACATTATAAATCTACCATCTGCCTGTGTATTGAATACTGCCGTCACATCTGGTCGGGTGCCTCTGCTATTCACCTCGGGGTTCTTTACAAAATCCAACGTAGAATCTGAAATATGATCTATCCCGACTTGGTAGCTCAGCTGCAGTCACTTTCGAACCGGCGTAATATGGCCTCCCTCTGTCTCTTCTATAAATATTTTCATGGCTTCTACTCCGATGAGCTTAACTCTCTGGTGGCCCCTCTGCATGAATTTACTCGAGCTACTAAACTGGCAATTAGGTCCCACCCTTTTACAGTGAAACCAATAAAATGTAGCCTCAACTTCTACTGTAATATAGCAATCTGGCCCCACCCGAGGAAGGTTGATGCAATCGATGGTGTTTCCCGTCGGTGAAGGGGTCGGCGAACGACAAGACAGGTGTTTGAGAAATACATCCTGTCGGGGCCTGGAGCGGATGTCGCAGGGTTATGAGTCGGGCTCGTTTGACCTTATTTCCGACAGCGGCGGAAATGACTACGGAGGCAAACAGAACAGGTGTCTCTTGGAATTATGTGGGCGTTGCGTGGGCGAGGCAAAACCGGAAGGAAAAGTCCCGGTTCTAGAAGACTATAAAAAGACCTCGACACACGGATTCGCCAGCAGAGAACGGCCAGTGGAAGCAGAGAGACACCACAGGCAAGACTACACTCCCGTCGACCCATTCTATGTGCGCTCTCACTCTTCCATTCTCTGTTCCACACGGGTTCGTCGTCAGGAATAAAAATATAACCTTATATTTTTATATATGCGTGTTCTCGTTGTTTGTCGTCGTACGGCGATATATAACACTACTCTAAGAGCTTCTTTTCTCGCACTTTCCGCCTGTGGAATTCCCTTCCATATACTTGCTTCCTTGACAGCTACAATCGCCAAGAATTTAAATGTAAGGTCAATTACCTTCTCCTATCTCTCTGACTCGCATCCTTTCCCTCATGTTCTTTTCCCCGTTCACTCTACTTGCATCAGCTTTCTTCACACTCTCGACCTCATCATACACAATCTCTGATACCCCCTATAATTTGTTTCTCGTTCTCATCACTCTCTTCTTATGTAAACCTCCCTGCGTACCAGTGGCAGGAAAATTGCCTTGCTTCGGGTGAAATGATTATTAAAAAAAAAGCTACTCGGATAGTATATTAAACCAACCTTCTCTTATCGCCTACTGGGTAGAAGGGTAAATATTCGTGTATGCGCAGTAATATGAAGCAAATGAAAATGTTTCTTCTAAGTTTTACGCCATTTTTTAAATGTATTTTATCTTCGTTTTCTCATCTCATTTTTCTGTGAACTATCTCCTCACCACTAGAAGCTTAGGTTGGCTGCTTCAACAATTACTCTTGGCGAAGGGTAAATACTTCTATCGTGTTCATTTTAACGTAAATACACCATTGGAAAAATGAAGAAAGAAAGAGAAAGGAAGAAAAAACGAAGAAGACACGGAAGGAATAAAAAAAAAAAGAGATATTTAGAGAGAATATTATATCCACGATGCCAAGCCATACTATTCACTGGCTGACTGGGTCTGCTATCGCGGCTGTCTACTTTCTGTTACAGCTATGGTGACCTGGTCTTATGATAAAGCCGACCCCACCCTAACAGTACACCCTCAGTTCTCGCCTCTCTTTCTCTTTTCTGTTTCCAGCCTTCTAACTACTTTTTGTTTCTTTCATTCTTCCTTATTTCGAAAAAGCAAAGTACATCACCCCAAAGCGATACGACCAAGAAAATAATCTATTTATTTTACTTTGACTCATATTGCGTGTACCTTATCTGTTTTCATTTTATATAAGCTTATAATGTCAAAACAAGAGCACCTCAACTTGGTGTAAATGGTTATGCAAGCTTGAATCATTATAATTGAGTAGTGAGTTCAATCCTCACTTGTGCCACATATAAACTGTGCTTAGAAAATCACTATTAATGGCAAGACAATGTTATTTTAGCAGAAATAGGGGTTAGGAAATTAATATCTCAGTCCTCAATTCGAGGAGGGCCTATTTAAATGTTTTTATATATATAATTCCACTCAAAGCAAGGTAATAAAGCCACTTAGATGCAAACAGTTATCGATTGTGAAAGAATATGAGAAAAACAAAAACATTAAGGTTATACTTTGGTTTGTTATTTGCAAGAAAAAATATCTACACCATAGGAATATTATTTTGGAATGATAACAACATAGTAAAACATGTTATAACGTATATATAAAATAAAGAAAATGTAATTAAAATATTAAAAGGTTTCCTTTATTTATATTTCAAAGATAACTAGCATGTACATTGTTATAAATAAGTATGGTATGCGTGTTGTAGATGGCAACATAAAGTGTCGATTGCATACCAAAATAGATTCATGATACGTAGATCGCAATACAACGTGTAGATCACATACCAAAGTAGATTCATGATACGTAGATCGCAATACAACGTGTAGATCACATAACAAAGTAGATTCATGATACGTAGATCGCAATACAACGTGTAGATCACATACCAAAGTAGATTCATGATACGTAGATCGCAATACAACGTGTAGATCACATACCAAAGCAGATTCATGATACGTAGATCGCAATACAACGTGTAGATCACATACCAAAGTAGATTCATGATGCGTAGATCGCAATACAACGTGTAGATCACATACCAAAGTAGATTCATGATGCGTAGATCGCAATACAACGTGTAGATCACATAACAAAGTAGATTCATGATGCGTAGATCGCAATACAACGTGTAGATCACATAACAAAGTAGATTCATGATGCGTAGATCGCAATACAACGTGTAGATCACATAACAAAGTAGATTCATGATGCGTAGATCGCAATACAACGTGTAGATCACATAACAAAGTAGATTCATGATACGTAGATCGCAATACAACGTGTAGATCACATAACAAAGTAGATTCATGATACGTAGATCGCAATACAACGTGTAGATCACATAACAAAGTAGATTCATGATACGTAGATCGCAATACAACGTGTAGATCACATAACAAAGTAGATTCATGATACGTAGATCGCAATACAACGTGTAGATCACATACCAAAGTAGATTCATGATACGTAGATCGCAATACAACGTGTAGATCACATACCAAAGTAGATTCATGATACGTAGATCGCAATACAACGTGTACATCACATACCAAAGTAGATTCATGATACGTAGATCGCAATACAACGTGTAGATCACATAACAAAGTAGATTCATGATACGTAGATCGCAATACAACGTGTAGATCACATACCAAAGTAGATTCATGATACGTAGATCGCAAGCCAACGTGTAGATCACATACCAAAATAGATTCATGATACGTAGATCGCAATACAACGTGTAGATCACATAACAAAGTAGATTCATGATACGTAGATCGCAATACAACGTGTAGATCACATAACAAAGTAGATTCAGGATACGTAGATCGCAATACAACGTGTAGATCACATAACAAAGTAGATTCATGATACGTAGATCGCAATACAACGTGTAGATCACATACCAAAGTAGATTCATGATACGTAGATCGCAATACAACGTGTAGATCACATAACAAAGTAGATTCATGATACGTAGATCGCAATACAACGTGTAGATCACATAACAAAGTAGATTCATGATACGTAGATCGCAATACAACGTGTAGATCACATACCAAAGTAGATTCATGATACGTAGATCGCAATACAACGTGTAGATCACATACCAAAGTAGATTCATGATACGTAGATCGCAATACAACGTGTACATCACATACCAAAGTAGATTCATGATACGTAGATCGCAATACAACGTGTAGATCACATAACAAAGTAGATTCATGATACGTAGATCGCAATACAACGTGTAGATCACATACCAAAGTAGATTCATGATACGTAGATCGCAAGCCAACGTGTAGATCACATACCAAAATAGATTCATGATACGTAGATCGCAATACAACGTGTAGATCACATAACAAAGTAGATTCATGATACGTAGATCGCAATACAACGTGTAGATCACATAACAAAGTAGATTCAGGATACGTAGATCGCAATACAACGTGTAGATCACATAACAAAGTAGATTCATGATACGTAGATCGCAAGCCAAAGTAGATCGCAAACCAAAGAGCGAACCATAAACAGGAATTACGAAAATTGATGACGACGATTGATCTTGCATTTAAATTTTAACCTTTTTTTTCTGATTTGCTATAGCGGCCACTGTCAAAGTAACGCTTGTTGATCGGTGTAGGAGGGAATTATATTTAGGAGTCGAGTGGGCGTAACTTGGTTCATGAAATAAAGCCGGAAATAAAGTAAAATAAACTTTTGTTTATTTTCGTAAAAAAAAAAAAATAAAAGAATTATTTTTTTTTATACAAAAATGTATGTAAAGCTGAAAAAAAAGGAGAAAGAAAGGAACTGGGAATGTGAAAGGGAAAGGAAAGACGATGTGTTGCGAGCGAGATGAGAGAAAGAGAGAGTGAAAGAATGTTCACTTTGGTCAGACGATTAACAAAGTGTTTTCTATTCTTTTTACTAATAAAAGGCTCAAAGATCACTCCAGGTAGAGGATTACTGAATGATGTGTGTGAAATGAATGTAAGAGTAGAAATTATGAATTAAGTATTTGGAAGGTAGATAATTACTGATTTTTTCAATGGGTATTTATAAAAATTTAAAAAATAGTACTTAAAGAAAAATAATACAGCAGAGTCCACCACTAACCCGAAAACATTGATGCCTGTATCATGTCAATTATTGATTGTTACGTTAAAATATACTTTGCCAAACAGTTTGTAGTACCCCCTTACTAGAGGTCAGAAATAATACTACCTAAACATAACTTTGTCTTCTTCTCCCTCCTCTTCTCTAGGTGCTTCCACCTAGGTCACGAACTACTATCCCAGAAATCTCTCTCTCTCTCTCTCTCTCTCTCTCTCTCTCTCTCTCTCTCTCTCTCTCTCTCTCATCCATACTGACCAATCACACCACTGCTAATGGAGAGAAGATAAAATGCCACGGACAAGCAAACCTAGAGACTGGGATACCTAGTTTGAAAAGGTAATTTTCCTGGAAATTTGTGGTCGCAGATATCACCAATCCTCACCTTGGATTTGACTTCTTAAATGAATTTAGTCTCATAATCGACTGCAAAAATAAAACAATTTACGACCCATTAACAGTCACCAAAAAAATAAATTAATATTAAACTCGATATCTCCAGTAAACGTGGTCATTAACAAAGTGGAAACTACCCACACTAATTCAAACCAGTTTGGATAAATACCCAGAAATCATCTCTCCATATATAAACAAAAATAACAACTACTGCGGTGTTTATCACAGAATTGATAGAGGTAACCACTTACCGGTTTTTGCAAAATTATCTTCAGAAAAACTAACGCCGACTAAGGAAAAATTTAAAAGACTCATACACGAAGGCGTGATAGTTCCTTCAGACAGCGAATGGTCAAGCCCACTACATCTTGTACCTAAGCAGAGTGGAGGATACCGCTGCTGTGGAGCTTACTGTGCACTAAACAACATCACTAAAAGTGATAGATGCCCCATTCCCAATATAAATTCATTTACAACAAAACTCGGTAATAAACAGCGATTTACAAAAATTGATTTAATCAAATTAAAATGCACCCAGACGATATTCCTAAAACAGCTGTTATTTCGCCAATGGGTCTTTTTCACTATGAATTTATGCCGTTTGGACTGAAAAATTCGTCAGAACTTTTCAAAGTTACATGGACAGAATTTTTCGAGATATAGACAGTGTCTTTATATATATATATAGATGACATTCTAATCTTCAGTGACGACGAGCAGTCCCACAAGAAAGATATAGACACAGTTTTTAGAATTTTACAAGGAAATAACCCAAAAATATTATTATCGAAATCTATTTTTAATGTAACCACTAGATTTCCTAGGTTTCATAATTAATTCAAAGGGAATCACACCAACTGCTAATAAAGCAAAAGAAATAGAATCTTTTCCGTGTCCTAAAGATGCTAAAAGCTTACGCAGATTTCTTGGTATGGTAGGATTTTACAGGAAGTTAATACCAGGATTTGCAAAGTTAGTTTTACCTTTATCTGAAAGAATGAGATTAACACCTAGAGGATTAATTACGTTGAATAATGTGGAAAAACGCTCCTTTTCTAACATTATAAAAATACTTGGTGAGCTAACAGAATTATCCTATCCTCAACCAAATTGTACACAATATCAACTGGTCACGGACAGCAGCAAATATGCAGTCGGTGCTGCCTTACATCAGATCATAAATGGAAATCCAATACCAATAAGATTCTTCTCAAAGAAACTGATGTCAACACAGACAAGATATTCCACTTTCGACCGTGAACTTTTAGCTGCATATTTGTCAGTGTTAGACTTTCGCCATCTCATAGAAGGCCGTGAAGTATTACTTTTGACAAATCATAAACCAATATGCGGTGCATTCCACAGTCTAAAACCTGCCAAATCAGATAGACAACAAAAACAGCTATCAATTATAACAGAATTAATTTCTGATATAGCCCATGTGAAGGGTAACCAAAATATAGTTGTAGATTGTCTGTCACACCCAATATTTGCTGTACAAATAGATATGTACGATCTCCCAGCACTTGCAGATGCACAAAAATCAGACACTGAAATACAGTCCTTCCCAGATTTAAAGAAATTCACATTATCTGGAAAAGATCAATTTGTGTTATGTGATACATCAACGTCATACCCTAGACCTTTTGTACCATGCACACCACGAAAATTTATCTTCGAGAGCTTACATTCAGTATCACACCCTGGAACAAAATTATCTATCAAAATAATTAAGGCTAGATTTTCCTGGCCACACATAGATAAAACCATCAAAGAATTATGTGCATCATGCACATCTTGCCAACAAGCAAAAATATACAGACATACCAAATCGCCTGTACAAACGTTTGAAATACCATCATCAAGATTTTATGTACACATAGATATAATTGGACCACTACCACCAGCAAAATGCTCCAACAATCCTTACATCAATCCATGTCGGTATATTTTAACATGTATAGATCGAACCAGTCGATGGATAGAAGCACAACCTATATCGGATATTACAGCACAAACCGTAGCCGAAGCTTTTGTAAACACATGAATTACTCGCATTGGTGTTCCTCTCCATGTCATAACAGACAGAGGCACACAGTTTGAAAGTGAACTATTCCTCGAACTGTCAAAAATTATTGGATTCTATAGGCTACGTACAACATCCTATCATCTACAATGTAATGGAATTATAGAAAGAACATTAAAAGCAGCTATTGTGGCCCGAAAAGAATCTTGGATTTCAGCCCTACCAATAGTTCTCTTGGGAATTCGAAGTATGCCAAACTGCTTCAATTTTTCCCCGTTTTATGCGGTAACAGGTGCACAAATGTTTTTGCCACAACTAATAATAAGTACAGAAAATGCAGAAACGGTTACACAAGATTTTACAAGAGAACTGCACAAAACTATGGCAAAATTTGATCAGACAGATTTTTCAAACGGAGAAAACTCAACAAAGAAATCATACGTGCCAGATCAACTTCAAACCTGTGATAAAGTTTGGATTAGGATAGATCACGTTCGGAAACCGCTAGAAGCACCCTATTCAGGTCCTTACATGGTACTCGAACGAACACCAAAATATTTCCTAATAGAAACTAACCCAAACACGCATACACAAGTTTCAATAGACCGCTTGAAACCGTGCATTGAAAACAAACAAAAATCAAAATGTACGCAAAATGCAATCACCAATACAAATAAAAAGCCTGATAGTTTACCACCTGAAAAAGTACAAGAACATAAAACGAAGACAAGAACTTCAGGTAGAACAGTTACATGGAAAAAGGATAACAATACATTTTTTATTAAGCCACGGAGTCAATTAATAATAAATAAATAAATAAATAAGATTAAACTAAAACGAGAACTCCGTTAACTGGTAGAGAAGCATTTGTAGTACCCCTTTACTAGAGGTCAGAAATAATACTACCTAAACATATTAACTTTGTCTTCTTCTCCCTCCTCTTCTCAGGTGCTTCCACTTAGGTCACGTACTACTATCCCAGAAATCCCTTCATCTCTCACTCCCTCTCTCTCTCTCTCTCACTCCCTCCCTCTCTCTCTCTCTCTCTCTCTCTCTGGCCCATCCCTACTGACATATCTTCTGAATATCGTTTCTTATATCTTTGTCTATAAGTGTATCAAATAAAATTGGACCACTCCTTCTACAACCCGATTTTTTCGATTATCGATTTTCAATATTTATCGGGGGTATCTCGACGCAAAACCTAGCTAAGAACACTCACAGACGCTTATAGTACAACTGTGTACATTTTCAAGAAAATCGGTTCAGCCGTTTCGGAGTCTATCGGTAACGGATACACACACAGACACACACAGACACACACACACAGACACACACATACACACACAGATAAAGTTCCATTTATAAATAAGTTTCCATATATGCTTACATTTCCGATTAGAGCACAATTTTGCAACCCTATGAAAATGGAAGATTATAAAGTGCATTTTAGACACTCAATATATATATATACATATTTTTTTTTATTACTGTAAAGACAAAAATTCTTCCCAAGCAACAAATAAGGTATGTGCTGTGTACGGTGAGAGTGATTTAGCTGATAAAACTGTATATGAGTGGTTTGCTAAGTTGAGTTGGTGATTGTAGATTTATTGATGAATAACGATAAGGCAGACACCTAATGCACATAACGAAGAAATGAAAACATTATACAACGCGGGAATTGACAGAAACACTAAATTTATCAAAATCCACCATTTATGAGCACTAAGTGAAGTTTGGGTACTTAAATCGTTACGATGTTTGGGTTCCACATAATCTGAGTGAAAATAATCATTTGGATTGCATTTCTGTCTGTGATTTGCTACATAAAAGCAATGAAATTCACCCTTTTTTAAGCGAATTTAGACGGGTGTTAAGAAATGGATCGCTTACAAACACGTTCAACGAAAAAGATCCTGGAGTAATCTACATGTGTCAACTTTAACCACTTCACAAACAGGTTTTGATCATTGGAAAGTCAGACTGTGGATCTGGGGGTGGGAATTTAAAAGGAGTTTTGTACTATGTGTTTCTGCCAAGTAATCTGCGTAATGTGGCTTCCCTGTGTCTCTTCTACAAATACTTTCATGGGTTATGTTCAGACGAACTTAGCTCACTGGTACCCACCATACATGAATTTGCTCGAGCCACAAGATTAGCAACTAGGTCCAACCTTCTTCTGTGAAACCAATAAATTTTAAAGGCAAAGTTTTCTTCATCAGCTTCTCTCACACTTCCCGCCTGTGGAATTCCCTTCCGTTTACTTGCTTCCTCGACACCTACAATCTTCAAGAAATCAAATGTAAAGTCAATAGTCATCTACTATCTAACTTGCTTCCTCTCTCTCTCTCTCTCTTTCTCTCTCTCTCTCTCTCTCTCTCTCTCATGCTCCTTTCTTCGTCTACTCCACTCTCAGCAGTATTCTCATCCTTCTCCTACCCTCTTCCTGACACCCCCTGTAACCTGTCACTCTTTCTCATAACTAACCTCCTATGTAACCCCCTGCTCAACAGTGGCCTTGCTTGGGGCGACACGATTATAAAAAAAAAAAAACAAAAAAAAAAACAGTCAACTGATTCTGAAAAGTACTACTCGCAACTATACGAATTATGGGCAACAATTTAAGAAAAACTCCCAGAATTGGGGAACAAGAAAAATGTTGTTTTCCATCAGGATAATGCCAGACTCTACTTGACGAGACGGCAAAAAATGCTGCAGCTTGACTGAGGCGTGTTACTCCACCCGCCATATTCACCACTAACTGCTTCTTGGAATTTTTATTCATTCAGATCCTTGCAAAATAATCTCAACAGTTAAATACTAATTCTTTGGAGGACTTAATAATGAGTTTTTGCCGATAAACAACCGAATTTCTGCGAAGACGGAATCTTTCTGTTCCTCTTAAAAATTGGCATCAGCATTCCGGACAACTCAAAATTATATACGTTAGCAGGACAAAATAAATGTGCCAGAGAGACTCATTACTCAGTCGCAATAGATCTCGCCAGAAATGCTTGTTAACCATTACATCACATCGAAGTGTATATTTTCTGATGAATCTTAATTCTTAAAGTTAGAATAAGTTGAAGGCGAATACTATGAGAATAAAATATCCGTAGAATTTCCCCTATCACGTCGCTAAATATTTGAACTTTACATCTTCAACAAAATATTGTAATAAAAGTCATAAATATGAATATTGGCTGTTATTTAAAGAAACAAGTGGGTTCATTACACTCACTCATGCTCAAATACCTTTGAGAAAGGCATGAATCCATCTCTACTACCACTACACTCCGAAGAACTTAAGAGAGTGGGCACTATAGCCTTTGCTTTCAACCAGTCTATCGCAGAAATAAACGGCAACCTACTGCGGGAATATCTTCTTCCGAGTCATTCATGAATCAAAAGAGACATGATCGCCAAAGCGTGTGTCACTTATGACTGAACAGGGGCGGGGGGCAAATAAAAAGATTTGGCATTAGAAACTTTTTGAATTTCACTGACACAGACGTTAAGCACATAAGCGATTTTTCTCCTCTTTTATCAACCCTTTTTCTTTCTTTATTTGTTTATTTATTTTGCACATTGAAACCAAGTAGCGTCTCTGATGAGCTTTTCTCGTATTTTCATGCAATCAAAACGGTATATTCCATTATTTATTAAGCATTGACAGGACATAACGGCCCTGTTCACGAAGAAACAAAGATAGGAACAATCAGAATTATAATCCACATTACTATGATAAAGACGGTTGTATCTATATATATATATATATATATATATATATATATATATATATATATATATATATATAATAAACTAAACCCAGGGCCTAACTCACTAAACCCAGGGCCTAATAAAACAACAATTTTTAAGCAAAATTCGACTTTATTCATCAACATAGTCCCTTTACATAGATTTACTGATCCTAACACTTTTCTAAGAATTCGATGCCTTTTTTGTCGAAAGATTTGTCTTTGGCCTCAAAATACTCCTCAGTTTCCGATACCACTTCTTCATTCGAGCCAAATCTCTTTCGCTGTAGCATTGTTTTGAGGTCTGCATACACCCTATTCTCCAGATCTGGGGGCCAGATCTGGAGAATGGTGTGTATGCGGAAGTAATTCGAAGTGCATTTCATGTAGTTTTGCCATCGTTGCGATCTACTTGTGACACGGTGCGTTGTCTTTGTGAAAGAACACATTTTTCTTCTTCATTTGTGGCCGTTTTTGGGGATTTCTTCCTTCAAATACACCAATAATGCTATATAATATCCGCTATTGGTGGCTCTTCCTTTCTCAAGGTAATCGATGAACAAAATACCTTGCGCATCCCAAAATACGGAGGCCAAAAACTTTCCTGCTGATATCTGCGTCTCTGGTCGCTTTGGGCTGCTCTCCACTCAGCTGACTGACGACTTGACTCCGGAGTGAAGTGGTGTATATATGTTTCATCCATTGTCATATATTTACGCAAAGACCTCTTAGCAAACAACGCTCTGAATCGTCGAAGCGTTGTTTTTGATCGACTGTGAGAAAACTTGGCACCCACTTTGAACACAGCTTTCTCATTGATAAATGTTCATGCAAAATGGTGAATACAATGCCTTCTGATATGTTCAACTCCTCTGCTATCTCACGCAACTTCAATTTACGATCGGCCAAAATGTGTTTGTGCATTTTTTATTTTATTTATTTATTTTTTTATTGTGTGTGTGTGTGTGTGTGTGTGTGTGTGTGTGTGTGTGTGTGTGTGTGTGTGTGTGTGTGTGTGTGTTTTAGGGACAACTGCAAATTTTGGGTAACCTGAGCGTTCAGTATCATTTGTGTCTGTACGACTGCATTTAAAATCAGCATACCACCTTTTAACCGTTGTTTCCGATGGAGAAAAGTCCGAAAAATACCTATCAAGCTTTGCTTGAACAGTATTTTTCCCCATCAGAATTTAATGCTTTATCAACTCACGAAATTCAGATTTTTCCATTGCTTTTTGAAATTTTGCAACAATAGCTTCACTTTAATAACCGTAATTTGTAAACTAATAACCCAATTGGGCCCAAATTTTGTCACGTTCCATTTGAAGGTTAGTAATTAATAAAAATCATATGGATATTTTATTAGTGGCGTCAGCTATATGTCAGGCCCCAGACATATTGAGTGATGTGTTGTATATATATATATATATACCTTATGTCACGCTCATGAGTAGAGAGACAATAGCGAGGCAATGTCGGATTAGTGCATTCTTTTTACTACCAGTTATTAAACATTACTACCAGTTATGTAATCTCTTGCTGCATGTTTACTCCTTAACTGTGACGTATTTTATTTTTGTAATTATATCATCGAGTAGCTAAGAATATATGTGTGTGTGTGTGTGTGTGTGTCATCATAGAGAGGATATATATATATATATATATATATATATATATATATATATAGGAAGTAGCGACTCCGACCGACACCAAATCGGTTGAGTTTCGATCCCGGCCAGAAGCAAGTGGATGTGTCTAGCCACGCTGATGAGCTGTGATACAGCAAAACAGGCTTGTATGTGGATGACTAATATATTATGATCTCATTACGATTGAGCTCTCTGGAGAAGAACATTTTTAAAAACAGTTTCCACTTCTGCTATATCAGTGACTCTTCAGAAATGAATTGAGTTCTCTCGGTGACTGGCGTCTGTATACACTGCTTATATGCAAGACGTTAAAATTTCCCTTCTCTGATTCCATGCGCTGATGGCTTAGGGAGAAGCGACTCCGACCGACACCAAATCGGTTGAGTTTCGATCCCGGCCAGAAGCAAGTGGATATGTCTAGCCACACTGATGAGTTGTGATACAGCGAAACAGGCTTGGATGTGGATGACTAATATACATATATATATGTGTGTATGTGTATGTATATGTGTGTGTGTGTGTGCATGTGCTTGTGTGTGTATACGTGCAGATACACATCTAATCTAAACTTATTTATAAAAGGAACTTTGTCTGTGTGTCTGTGTGTGTCCGTTATCTATAGACACCGAAACGATTGAACCGATTTTCTTGAAAATTTACACAGTTGTACTATAAGCGTCTGCGAGTGTTCTTAGCTAGGTTTTGTGTCGAGATGCCCCCAATAAATATCGAAATTCGATAATCGAAAAAATCGGGTTATAGAAGGAGTGATCCGATTTTAATCAAATATGTATAGCCACACTGATGAGCTGCGAAACAGGCTTGTATGTGGATGACTAATATAATGTATATATTTATATATACATATATCGCCCGGTTCACACTCCACCCACGTCTATTGAACAATGTAGAGGCCCATCCCTTGTTCCCTGTTTAGGATGTGGTTTCCGGCTTTTTCTTTTCTAATCTTTTCACTTTTCTTTCTTGTTTTTTTTTTTTTTTTTCAATTGCAGTAGATAGACTGAACTATCGCCCGGTTCACACTACACCCAGGTCTATTGAACAGGTGTAGAGGCTCATCCCTTGTTCCCTGTTTAGGATGTGGTATCCGGCTTTCTCTTTTCCAATCTTTTCACTCTTACGTAGCCCCCTGCACACCAGTGGCCTTACCGCCTTGCTCGGGGTGATATGATTAAAATATATATATATATGTGTGTGTGTGTGTGTGTGTGTGTGTGTGTGTGTGTGTGTGTGTGTGTGTGTGTGTGTATCGAGGCAGGCAGTAAATGTCTTTTATGTTTAATCATGAGCCGTTCTAAACATCGTATTTTGGTTTTTATTTAAGGTGGAAATAAAGACAAAAATTTTTTTTTATTACACTGGTTCTAAGCTTTTGGCTCCTATGAGTCATCTTCAGAGTGGTTACAGGGACGTTAACATAAAGACATTCACCATCAAAAATGGCATTATCTTTGTTGATATAAAACTTTGCTATGCGACATAAGTCACCGAATAGCACAACATAGATTAGTTATGCGGTCCTATGACGTCACACCAAGTAAGAAACTGAAATGTTAGCCACAGAGTCATATGTCTAAATGCAATGTAATGTGTTGATTGAAATGTGATTTTATTGAGTGTGCGTTGCTTTGATTTAATGTAGATAGCCTCCAATATCTGAAGGTTCTTTTTATTGTGCGTATGTGTGAGTATTATTGTGTTCTCGACTAAAATCTGTCTAATATTACATACATGGCTATGTTTTGTTTTTTTCTAAAAAATGTTGTTTAATTGAACTATGATCAGAAATATGGGAGGCAAGCATACAGGAGAGAGTGGTTGTAGTAAAACTAATATATGTAGTGGGTTTATTATTTGTATCAAAGATAAAATCTCTGAACGGGCATGTAAATTGATACACTACATTGTTTTTCTGTAGAGGATTTAGTTGTGTGGCTGTAGAGTTATTAGAGACTATGAGGTCAATTTTTTTATTTTTGAATAATATATGATGAGCTTAATTTGTTTATTATTATTAATGAGTTTAACATTTCTACCTATTATGTTTTTGAGTGTTGTTTCATCATGTTTGCAATTGTTATGTATTTTGTTGCAATAGTATAAGTTAATAGTGTTATGTTTATTTTGACGTACATTATTATAATTAATAAATTTAAACATATATATATATATATATATATATATATATATATATATATATATATATATATATATATATATATATATATATATATATATATATATATAGGTGGATGAAAAATTCATCTAAATATCCAACACATCTTACAGGAGCTATCTACAGGGGCTTTATTTCGAACACATTTCTAGACCTGCTAGAAGAAGTATCCCTGCTAATACAAAGACGCATGGTGAGGCTCCAGCACGTTTCAGTCACATTGTTCACAATGCACAGGCTGATATCTACCATGAACGATGGTTAGGGAGGGGACGACAGCTTCCATAGTCAGCAAGTTCCTCGACCTTAATCCTTTGGATTTTGATCTGTGGGAGGGGGAGCACCTAAAACAACTGATTTATATAACAGTCATTAATAATAAAGAGATATTTCATCAACGTATCATTCGACAACATGAAAGGGTTCACCAGTCAATGACCCGACGGGTGAATGCGTATATAGAAACAAGCAGGGGACATTTTGAACATTGTAACGAGTTACTGTGTTGAGGTACAACGACGACCGTTTGGACGTGTGTTTATATGGACATTTTACCTTGTTTTGATGTTAGGAACCCGCCCCCAAATTTGTAAAGTATTTTTGGATCGTATCTTTGATTGTACATTTAACAATGTCTACTATAAATTTTAAACTTCAGAAACGAAGGTTTTGCGGACATACGTTTATATGAAGTTTTGTCATTGTCTTGTTGGGAGGAACACTTCCTGAAAGTTTGTAAAAGTATTTTTAATACACTGTATATATATATACCAATATTTTGCCAGCAATACATACATTGAACTTTTAAATAAGACCTAATTTAATAAACTCTATGTTCTATTCAAAAGGAATACTTAATTAGGTTTCAGATAAGCGCTCATAAAATATTTCTAGAGAGAATATAAATCAGACATCGAAAAATATAGAAAAATGTCATGAATAACAATACTTAATCTTGGCTTGGTTAGCGTCGTTTCCTTTAGCGTTTGAGGCTGGCTAAATACTGGGCTCATAAATGATGAATTCAATGCTCCCAGGCGCCCCGGTTTATAGATAAGCGCAGTACAAACTTTTATATTATACACCTGCATTAGTCTCGAATACTCTTTGTCATTTTTTTTAGAATATGAAACCATTCTTGAGCGTGAAGAATAATGGATATCGGAACAAAAAATGGAGTCTGTGAGCCAAATTCAAACCGGGCTTGTCTGATGCGTTTACTTTCGAACTTATGCACTTGGAAAAGGTACGATCACCCAAGGTACGATCACCCAAGGTACGATCACCCAAGCGTGTATCACGTTTGGTACTTAACTGAATGATATTTATTTATATTCATATTTAGATAGATAGATAGATAGATAGATAGATAGATAGATAGATAGATAGATAGAATGAACAGACTGAGATAGATAGATAGATAGATAGATAGATAGATAGATAGATAGATAGATAGAAAGAATGAACAGACTGAGATAGATAGAAAGATAGATAGATAGATAGATAGATAGATAGATAGATAGATAGATAGAAATAGAATGAACAGACTGAGATAGATAGATAGATAGATAGATAGATAGATAGATAGATAGATAATGAACAGACTGAGATAGATAGATAGATAGATAGATAGATAGATAGATAGATAGATAGAAAGAATGAACAGACTGAGATAGATAGATAGATAGATAGATAGATAGATAGATAGATAGATAGATAATGAACAGACTGAGATAGATAGATAGATAGATAGATAGATAGATAGATAGATAGATAGATAGACAGATAGATAGATAGATAAGATGAACAGAACTGAGATAGATAGATAGATAGATAATGAACAGACTGAGATAGATAGATAGATAGATAGATAGATAGATAGAAAGAATGAATAGACTAGATAGATAGATAGATAGATAGATAGATAGATAGATAGATAGAATGAACAGACTGAGATAGATAGATAGATAGATAGATAGATAGATAGATAGATAGATAGATAGAATGAATGAACAGACTGAGATATATAGATAGATAGATAGATAGATAGATAGATAGATAGATAGATAGAAAGAAAGAAAGAAAGAAAGAAAGAAAGAATGAACAGACTGAGATAGATAGATAGATAGATAGATAGATAGATAGATAGATAGATAGATAGATAGAATAGACTAGATAGATAGATAGATAGATAGATAGATATCTAGATAGATAGATAGATAGATAGATAGATAGATAATGAACAGACTGAAATAGATAGATAGATAGATAGATAGATAGATATTACTTCATCAGACGTTATTATAGTAGACATATGTTATTTGAAATGGACACTCCATTTTTATTTACTATTAAACCGTGCGTTTTGCGTTTATCGGCTTTTACAATTGAAAAATTTTAACAAAGACAATATCTCCTTCGGCAAGGTTCGAACCTGTCTCTCCTTTGTAGTCGAAACTGCTTTTGATCCGACTTGTTTCACAGTAAGCACGCTTCTGCTTACCCTATTTAAGGAAAGCACATCCGTTTCACTCGGCTCATTTTTTTCTCGAAAGACCATATCTGCTCAGTTTCATTGGTGCCCGACCTGTAGTTAGCTGCCTTGTCTCGTCAAAACCTATTACAGGTGTGTAGTAAGCTCGATTCTCACTGAGCACCAATACTTTCGGCCTTGTACCATATCTAAGCGGCGCTTTAAAAAATCAATATCTGCTCAATTTTATATGCAAAATTTAGACAAAGCAATTTCTAATTAAGTGATTTATTTTTAATCCAACATTTTTTCGCATTTTTTAGTACTAAACGTCTAAATGCTTCATATTAGAAATAGACGCCCCAATTTTATTTATTAGTAAACAGTGTGTATTAAGTGTATCAGAATGCATATTCGGGAAAGATAGGCGCAAACTCCGCGCGTGATCAACTGCCTTGATTCTTCCTCAACGTCTTCGCTAAGAAGAATATGATCTATATGTACAATTCTAACGAAGCGCCTGATCTACGCTTTAAAAATAATAATGAAAGCAACATTTTAAAATGAATTGAGATACATATGACGAAAAATCATTTACGAGTAGGTGATATAAAGATTATATTATGGATTTGCGATGAATATGACCAGAAATCTTTTATGACTATATGATATAAAGATTTTATTATGGATTTGCGATAAATATATGACCGGTAATCTTTTACGACTAGGTGATATAAAGATTTTATGGATTTGCGATGAATATTACCGGAAATCAATTACAACTAGGTGGTATAAAGATTTTATTATGGATTTGCGATAAATATGACCGGAAATTATTTACGACCAGAGATTATAAAATTTTATTTTAGATTTGCGATAAATATAACCGGAAATCGTTTGCGACTAGGGGGTATAAATATTTTATTATGGATTTGTGATAAATATGACCGGAAATCACTTATGACTAGGTAGTATAAAGATTTTATTATGAATTTGCGATGAATATGACCGGAAATCATTTACGACTCGGTGGGGCAAAGATTTAATTTGGATTTACGAATAAGTATGACCTGACATTATTTACTACTTGGTGGTATAAAGATTTTATTATGTCTATAGCACCGTCAACAAAAACGAAAATTATGTCAATCCTCATGATATGACCAATACACAGAGCATCGAACAATATATTATCAAGGATCGTAGCTGGATCCTAAAATCCGCCTTATCGTCGCATATGACAGACAGCAAATTTAATTATATTTTTGATTTTGTTTTTGCCGCATTCTTACATTTTTTTTTTTTTTTTTTTTGTTTAGCGGGAGTAAGTAAATTCTAAAATTATCCGTAATGGCTCTTGTCCCAGTCCCTTTTGGCTAGTTCTTTAGCCATTTTCATGTTGTTTGTTTGAGGTATTGTTAATTTCACATGTTTGACTATTTAATTTGTTTTGTTTTTTCCACTTTTTAACACTAGAAGAAGCATTTATTCCATTTATAATAAGAAAGTTGAATTCACTACATGAAGAATAGTTAAACACGAAAAACATGTAAAAATGCCTAAAGAAGTGACCGAAAGTGACTGGAACAATGGACAATAAGGACAATTTTAGAACTCACTAAACGGGAAAATCTAAGAATATTGGAAAAACTAAATAAAAAAATAATTAAATTTTCCTTGACTGCCATATTCAACGAAACATATTTAAAAGAAAACTTGCTGCCCATATATATATATATATATATATATATATATATATATATATATATATATATATATATATATCTTCTTCTTCCTTTTCTCCTATTAATATCTACCTTTTAAGGAGGAGAGGAAGGATACTTAGATTAACTAAACCCCAATTTTTCTTGTATCTTTAAAGTTTTTTTTCCTGCACCTTTATATTTTTACGTGTGGTTATGTGCGTATATATGTGTGTGTATATATGTAGTATGTTATTTATGTATATAATTGTATATGTGTATATATATATATGTATGTGTGTATGGGTTGTATATATATATATATATATATATATATATATATGTGTGTGTGTGTGTGTGTGTGTGTGTCTGTGTGTATGTATATATATATAAGTATATATATGTATATATCTATATGTATATGTGTGTATATGTATGTATATATATGTATATGTATGTGTGATGTGTATATATATATGTACATATGCATATGTGTGTGTGTGCGGGTGTGGGCGTGTGTGAATGTGTGTAAGTGTACACTTGTTGAATTTATTAATTTATTATATTCCTTAAGTAAAACTTTTTTCAACTTTTTTCATCTTTATTTTATATTTATTATGTTTTATATTTTATTTACTCCATGTTTTATAAATTTTATAAATTTTCTATAAATGTTATGAATTTTATAAATTTCATTTTTTATTTTAATTTAAATCTAGTTTTAAAATTAAATTAAATTATATGTCAAGATTTTCCCCCCAAATTGTTTTTTTCTAATAACTTCATCCCATTTATTTAAACCAAAAATCTCTATGATTTATTTGTCAACATATCTGTTAACGTTTCTATGGAGATTTATTTTTTCTTTTTTCTTTTTTCTTTTTCTTTCCTTTCCTTTCTTTTTTTCTTAGCTTACTTCCCTGTCAACCACCACTTCTTTCTTTCTTTATCATTCCTTTTCTTAGAGCCAGACAAGACTAAATTTGAACTTACAACTCAGTCTAAAAGTAAGGTTTTCCAAAAATCTAAAAATAGACATTGCTTTCTGTCTACTTTATTTCAATCCCACCCATTCATTTTTTCTGTGATGTATATTTTTTGAACTTACGCCGGAAATATATCTTGTTTTATTTTGAAATAAAGTTGCCGATGATACGTGAAATTTCTCTTAGGGATCCCCCGTAGAAATGGCCATACAACTGATTTGAACATCGAAATTTATTTTATTTTATAATTGGCTCTGTAATTTAAATATTAATTACATTGAGCCGTCCACCTTGATCATTTGTTTAATATTAATGTAATTAATATTAATTAGGATCGGTTCTTTGGGATTTACCTTCCTGCTTTTTCTTTTGGATAAAAGTTTTATATTAAAAAAACATATATATATATATATATATATATACATATATATATATATTATACAAGTTTCAATAAAAGTGACAGGCAAGGTGCTATGGTTAAGTTTTTATATAATTTTTCATGTGATCTCTTATATTTTTCCTTTCCGAAAATAAATTATATAAAAATTGTCAAGTCGTTTAATTTTTTATGCTTGGGTTTCATATTGTCCTAAAGAAATGTGCCCCTCAAATCTCCTCTGTCCTCTCCAAACTCTACAACTACTGCCTCTCTGCTTCTTCCTTTCCTGTCTGCTGGAAGTCCTCCTCTTTGGTTCCTGTATTTAAGAATTCTGAGGAACCCTCGGACCCCTCTAATTATCGCCCTATCAGCCTCATACCGATTTCTGACAAAGTGTTCGAGGCCATTATCAACGCCGAGATCGTTCAACATCTCACAGCCCAGTCTCTTCTCTGACAAACAGTATGGTTTCCTCTTCACCAGGTCTACTGCTGATATGCTAACGACCATCACAGAGTATATATACCAGGCTCTCAATAAGAACGGTGAAGCTAGAGCTGTTGCCCTAGATATCTCCAAAGCGTTTGACAGAGTCTGGCATGCTGGCCTTCTAGGCAAACTAGTATATAACTGGACGATTGTTTGATCTAATCCAGTCTTTCATTTCAAATCGCGTAATGAATGTAGTATTGAACTGACATGCCTCCCGATACTATCGTACGAACGCGAGGGTCCCTCAACGCTCTATTCTAGGTCCTACGCTTTTTCTGATCTTCATCAACGATCTCCCTGATGTAATCAGATCCCAAGTAGGCATCTATGCTGACGACACCACCATTTACTATCGCCTCGATCAGAAATTCGCTGAGACTGACAAAGCGAACTTCGCTGCTGAGCTTGAAAAGGACCTCCAGTATGTGGTGAACTAGGGTAAGAAATGGCTCGTGAATTTTAATGCTTCTAAAATGAAGCTGCTGTCTGTTAACCACCACAGACAATCGTTCCTACACAACGCATTAGCATGAATGAAGCTAGTCTCTCTGAAAGCAAAACACTGCGTCTCCTCGGCCTAACTCTCTCAGGAGACCACAAGTGGAATGCCTACATCGAATCCATAGCTAAATCCGCTGCTAGAAAGGTCGGTTCACTGTGTAGGGCCAAGACGTTTTTCCCGTCTGAATCCATCCTGCGCATATATAAATCTACCATCCGTCAGTGTACTGCTGTCACATTTGGTCGGGTACACGTGCTATTCGCCTCGGGATTCTTGACAAAATCCAACGGAGAATCTGCAATGTGATCTATCCCGATTTGGTAGCTCAGCTGCAGTCACTTTCTCACCGGTGTAATGTTGCCTCCCTATGTCTCTTCTACAAATACTTTCACGGCTTCTGATCCGACGAGATTAGCTCACTGATGTCCCCTCTGCATGAATTTACTTGAGCTACTAGACTAGCAACCAGGTCCCACTTTTTTTACAGTGAAACCAATAAAGTGTAACTTCAACTTCTACTCTAACAGCTTCTTATTTCGCACTTCCCGCCTGTGGAATTTCCTTCTGTATTCTTGCTTCCCCGACAGCTACACTCTCCAAGAATTTAAATGTAAGGTCAATTGTCATATCTCTCTCTCTCTCTCTCTCTCTCTCTCTCTCTCTCTCTCTCTCTCTCTCTCTCTCTGACTCGCATCATTTCCCTCATGTTCTTTTCTCCGTCCCCTCTACTCTCATCACACCAGTATTCTCATCCTTTTCTTACCCACTTCCTGACACGCCCTATACCGTGTCCCTATTTCTCATCACTTTCCTCCTATGTAAGCCGCTGCGCACCAGTGGCAGTAAAACTGCTTTACTTTAGGTGAAATGATTATGTAGAATGATCTAGTAGAATTCTCGAGTGTCGAGGAATGTAAACTTTAAAAAGAGGTGCATCCACACATTTTCGATATCTAAATTTTAAAATTAAATTTTATAAATGAAAATGTTTTCTTGAAGCTTTTATTTTAACTTTAATTGAAAGCTAAATGATTAAATTTATTATTTCCAGTACACAATATACTCTGGTGTATTTCAAATAGAAATTATATTTATTGGAATCTAAAAAATTTTTATTTTTATTTTTTCGGTTATTTTTTTTTAATTTTTTTTTTAGCGATCCACACATTTGTAAACAAGTTGATTCTCGGTTTTAAAAATCTTGCAAAAATAAATTATACTGCTGTGACTTCTTATTTTCGAAAAATAGCATATTTGAATTCAGATTAATCTGATTTGAAACAAATATTAATTGTTTATGGCATGAAATTTGAAAAAAAAGATATTTCTTTGTCACGGAGATCAGATATTTCTGAAATGTGAATTGACGAGATGACAGGCTGATTGACTGACAGGCTAAGCATGATTCACCAGAATTGACATAATTTGATGAATGTGAACATAAACATTTTTGAAGCGGAACAACCCCTGAAACACGTGACCTTTGAATGATATTTACCTAGTAATTTTAAAGAACTAATATTTTCAGCAATCTAATATTTTAAATTAACTTAAATATTTATAAATTTTAAATTTCATAAATACTGAAGTAACTCAATAATTCATGAAATGTTATGGTATTTTATTTATTACTAGTTTATGAAAATACATGAAAGTTATGGTATTAATTTAGTATTAATTTATATTTTTTTAATATTTTATTTTTCATTTTATTCTTTATTAATAAGAATTGTTCTCATGATTGTTATGAGAAGTTAAAGTTATTTAAATTATTTAATTATTTAATTTATTTAAATTATTATAGTACTTTTCGTTTTATTATTAATTACACAAATGTTTAGACTTTATTTTATTTTTTTCGTTGTAAGCCAATACCATAAACAACAAAAAATGCTGCTATGTTTGAGAAAAGACTTTTCAGAATATTTTGTGGCTGGCCCTGAAAAGGCCTTTTTAATTTCTTCTGTCCCCTGTTCAACCATCCTCATTTTCCAGGTACAGGTCCTGCATAACATAGCACCAAATTCATATTTGTTCAATTGACAGTTGTCGACGACATCATTAAGATAGAACATTCTTGAAGGTGAATTTACAAGACTCATGATGTAGTCGACATATTCACGGTTTACATCATTAATTGTCCAAATATGTCTGATAACTCTGCCAGTTATGTTACCATTGAGTATTTCATGCAGGCCTTCTGTAAAGTCAGGATATTCATTAAGTAAAGAAGAAATTGATAGATCTTTCAAGCCCTTTAGATTTTACTCTTTTCCTGTTTGGTATCTTTTGCAATGATCCTTCTACCAATTTCTTTTTCAACTTCTTCGTGCAGCCATTTCTTCTGCTCAGTCTGCCGTACATCAGTGCCAACTGCAAGTAATGATTCTTTCTTTGGTAGTGGACTTCCAAAAAAGTCCTTTTGATAGGAAAAAATATCCGTAGGGGCTTCAGTTTGTACCTTCAGGTTTTCAATGACCCCTTTGACGATGTTCATAGTGTTCATAGATTGTACTGATACAAGGCCCTGATAACAACCCCCCTATGATTCCCAGCACTTGCATTTCTATGATGGCAAATTCGTCTGTAATTAATGTCTGCAATCTTGTGATGGTCACCTTTGTGGGGGAAAGTCTCATGACAAACTTTTTGCACTTTTCGAAAATAGGAAACTAAGTTCCTCCTAGACGAAAAATTATATACAACCAATTTCCTCGGAATCTACGGATTAGGGACAATGGAAGCCCTAGTTGGCGAAAAAAGGACTTCATCGTGTTAACATGCCCTAATTTATCAATATATCTGAGGAAATTAATGGTTACAATAATTCGCCATGCTAGGCACTCACTTACATTTGATTTTCCTGTTGTGCAATCACTATCCTTAAGGACACTCCTTGTATTTGATGCAACTGCTTCCAAAGGATGTAAATTGTAATACAGTTCTTTTATTCAAAATTGCCACTCCTTGCCGAATGGTTAACAAGAGCCCGGTCTGCTAAGCAGCATTTGATTTTCAAAATGTTTTTGAAACTGCCATCAACACTTTGGCCAGTAGAATGTGAGCCTACTTTAACTAACTTGTTGAGGCAGTCACAAATATGCTGCTTGTAATCATTTGCAGTTCCTCCAGGAAGACGTTCCAGAGACACAAGATGAGCTGATGATGGCGTTATTAAGATAACACAGTTCACATGGATCCCATTTTGCACCGTCAAATCGAAAACTACAGTGCAGTTTTCTGCACTTATCACAGCATCGAACTTCTTGACATCTGAAAGAAACCAAGCTCCCCCACCATTCTGTAAACAGTTGTAGAACTGTTGTCCAAAAGGTAATGTTCTGTAGACAATGTTTGTGAAATAGATTTTTCACCAGTTCACTAACATGAGAAGCAGGAACTCCATTTAAGAGACAGTCATAATGAAATTTTCTGATAGTGAACTGATTTTAACATTTTTTCTGTTTATCTTTTGAAATGATCTTATTTTTTTCCTCATGAGTATAATTTTTTTATTCCTTTGAGACAACAGTTTCTGGAGTGACAATATTTTGTATTTAGACGGAGTGGCAGATAAACACTGGGTTGCACTTGCTGCAGGGAAGATTGTAGTTGCAGAAGAGAGGGTTTTAGCTGCAGCAGAGAGAGTTTCTGGGGCAATGTTTGTAATTACATCCGACAGGGTTGCAGTTAGTTCTGATAGGGTTGCAGTTGCATCAGACAGGTTTTCAGTTGTAGCAAGCATGTTTGAAGTTAGAGCAGGCATGTTTAAAGTTAAATCTGGGGCGGAGGTCAAACAGGCAAGAGAAGATGTGGTAGCAGCAGCAACAGAAGATTTGGATGTAAAAGGATGGGCCACCTGTTTGCATATGTTTTCAAATGCCACAAAATATTTTTCCTTATACCTGCTTCTAAATACTCAGGAAAGTTTATGTAGCATAACTACAGGGAAACCATTTTTTAAATTATTCTTAATGGTCTATTCTTATATCGTCCGTAACGGTTCATAGATTTGTTGAATTTTCTTAAATATAAGGCCACACAGAATTGGTTCGCCTCTTTGTATAACTGCTGTCAATCAGTTAAGTGCCATACGTGATACACGCTTGGACGATCATGTCACGAAAGAGACATGACTGACTGGGCAGGAGATTATCCCGCAGTAGGTTGCCATTGCTCTCTGTGGTAGACTGGTTGCCGACCAATGTTATAGAACCCAATCTGTCCTGTTATTTAACCCATAACTGGAGGGAAGAGACGGATTAATACCTTTCCCAAGGGTATTTGCGCGTAAGTGAATACAATGAATTCAACTGGAATTTGAACTCGGCTCCCCGATTTCTCGTGGAGCCGAGTTGTACTGAAACAAAATTTCCTCGGTGTTAGTTATCTAAAATAAAATAAAACAATTTATTTTAATGAAACTTTATGACTTATCCGTAAATTAAATTAAATTATTTTTTAAATATGTTTAAAGATATTTGTAAAAAATTAAATGTTACTTAGTTTTAAAAGTAGGACAATTTTAAAAAAATTACAATCATAAACTTTACTATAAACAATTATAACTATTTTATTAATTCTTTTAACCACGTGAAGCTGTAGCCATAGGGGGTGCGTGTTTCTTGTACGTCGGGGTTCACCAATGTAGCCATAGGGTCTGGTTAATGTTTCTTTGATTCAGCCTTGTGTCATACATAACCGAACTCCCTACAGCTTACAAGTTTTATCCAGAATTATCATCAGAAAAATTATCAGAAAGTTTTCATTGTTATCAGAAGGTTGGTTGTCGGCAGGTTGGAATATGTGGAATTGTGTCGAATAGTGTAAAAATAAAATATGCATTTTGCATTTTAAAATAGAAATTTATTAAAAGAAAAATAACAAGAAATCGTAGAAATTAATGTTCAATTAGAAAGTTTAGGGTATCAAGAGTTGTAAAAATGTTCGTAGTAGTAATGTAGGTATTTAAAATCTCCGCAGAAGTTTAGAATTCATGGTTGTGTAGTAGCAGAATGTAAAATCTTTGTTCCTTCCTCTTTTTGGTAGGTCTTGACAGGTTGAGATAGAGAGGGCAAAACAAATAAAGAAGTTGTACTTAACGCGTTCATTTGTTCTCTCTGGCGGCGTGGAGTGAAAAAGAAGAAAAGAAAATTGGAAGATGTCGAATGAAACTGTGACGTGCCCTGCGTCTGGATCGGCTTCTTGAAATTTCTTTCGTTACATTGCCACAAGGTCCTCAGCTAACCACTCCCAGGTCGGACTGCCTTTGACAGGTTAGCGACGTAGATTAAATAATTAAACTTCTCATGATGCCGGCTCCAGCGAACCTTTTCGCAACTAGGTGTAAAAATACGTCATATATGAATTTGCTGTTTTTAATCCAATCAGGATTCTGAATTTTACTTTTCGATCTGACTTGTAAATAGTCATTTGAATCCACTTTTGCGGGTGTGCAATTTTATTTTGGGTTTTTCCAAAATGTTTTAGTTCTTAATTTCTTATCCCTACAAAGTATACATTTTCCAGTTTCTTCATACAAAATTGGGTCAAACAAAATTTTAAATGGCAGTTGAATTCCAATCAATTTAATTTCTGTTTGAAAATAAAAACAGTATTTTGCTTACTGAAAATAAAATTTAATCAGATTTTCTTCATTGTCGTTTTTGTCCATGAAAAAAAAAAATGAGAGAACATTTGTTTTAACTGTAGGTGAAAAAAAAAGAACGAAAAAGAATTTTAAATTGAAGCTAAACTGAAAGTCTTTTAAATTAATCATTTTCAAACCTTCGATATCACAAAATCAGAAAAATTTAAGATTTCCTTAGTTCTTTACGATTTGCTTACACGTTTGTCTAAAAAAAAAAATCCCCAAAAAACAAAAGAAATTAAAGTAGAACTTTTTTAATGGTCAGTTAGGTACTTCCCAAACATTGAAAATGACCATACATGATGATTCTCCGAATTTAATAAAAACAAACTTTTATCGTGAAAATTTTAGTTCAATTATAAAAATTTTTTTAACATTTATTCACGCTACATGCATCTTTTTTTTAACATTATCATGAATTAGTTAAATGTGCCGACAGTCAGAATTATTTAAAAAATTGAGGAAACGAGAATTTGAAAAAAAGTACTTAAATTTTCAAGGGATGACTTGCAAAGGCTGTTGAATTTAGAAGCGTTTAGAGTGAAATAAAAGTGACGGTTTTTTGTTTTAGTTTTTTGTTTTGTTTTTTGTTGTTGTTTTTTGGGGTTTTTTTTTTTTTTCATGTAAGGGAAACAATCCAAAATTCTAAAATCAATATGTCCCCTACGAAACATCGTACTTAAAAATGAACACTTTTCAAAAGAAATTTAAAAAATTATTTTAAAAATATGAAGGCCAAACGATTTGTATTAAACTTTTCAATTTTCGATAAGGCAATATAATCTTCCTTTAATAACCTAACCGCAACAAATCTTTGAAGTATTTTTTAAATATTTTTAAACTTTATAAATTATTATTTTTAAAAAAATTGAAAGCAATTATTTCCAAATTTCATTATTAATCGAAAAGAAATTCTTCTTCTGTCCTTAAAATATATTAATATTTATTAAAGCCATTAAAAGTTTATCAAATTAAATAATATCAGTTTTATTAGATTTTTTTAATTTTACTATTCGGAGCAGATTTTCGGAAACAGAGGCCAAATTTATATTCCCCAATGAGTCTTGCGTTTAACTAATAAAACCATTTTCCTCAACAAAGGTTAATTTATTAAAATTTCATGGATTTTACGTGGAAAGGGGTAACAGATGAAAAAATATATATTTTTCCCAAGATTTTTTTTTAAATAATTTCATTCATTTGTGAATGAGTACTGAAAATTTCATTAAAATCTGACAAGTTGATTTTTGCGAGAATTTCCAAACTAATGGAAAAACCGGAAAAAAGTGAGTTATGTTTTTTGTTTTCTATTATAAACTCTGGTAACGTTTTGGTACCCGCTAACTCAAAAATCAAAACAAGATTTTCTGCCAAAATTTCGAACGTGTTAAAAGGGATTAAAAACAAAATTTAAAATAATTAAAAATTATTTTGATCTTTCCTCTTAATAATTTAGAAATATTTTGATGAAAAAAAAATTCGTTTTTATTAAGTTTGGGGCCTTTTTTATTCATACTATGTTGTTTTATTTTATCTTTTTTTTTTTTTTAACGGTTTAGTGGATGTAACTACTTTGTTAAAACTAATGTATTTAGTTTACTGTTTTTTTTTTTGTTTTTTTTTTTTTAATACTGCGTTTTTCTTTTCTTTTCTCTTTCAGTTGCTGAATCCACACTGATGTCTTTAGTAGTGACTTGGTGTTGCTTCAGGTTTAGCCAAGTTAGAAGTTCAGTTGCTTCTAAAGATATAATTTTAATTATATTTTTTTTAAATCGGGTACAAGACTATCCTTCCCAAGAAGTTATAGCAAATTACAGTTATTAAAAAAGAAATGTTGTCGTAGAGAGCCATATCTCGAAGATAATGATTGCCTATATACACAGTTGCTAGAGAAATTAAACTAAAAGGTTCAAACAAACTGGTTGTGCGTTGAAAAGAAAGACACAAGTCTGAAGAGAATGAATACGCGGTGGTAAGGGTATATGAGACAAGGTCGTTTGAAGTGAAGGTCTTAGGAAAGAGTAAAAGAAAAAAAAGTAGAAACAATAGTAGAGAAAAAAGGATGTACTTTCATTAGAAGCAAAGAGTAGTCGTTAACTGCAAAAGTAGTGGTAGTAGCAGTGGTAGATGTGATAATAAAAAAAGAAGATAGAATTTTTTTTTTAAATAGCGAGGAGGAAAAAAGCTAGGAGATTTATCTTGCGTGTGTTAACGGCAGGAGGTGGAGATGACAGTGTGAGCAGAATTGGGAGGGTAGGGCGGCTGGCTAGCAAAACAGTTACGAGGGGGGGATTAAAAAAAATAGATAGAGAAGTTGAGTGATGAAATAAATAAATAAAAAGTTGGTGGGGGGGGGGAAAGAGGCGGGAAACTCGTGACGAAAAAAAAAAGAGGGGGAAAAAGTGTATAGAATTACCAAAGGTAATGACGTGCTATCAAATTGTAAGTAGAAAAGAAAGAATTGAAAAACGTTGAAAACGTGAACATAAAGGCGGGGATTTGAAAGAAAGAAAGAAAAAAGGCGGGAAAAAGAATTAGTAGACGGGAGAGAAAGTAGCAGTTGTTGTAAGAAAAAGAAAGAAAGAAGTTGTATTGTATGACTTGTATGATTCATTTTTTTCCCCATTATGGCGTTTGCACACGTATTAATCTCAACGCGTGCACCTGGGTGGCTCTTCAAAACGGCCAACGAGGGTATACTAGGCTGGAGGCTTAAGGGACCGGCCTTAAAAAAAAAAAAAAAAAAATTAAAACCCAGCACAGCTAACAAACAAAAAAGAATACATCATTAATTTTTTACGTTCCCCAGTCCATATCTATCTACTTTCTTTCTTCCTCCCACGGGTTCTCACATTAGCCCATACGCCCATTGCTTCATATTTGCCTCCCCCTACTTTTCTAGGCCTCCATTTTCAGGCTGGTTCTCCTAGTTGACTGGTAGGAAGGAATGCTAGCAGTAAATTCATACAGAGCTGGTCATAGCAATGCTTAGAATTTGCTCGTTACCACTTGCTGTACAAACAATTTAAATCGCGCTCTTGTTGTAACCATGTTTACTGATTGCATCTCGTATATATAGTCGAATTTCTTAACTTACTCTACACACACACACACACACATATATATATCATACGAGCAACAGCCTTAGTGAGTAAGAGGGTTAAAAATTATTTCTATTTTAATGCTATCATGCATATGGCATACTCAGACATATTAATATATTATTTGAAGACGCACTTTCAAAAATCAAAATCAAATCGTTTTAATATTACTCTGCTCGATATAAGGCTTGTGGGTCAAATATATCATTTCGGATAACTATATAAAATTAGGATAACGTTTTCTAACATATTTCATGTATTTCGACTAAAATGTCCATGATAATGCGTCAATTATGCTCTAAAATTAGTTTTATATAAAAAAAAAATGAATGACAGGAAATGTGAATGAGAACGGTTTAATTGTACTAATCTCATAGATGCAGATATATATATATATATATAGAGAGAGAGAGAGAGAGAGAATGATACAACTTTATGCTACTAAAACTACTACTACTATTATTAGCGACACCACTGTCTTTGGGCTTTATCCCTCTAACAACCCCTATTAACACAGTTTTGAAAAGGTAGTGACAAAAATGTGACAGTATAACAAGCTTTTTAAAAAAGATAAAAGATCTTCCCACCATTTTTTAAACTCCACAAACCCCAAAACAACAGCAATCTCAGAAGAAGAAAAAAAAAACAGATGGAGAATATTTTTCGTTAAAAAAAGGATCTTTTTTTCATAAAAGAAACATCAATAATACATTATGTGAAACATTTTTAAGTACGCGTGTATTTTCGGTGTGGATGTATATCTTAAAAAACTCATTATGTATTCGCATACACACACACATATCTATATCTATCTGTCTATAAAATATGCAGGATTCATTAAAAATGACAGACAAGGTATAACATTCCATAAATGAAAAATATTATAAGATTTTTCATGAGAAATTATTTAAAATACCTTAAATGAAAATAAATTCCTTGTCTGTCATTTTTAATGAAACCTACATAAACGGGAGATTGCTGCCCAAATACACAACATGAAAGAGGGCTGCTCAAATATATAATTAAAGCTCTATCTTCGATATCTAGCGCTTTATTTCAAAGTCTGCTTGCCTTAAATGCCTCTCTATCAATATTCCACTGAATGTCAGCAATTTTGTCTTTACATAATCCCCCACATCGCTCCTATATATATATATATATATATATATATATGTGTGTGTGTGTGTGTGTGTGTGTGTGTGTATGTGTTAAGTTGCGTCTATTTTTTTACAAATATGTCAGTGTTTCTGAGCGCGCAGTTTTCAAAGCAAATGAACAAAAAAATTTTTCACAAAATTAAATTATTTTTATGAATTCCTTCTCTCCTCCACACCCCACCCCGTGTTTTTGTTGTATTCCTTCGCATACAGCAACACAGAAAGCCATATACACCTACTGATATACGAATATAATTTACTTGTATTAATTGTATTCCAAAAACTTTTCATTGGAAAGGAAAGAAATATGTTCACTTCTTTTATCGGAACCTTTTTTACCAAAAAAATATTCAGTTTATTTTATTTTCAAAAATGTCGGAATATTTTTATTTTATTTTATTTGTTTATTTTATTTTATTTTTTTCACAATGTCACACCTAAACTTTTTGAATTATTGGATATCTATTAATGGCTGAATATGACTTTTACGTGTGAGAGGCACGTGTTAACCTTCTCTACGGTGGAGATTATTTTTACAAAGCGGATAAAATCCAATGCCGTCAACACCTTCAAACGACTATTTCAACACGTAGAGCAACGCCACATTTTACCCAATATGGCTGGAATATATATATATATATATATATATATATATATATAGTGAGAAAGAGAGAGAGGCACATTGTGGACATAGTTCCATATCATGTCAACCTTTTTTTAAGAAATTTTCCAAGATCACCTTTTCAAATGCTGAAAAATTTCTCATGTCTGTTTTTTTATATCAAAGTGATGGAAAATTATCAAATATTAGGTCTGTATTTCTTAGTTCAGAATGTTAATTATTTTGCATATTACTTAATTATATGCATTTTTCCGAACAAAACTTTCCTCTAAATTTTGAGTTTTTTTTTTTGTTTTTTTTTGTTGTTGTTTTTTTGACGATCGTAGATTTATTTTCATGGTATGCAAAGCTTTGAAACTTTCTGACTAAGAGTTAGCATTTTCTGTAGATTTAAAAAATGTAACCAGATCGGGTGTAATGCCCATATTTTCTCTACCCAAATAAGTAATTTCTGGTTTTATTTGAACAAGTTATGCTTCCTTCAAAATGAGTTGGTAAAATCACTTTAAAAGTATCTTCTACATTTTTGGCTGACTTCAGAAACTAAGGACACTAGATTAAAAGTTATTGGATTTTCTTTCGATCTCTTACTTTGTAAAAAGTTCAGGAAGGAGTGACTAATAAAAAATGTAGAAAATACGTTTGGTGTCAGGCGTTAGAGATTTTAGTTTCATTGTTACAACATTCATATGACATCTATAAGCAAAGGATTTCAAAACAAAGAAAAACCTGTTTTTTGGTCTTCCTTTCCTGTGAATAATCAATGGTTCCTTAATAAAATAATGATGCTCAAAATCACCATGTTTATATAAGATGCTAAATTTTCCAGATATAACATACTCGGGCAGCAAGAATTAATCCGAACAAGTTTTATTAAAACTGACCAACAAGTACTTAATTTTTCATTATATTTCAGTATAAAATATCACATATCCACATAAAACTTGTAGAGAAATTGCCCAGTAGTGATAACTCTTTTCATTCAAGTAATTTCTTTCAACCATTTATACACATAACATAATTGTATGATACAATAAAACATATATTAGAAATGTCAGTCAGTCAGTTAAGTGCCATACGCGATACACGCTTGGGCGATCATGTCTCGAAAGAAACATGACTGACTGGGCAGAAGATTATCCCGCAGTAGGTTGCCATTGCTTTCTGTGGTAGACTGGTTGCCGACAGAGGCTATAGAACCCAGTCTGTCCTGCTATTTGACCCATAACTGGAAGGAAGAGACGGATTACCTTTCCCAATGGTATTTGCGAGTAAGTGAATACAATGGATTCAACTGGAATTCGAACTCGGCTCCCCGGTTTCTCGTTCCGAGCCGATATCCACTGTACCACAACGCACATCCAATGACCCTAATAAAACGTTTTATCTATGACTACATTAGCTTCCCAGATAAGTAGAGATTATCAAAGAACTCAAACATTACAAACTTAAGAGATTTTCTACAAAATTGATCTGGATGTAAAAAGAATTTCTATCCATCATAAGATATTTGGTTATATGTCAACACAGCGACATTTCTGTTACAAGAGTGTTTGAGTAATAGTTTGAAATTTGCTCTATTTCTTTTTAATGTCATCAAAATAGCCTATTTTCGTTTCCTCATTTAATTATTTGGATACTTAAAAGATAAAATCTTCATACCTTTTATCATCGATTCTTATTTTTCTGAAGATGCTAAACATTTTTTTCATGTTTGAGTTCCTGTCTCAATTGCAGAATGATCTCTTAGGCTACAAACGTGATTTTACCAACTTTAAAACTTTTAAAATAAAAAAACCAAAGCTGAAATCTTGTATCCCTGCAGTTATCCATCCAAATAAGTAATTTCTGGTATTTACATTATCCGGCCTTCTTCAGGTGTCAGGAATTTCGAACCGAACCCTTTATTACAATCACCGGGGTATATCATTCTCGTTCCTTGCGTAGTAATGCCTCGACTGGAAGCCGTGAATTATCTCAGAAATATAGACAAATACTAAAGTAATTTCTTGTTTCATTTTATACTCATTTCATATGGTTTGGGAGTTATAAGATCTTTCAAACTGGTAAGGAATCAGTTTATAAGGGTGGGGTTCTTAAATTCTGACCATCTGGAGAAACTAAAATGAAAAGTTTCTCCTGGATCATTTTTACTTGATATATTGAGTCAGTCAGTTAAGTGTCACTTGAGTGATCATGTCTCAAAAGAGACATGACTGACGAGCCGAAAATTTTCAAGCTGTAAATTGCCATTACTTTCTGCGATAGACTGGTTACCAACTAAGGTTATGGAAACCAATCTGTCCTATTTAATCTATAGATGGAGAGAGAAGAGATGGATTCATGTCTTTCCAAAGGGTATTTGCGGGTCAGCCAGTTAAGTGCCATACGCGATACACGCTTGGGCGATCATGTCACGAAAGAAACATGACTGACTGGGCAGAAGATTATCCCGCAGTAGGTTGCCATTGCTTTCTGCGGTAGACTGGTTGCCGACCAAGGCTATAGAACCCAATCTGTCCTGCTATTTAACCCATAACTGGAAGGAAGAGACGGATAAATACCTTTCCCAAGGGTATTTGCGAGTAAGTGAATACAATGGATTCAACTGGAATTCGAACTCGGCTCCCCGGTTTCTCGTTCCGAGCCGATATCCCTGTACCACATCAAGTGAATGAAACGAATTCAACTTTTTTCCCCGTTTCAAGCCGATGGCCATCTCATCACATCCAATTGCTTGATATATTTCCATTAGTAAATCATTGAAACAATTGTAAAGCATTAAAACAATTATGATGATGATGATGATGATGATGATGATGATGATGATGATGATGATGCATAATCATTGCCGCAGTAGGTTTTTTTTCAGTGAATACACTTTTGGTGACCTCTGCCTGAGGTACCCCTGAAATGTTTACTACATAAATATATCTGAATGATAATAACAAAAAATTAAGTACTAGTTTACCAAGGCCAAAAATAACAACGACAATATAATTATTGTAAAATTAGAACGAATTCAATTAATTTTTTCTAAATACATTTACATAATCGTTTTTCAAAGCATGCCATCTACTAAAGTTATTTTTCTTTGTAAAAGCTGTTACAATACTGTTTACCTAAACAATGAATGGTAAATATTCCTTTGTAGAAAAACGGCTAATATTATCATTGTTTCTAGATTTGAGTTTTAGAACTCATTTGGAAAGCAATTCGTTTGCGATTGTGTCCATCTATGAAACAAACAGAACGAATAACATTACATCTTAAAGATCTATTTTAATTAGGTTTATATATATATATATATATATATATATATATATATATATATATATATATATATATATACTATAGTCGTCCACAGACAGATCTGTTTCGCTGTATTACAGCGAAATCAGTACGGCTTAGACTCCAGTCGCTTCCTAACCCAGGATAGAAACCCGACTGAATTGGCGTCAGTCGGCGATTCTACCCCTAGGCCACGAGCGTCCAGTAGAAGAGGACTTGTTTTTCATTACTTTTTTTTCATTACTATATGAAATGTTAAATATTAATGATTTTTAATACCAAGATTACCTTTGTTTCAGTATGAGTTTTCCTTGTTTTTGTTTTTTTGTTTTAAGAAAAACCCTGAGGAATTAAGACATCACAATAATAACTTCATGAATCTCCGAAGTTGGCATGACTGAAACAGCAGTACTCAGCTAAGTGAGAAAATTCTCCACATTAATATATATATATATATATATATATATATATATATATAGTGTTGAGTTGTGATGATGTTTAGTGCCAAGATTGTTGTTTTTTCAGTGGTTTACTGATAAAAAGACATCATTGTGTCGTGAAGTGTACGATATCGAGATAGAGAGAGAGCTTTAATAGGATTAATGTAGAGAAGTTTGTAGCGTAACTGAGCAGTCATGCCGTCTTCAATGTTTCGTGAAAGCACTGTTGTGATGTCCTCTCTCGTCAGAGATTATTACCTCATTTGCTGTTGTTTCCGTTTATTTATTTTTTTTTTTTATCTATACGGAACCTGGTGTAATTTGGAGGTTCATTTACCATCTGTAGATCCACTCACATACAAAGATATTAAATTACACCAAACGCCATAAAAACAGTTAAGTAACAGACTTCTCCATATTCATTCTCTCTCTCTCTCTCTCTCTCTCTCTCTCTCTCTCTCTCTCTCTCTCTGGAAGCTCATAGGCAAGGCTTGGACCCCTAATAGCTTAAGAGATAGATGTAATCTATGTTTGACAGAAAAAAAATAAAATTTTTAAATTTAAATACCAGAATATACTCCTAAATAAAAGTAGGGAGATCATTAGTGCGTGTCATCATCGAGATAAGTATAAATTGCAATAATTATCCTTCTTCTTCTTCTTCTTCTATGTGCCCTGTCCCTTCAGGACGTAGGCGATCATGGATCTCCACGTCTCCCTATCCCTTGTGGCTTTTAGTATGTTTGCTCCTGTTGCTCCTGGCAACCCCCGTTCCGTCATCCACCTGATCAGACCCTGCAAATATGTTATCCGCTGCCTTCCTCTGTCTCTCCTTCCTTCTATCTGTCCAGTCAGTATCAGGTTCTCCAGGCTCTCCTTCCTCATTGCATGTCCCAGGAACTTCAGTTGTCTCTTCCTGATGCTCAGCATCAATTTCCTTTTTGTTGACATTCTTTCTAACACTTCGTCGTTGCTTGTATGCTCAGAGGATGTATCTATCCTTCTGTAGAACCACATTTCGGCCGCTTCCAGTTTTGTCCTCATTTTCGATGATATTGTCCAGATTCTTCCAATTAGTCACAATAAGGTGTTTTTTAAAAAAAAATTGGCTAAGCAGTTACTTCCCCACCACCTACCACTATTAACTCAAGGGTCAAGCCACATACCTCCCACTACGAAAGAAGAAATTACTACTAAAATTCCGCTAGCTTAACCCTATAAAAACCAATATCCCCCAATCCCTTCCTTTACTAGAGAAACATCTGGGCTTAGAATTTTTCCTCATTCTTTGTTAATATAGGGTTGAGATGACATGTTGAAAGTGGCTATTTCCCCGCTAAGTTTTATCTGAATTTATATATATATATATATATATATATATATATATATATATACAAAACTGATATTCATGGCTACATTAAATAATGTAATAGATATACTTTTCTCGCCAGATGGCATTTTTTGCTTCTTCATATTTGCGCCCGGGAGCAAATTGTCTCTTTTTTCTCTAACTTTGATCTATATCTGAATAATATCAAACTAGAAGCCTTGGCATGCTCTCTGAAAATAAGGTAATGGAAGCAATTAAATAAACCAATTAAAAATTTCGAAAATGAAGTAAGTAATGTTATTGATTTTCAAAATCATCAATATTTTCTTTTTAATACCAGTTACCTTTGTCTTTAGGGCTTACACACTTGATTGGCGAGTAGAGAGTGGTATCATTTTTAAATTCAGAATGATGTTGAAAAGAAAACTCTTGAATCCAAGGTTCTTGATCCAACATCTGGTCGCTTCTTAAGATTTCTCTCACAATTTGTATAAATTCCATATCCAGATGTCAAGTCGGATAAGCTCAATGTTCATTTACACATAGAAGGAATCTGCAATGTGTTTACTAAAATTTATGGCTGTTGCATAATATCTGTTTTCCTAATTAAGTTTTAATAATAATAATAATTATAAATAAAGATGAAAATTATGCGATTTTCCTGATTTAAATTTCTTATGAATTTTCTGTTTTTTTTTTGTTTTTTTTTGTCTCACAAAGAGTTTATTCAGTAATTAACTAAGGCCATGATTGAACAAGCACTTTATGTGATTTGCGACCATAAAATGCCCTGAGAAATTCCCATTATTGCCTTGAGCCTAACAGTTTTAAAATATTACAATAACAATCATAAATACGAATGCAGGTCATTATTTAGGGAAGTAAGGGGGTAAAAACTAAACAATTTGAAAATTGAAAACGTTTTCCACGTCACTAAATCCGACGTTAAACAAATGAGTTTTATCGTCGCCTCTGTTTTCACTTTCTTTCTTTCTTTCGTTCTTTCTTTCTTTCTTTTTTTTCTTTACGATCAAACAGTGCCTTTGAAATGTATTTAGTTTATCTTTTTAATCGAACAGGAATGGGACATTATTAATCTGAGGTAATGGCAGTGTATAACATACACGCTACTTAAGGAACAAGTTGAATAATAATAATAATAATAATAATAAGAAGAAGAAGAAGAAGAAGAAGAAGAAGAAGAAGAAGAAGAAGAAGAAGAAGAAGAAGAATATAAAGATCTTTATCTAAGGAAAATGTGTGTGATCATAGGTTGTTTTTAGGTTGCTTCTTTTTTCACAAAAATGGTCAGTGAAAAATATCAAGATAGCATTTCTGACCTTAGGTCTCTTGTTGGAACCCGGAAGAAAATGTGTATACAACAGAAATCGATGGCAATAATAATAATAATAATAATAATAATAATAATAATAATAATAATGAACAAAATGATTGATGTATCTCTTCCAGTATTTTTCAACACTGAAAGAATTTAAGAAAAATTAAAAAAATCAGTCTTTGACAATGTTCAACAATATTTAGACAGTATTGTTAAACATCGCCTTTTCGTTATTTTTTTAAGTGTGCTCTTCTTGAAGTGTTGAGTTGCAATAATACTAATAATACATTTACCAAATAAACATATTTGAGTTACACAACAGAAGAATTGTGTCAGCTAAAATAGAATGAAAACTTTTTTGAGAAAATAAGATCTTAAATGAGTTCTTCTGAATTCTCTTTAGGTCAACAAGTAATGATTTTAAAAATATTATCTCATGATAGAGACACAGTGATATCATCCTCCGGTGAAATAGCAGACCAGCAGCAATTTTTTCCTCTTCAGTGACTGAACTGAATTTCACAAATCCCTGTTTTTCTTAGAGAAGACGACATTCATATTTCCAACATTTTCCCATAATTCTATTGAGATGAAAGCGTTGTTTTCCATATTGATGAGTTGCATGACCATTGAGATTTGGGAAGCTCTCTTCTTTATAGACATTTATTGTCGAGAGTTGCTTAGTACAAATATTGGGTCTAACGTGTAAAAATTGTTAAGAAAACAAGTGAAGAGGCTCATCCCTTATTTTTTTTTTTTTTTTTTTTTTCAATTGGAGTAGATAGACTAAACTATCGCCCGGTTCACACTCCACCCACATCTATTGAACAAGTGAAGAGGCTCATCCCTTGTTTCCTGTTTAGGATGCGGTTCCCGGTTTTCTCTTTTCTAATCTTCTTCTCACTTCGTTTTTTTTTTTTGTTTTTTTTTTTTTGTTTTTTTTCAATTGGAGTAGATAGACTAAACTATCGCCCGGTTCACACTCCACCCACATCTATTGAACAAGTAAAGAGGCTCATCCCTTATTTCCTGTTTAGGATGCGGTTTCCGGTTTTCTCTTTTCTAATCTTCTTCTCACTTCGTTTTTTTTTTTTTGTTTTTTTTCTTTTGTTTTTTCAATTGGAGTAGATAGACTAAACTATCGCCCGGTTCACACTCCACCCACATCTATTGAACAGGTAAAGAGGCTCATCCCTTGTTTCCTGTTTAGGATACGGTTCCCGGTTTTCTCTTTTCTAATCTTCTTACTATTATGTACCCCCTGCACATCAGTGGCGTTACCGCCTTGCTTGGGGTGATATGATTAAAAAAAAAATAAAAAAGAATATCAGTAAAACCTTGGAATCCTTTAAAAAATCATAACATGTTTCCATCATATTTTTTATAATCCTTTAACCCGAAGCAATGCAGAAACGCCACTGGTGCGCAGGGGGTGACAGTGAGAGAATAAAAAATGTACAGGCGATGCCGAAGAGATGGATGGGAATCAAGTAGAAAGATGGCAATTGACATTGCATTTATACTTTTGGAGATTGGAAGAGAGTTCCACGAAGGGGAAATGCGAAAAAAGGAGTTAGAGTAGAACAGGCGGTAACATTTAAGTATTTTCACGGTGAAAGGGTGGGATCTTGATGCCAACCTAGTAGCACGAGTTAATGCATGTGGTCGGGATACGAGGGAAAGAAGCTCAACACAGCATTTGCCATGATAATACTTGCAGAAAAGACAGAGGGAAGCCACATCACGTCGACGAGAAAGTGACTGAGATGGGCTGCCAAGTCAGGATCCATTATATTGTAGATCCTCCTTTTGATTTCATCGAGAACCTCAAGATGAATAGCAGTATCACCCGACCAGACATGGCAGCATTATTCAATGCATGGTAGAATGGTAGCTTTATAAATGTGCAAGTTGGATTCTAACATAAAAAAAACTTTCTGACCTGACACAGTGAACCAACCTTCTTAGCAGTAGATGCAGCTATGGATCCAATGTAGTCATTCTATTTGAGGTCACTTGAGAGGGCGAGATCAAGGAGGCGCATTGCGTTGCTCTCTATAAGACTAGCATCATCTATTCTAATGATAGACAGGAAAGTTTCTCTATGTGGTTAAAGGAGTGCAGCTTCGCTTTGGAGGCATTAAAATTTACTAGCCATTTCTTACCCTATTCTATCACAGATTGTAGGTCCTTTTGAAGAGCGGCAACCAGGTTTACTTTGTCAGCCTTCGCTGAATTCTTACTTCTTCCGTGAACACTGAGTTCCCGGCGCAAATTAAATTATTCTATAGGATCTGCTTTTCAAGTTTAAAATGTTACATTATTTACACTGTTCCGACTCTTGTCCTCATCTTTATTGCCATGTTTACGACGTTTCGGACGTTGTATGCTCCGGCCTTCTTCACGTTTTACTATTAATTAAGGACGAAGAGCGGAAATTTACAAATAAGAAGGAATGAGTAATAAACATGTTCAATTTCTTTTAAGGATTAATTGTTTTTGTTCGACCCTTGGTAACATGCAAGTCTTTATTTCATTGTTTCTGATTACTCTAAATTGATGTATTTGAAACGTTATTTTCAACTTTCGCCATTATTTTCGTTCTTCAAAAAAAAATGGAAAATATTTCAGTTTTACTGAAAGAATTTTTTGTTGGCATAAACAGCGTGGTTTTAAATGTCTTTCATCTTCAGCACCATATTTCAAATCGACTCGGTAAGTAGAAATAATCCCGTAACATTTATTTTAATGTCATTAATTTAGTTTCTGATGATACGGTTTTGAAATACACCGAAAATGTCAAGTATAGGTTTTGACACATGGGAACAATCATATTTAACAGAGAAAGAATGATTTATTCGGTAATTTTCTCTCGAAAGAAAATGTCTCATTCTTCTCAAAACCCCCGCCGCATTTTAACCTTCAAACTTGCCTGCTGAGCGTTTAAACAATTTCGTCTTCTTATTATTACTATTGTTATTATTATCGTTATTATCATCATATTCCAATTTCTGCTAGGGTCACACTACTTACCAGGTCTGCGGGAAGACCTAAGGTAGGCAGTGATGTGTTGTTATGGTCACATTTGATGATATGCTTTACTAACTACCATAAAACCACTTGCGTTACATACACAAAGTTCTTCTTAGCGTGTCGGTTGTAGTTATCAAGACAATTTTTTGTATATCATTTAAGCTGGAATTTCCAGTGATTTTTTTCAATGTGCTGTTGTATTCCTTTTTTTTTTTTTCATTCCAAGCGCACCTATAGGGGATATCTTATCTATTCTTTTTCTAGTTGTAGTGGGAGTCCGTTCAAGAGAAGGGTAGTTGTATATGGTTAACGGAATTTGGCCTTGTGGTAGATAGCCCACTATAAGTCATAAAATGATTATAAAATCAAGAAAAGCAATTTGAGTTGAAAATAACATTTTTATATATACACATATCAATTAATGTTTTTACAATTAAAGTAATACTTGAATATAGTTCCAACGGAGGTTAAAATGTACATGGCAAATAATAAGCTGAAAGAGATTTAAGGCTTAGGAATTTGGGGAGCGTGTCAGTGAGGAATGTCTTTGATCTAGTCGCTCCTTAGGTCAGTAAGTAGTTTTGAGACAGGGAAAAGGTAAGAAGAGGCGAAAGTAGTAGCCGCTTGACTTGGTCAAGGGAGATACTAATCACGCTCGTCTGTCTCCGTCGGTCTGTCTGCTGGGTGCTTTCTGTCTCGGCTTTTTATTTCGACTTTTTGGATCACAGCAGCTCGTTTAGGATTTCACACTTGTATTTGATTCTGGGCTTCCCATTGGCTGATAAATAAAATTCGCGTAGGCTCGCGAAATGGAAATTTAATATTTAATTAATTTTTATTTTTCAACCGGAACATCTGCACGATCCACCTGTGCACAGACGACTTTTGGTCATTTGCTTTCTGGTCGTTATAGAGCATCCGATCCATCGCTTTTGCTCGGTATGACCACGCACCTACTATGACTTACATTCAATCTCCATCTTTTTTTCTATTTCAATTTCCAGGTCTTTATATTTTACTATTATTATTAATAATTATTATTATTTTATTACTTCATTTTTATTATTATTACTTTCCGCACAATAACAATAATATTTCAAACTTGTGGTGTAACGCATATCAGCTTGGAATGAGAAGTTGGAGAGCCGAGTTCGAATTCCAGTTGAATGTATTGCATTCATTGACGCCCAAATACCTTTGGGAGAGGTATTAGTTCATCTCTTCTCCCTCCAGCTATGGGTTAGCGGGACAGCTATGGGTTCTAAAGCATAGGTTGGCAACCAGTCTACCGCAAAAAGTTAGGGCAATATTATATATAACGTTCTATCCTTATCCTCATATCGACCACTTGATGACTTTATAAAATTTATCTTACCTAAAATGCCTTTCTACCAGTCAGTCAGTTAAGTGCCATACGTGATACACGCTTGGGTGATCATGTCTCGAAAGCAGTAAACTACTGAAAATAGAGGAACTTTAGTGCTCAACAGCCACACAATTTAACTATATATATATATATATATATGTGTGTGTGTGTGTGTGTGTGTGTGTGTGTGTGTGTGTGTGTGTGTGTGTGTATAGGAAAGAATATTAAAACGTTTTCAGTTTAAAAATGTGTTTTTTTGACAGTATTTGTTTATTTGGGTTTCAACGTGTCTTTCTGATATCAAAGAACACAGCGTGGGTAGGAAAGTTCACCGTTGTAATAGACGTCTTGTAAACCAGCTACTGTGACGAGACCATCATCACGATTAGCGACCCTAGAGCGTCAAACAAATACTGTCAAAAAAACACATTTTTAAACTCAAAACGTTTTAATATTCTTTCTTATACATATTAAGACAGTATACGTGGATCATCACTATGCTATTTGGACCTTACTATATATATATATATATATATATATATATACAAATAAATAAGGAACGAAGAAAATAATCGCAACGTTCCTCACAATTCTTTCTCTCTTGTTTTTCTTTGGTTTTTGTTTCCTCTGAGTCATTCTCTTTCCTCTTTCTTGATTTTTCATTTTATTTTCTCATCTTATCTGTCGTCTTTTTTTTTCCAACTCTTTTTTAATATCTTCTTACCTCGTACAAAAAGATTTCCAAAAATAAAAGGAAGCAGTGTTTTTGTATTTTTTTTAAATTAAAAAAAATTTATTACCATCGTAATTTATTACCATAGTAGTTTATTACCATAGTAACTACCTAACGAAACATTGTTCTCTCAATGTCGAAACAAAATGTATGTAGTAGTTTGTACATATTCTAAAATATAATTAATAACAATAATAATAATTATTATTCTTATTATATATATATATATATTATATATATATATATATATATATATATATATATATATATATATATATATATTAATAAATATACATATTACCTTATGTCTGTCTTATGTCTACAGAACGACTCGGAGTTTCATGCGTTATGCAATCATCAGGTGCATATAGGATAATATGTATATTTATTAATATATATATATATATATATATATATATATATATATAATACAGCTCTGTTCATACATTGACCACTGTTTTATTATCACCTGAATAATAATACTATATATATATGTACATCCTCCTCATATGTATATTTATCAATTTGCGTCACTATATATATATATATATATTTCTTTAAATAATGTTTTTAATGGTTACTTATATTTAAGTTTATGCTCTGTTTTTATTTTCATCTACCAGCCTGAATATTCGAGAAATATTGTTAGAAAAATTAATTATAATGTGCATCAGTTTCATTTTTAATTTACAAAAAATATCTAAGTGCTTCTCCGTTCATCGATGTATTTTATTTGCTCAATTATTAAATAAAATCTCCTTTTAATTACGATCATAACAATTTATAAATATAAGGACATAATTTATATGCAGTTATGGCAAATATTTTCTTTTTAAGTACATAATTCAATCTCAAGTTAGCTAACTAGATAAATAATATGCCTTGTACGTTGAGATATTTTTAAAAAGTAGATAATTATTTGAGTAGTTTAGATGTGGCACAAGGCTGAAACTGTGGAGCACTCAAATGAGAAATATTTTTTAAGGGAAGCGCTTATAAGCGCATATGGTTTAGAATAGATATGCAAATAATCTTTTGGTTTCTTTCAGGAGAAAATGACTTGGAAAAAAACAAAAAACGAACATTCCAGACCGCCGGTTTTTTACCAGCGCTTTACCGTGACCTTCGTTATAAGAACAAGTTAGCGACGGTCGTGGCTTTACTAAGAAATCTTTGTGACAGTAGGAAAAATATATTTCCCCGACGAAGCTGGGCTCCGACTTAATCGACCTCTCTCTCAACCTCTCTCTCTCTCTCGACCTCTCTCTCTCTCTCTCTCTCTCATTAGGGGTCCTTGTGCCTTAAGACACGAAATATCTTCTTGTGGGAAAGAAAAAATTTACACAAAAAAAAAAATAAAAGAATTTTAATTTTCTTTTTTTTTTAAACTACTATTGGAATATTTGAAATATCCAGTGAAATGCTAAGTTGACAATATGTATTTCGACATTTGTTTCCTTCTAAAATGCTTGTTTCATTAAAAATGATTGACAACAAAGGACTTCTGTTAGGTTTCTTTTTATTTATTTATTTATTTTTTATGTTTTTTTGTTCTTTTTTTTTTTTTTTTTTTTGTAAAAATAAGAGATTCCCTTTTCGAAACTAGAATTCAGAGACCCGAGTTCGAATTCCGGTTGAATTCGTTATATTCACCTTAAGCGCAAATATCTTGAAAAACGTATTAAACCGTCTCTCCCCTCTTCTATGAGTTAAATAACAGGATAGATTAGGTTCTATAGCCTTGGTTAGCAAACTCGTCTACCGCGGAAACTAACTACTGCTGGAAAACCTTCTGCCTAGTCAGTGATGTCTGGAAAGAGACAATTGTGTATGACACTTAACTAAAATTTATTTAGACGAGGAAGATGTGGAGAGACTTAATCGCCCAAGTGTGTATCACGTATGACACTTAACTGATTGAGTTACTATAAAAGAAGTGCCCAGATGATTGTTAGTAACACAGGCTTTCAACTATATTCAAGGATTTGTGTTGTAGATTTCTAAGTCTCTCCTGGCGATTGCCACGTACTTGAAAGGAAACAGTGACGGACAAAATATCTATATTTTTTTTTTTTTTTAATCGTATCACCCCGAGCAAGGCGGTAACGCCACTGATGTGCAGGGGGCTACGTAATAGTGAAAAGATTGAAAAAAGAGAAAGCCGGAAACCACATCCTAAACAGGGAACAAGGGATGAGCCTCTTAACCTGTTCAATAGATGTGGGTGGAGTGTGAACCGGGCGATAGATAGATCTATCTACTTCAATTATCTATCTATTAATATAAACTGAATGTGCTGTGTGATGCAGTTGCTATCGGCTCGGAATGAGAAACCAGAGAGGTGAGAACGAATTTCAATAGATTGCATTCTCTTCTTACGCGCTAATACACTTGCGAAAGGTATGAATCCGTCAGTTCTCCCTCCAGCTATTGGTTAATAGATTAATATATATTGGTTAATACATTAATAATAATAATATATATTGGTTAATAGATTAATAATAATAATATATATTGGTTAATAGATTGGTTGGTAACGAGTTTACACTCAGAAAGTAATAGCAACCTACTGCGGGAAATTCTTCCTCTTAGTCAGTCATGTCTCGAAAGAGACATGATCGCCGAAGCGTATATCACGTATGGCACTTAATTAACTGACTGATTAATATAAAATTTAGCTATAATATTATGCATCAAATACTGTTTTATTGTCACCAATATTCACTGTTGTGCGCTCTATATTATAAATGATACTTTCGAACATGTACAAACTACAATCTACTAAAAAAGTGTACATTTTGTTTCGACATTGAATGAACAATGGTACAGGTAGTTAATAATGAGGGTACCCTCATTATTAACTACCTGATGAGACATTGTTCATTCAATGTCGAAACAAAATGTACACTTTTGTAGTAGGTGATAGTTTGTACATGTTCGAAAGTATAATTTATAATAAATATCTATTGCTCTATTTCTATATTGACCAGTGTTTTAAATAAATGTTTTGAACGTTGTAAATATTTTCTTCTTTCCTTATTCATTTGGACATATATATATATATATATATATATATATATATATATATATATATATTCAAGTATTACTAAATTTACTTAATAATTAACTTAATAATATATATATATATATATATATATATATATATATATATATATATATATAGTATTGTTGGAATAATATTCCTTGTTACAAGAAACACTATTTTTAAAAAAGTGCTCAATACAAAAGTAGAGCTAATAATATTATTTATTCATAAATTATAACATGGATATTACAATAATGTTACAATATCACTACAAAAGTAGCTATTCATTTAAGAACTATCACATCACTTGACAAGACACAAAAGTGTCGAAACAGAATAGCTACTTTTATAGTGATATTGTAACATTATTGTAATATCCATGTTATAATTTATGAATAAATAATATTATATATATATATATGTGTGTGTGTGTGTGTGTGTGTGTGTGTGTGTGTGTGTGTGTGTGTGTTAGGTATGGATACAAATCAGTATACATATGTGTATACATGCAATGCACACTGTTATATAAATATTTATCAAGTGTTTTAATAGAACAGTGGTCAATTTAATAATGGCCACATGCAAATATAGAAATAAATCTGCTTAAATACTTAGAACCTTGACTAACTCTTTTCCTTTTTCACTTTTTCTTTTTTTACTTTTTTGGTCATTTTATTTATAATTTTTTGTTTTATTGCCTTTCATTTTCTTTTATTATTGTTTTATATATGCATATACACACCCACACAGATATATATTTTCGTCTCCCTTTTTTCAATGCCTTCGTCAACAGAAAATAAAATAAAAATAAAATGAAATAAGTAAACAAAAGCTACCCCCCCTTATAACATCTAACCCCCCCTTATAACATATAACCCCCCCTTATAACATATAACCCCCCCTTATAACATATGTTAAATGTAGCCCCCAAAATATTTCAAATATATTTATTTCAAACTCCTACGATTTTACTTTCACTTGTTAGGTTTCGGTTTATAAACCAAATTAAAATTATTTAATTTATTAAATGAAAAAAATTGACATCCCAGATTTAAAATTTATAACGACCTTAACGCTAGTAGCAAAAACTAAAATTCAAATCTAGAAACGGTCAGCACCTGATGATTGTGCAGTACATGAAACTCCGAGTCGTGCTTTCGACGTAGGATTATATATATATATATATATATATATATATATATATATATATATATATATATATATATATATATATATATATATATTTAATTCAATATATATATATATATATATATTGATATTGATATTGTCGAAGAAGCACTTGTTTCTATAAAATGTATATTTTTTTAATGGATTTTTTTCTATACTTTTTTCGCACGGAAGTAATATTAAAAGACAACCTCGTTGTGAGTAGCGAGTGGGTGACAGTTGAGAGGTGGAGGCAAGAGAAAAAAAGCCTTTTGAGTAGACAAAGAAGCAGGCTCGCCGAGGAGAGAGAGAAAGAGATGGAAATATATAGAGAGAGAGCCAGCGGGGAGGGTCGACATTCACAATGGCCGCATAGTTCCATGCATTTCTCCTACCACAACCACACCGCAGTAACTACTACTCACTATCTGTTAGTCCTCCTCCCTCCACCTCCATGAGAACCGCCTCCCTCGCCGCTAAGAACGCAATCAAACCGAAGACGAGTTGAACTAGGTAATAATAGCAATAAAGAATGCTGATACACACATTTAAATGCTGAAAATAGAGTGATTGAAAAGTAACTCCCCATTTTAAAATGTTTTTATGATTTATTTATTAACTATAATTTTTACACGATATGCATATGAGAGAAAAGCGTTTTGGATTAGTTTTTTTTTTTAATTCAATATGGGCACCAGATTTCGACTAGATTCTCAAGTCGCTCAGGAATTGCCTGAATTAACTGATTTCGCCAGGAACTCTTCTTGTGGTATGAATGACGTACCTTCTTGCATTCACCATTCTAGTTCTTCCAAATTTTTGGCGTGGTATAGCAGACTTGCTCCTTTAACCAGCAACCCGCCTAAAAAATCACAGGTTTTCAAGTCAGGACCCCTGACTAGCAACTCATAAAAATAGGGTGTTACTTTTTCACTAACCGTGCATATCTCAAGTACAAAACATTGTGTTAATGAAGATAGGTCACGTAGTTAGAAAAACTCTTTCAATAACTTTCGAAGAAATTTAAGTGAAAAATTTGTGTAGGATTGCTGCAAACCAAATCAATTATCATCTCTATTATTAAAAAAACTGCTTTATATATATATATATATATATATATATATATATATATATATATATATCCCTCCTGTCACGATCTGGATAGAGAGAGAGACAATAGCGAGTCAACGTTGGCTTAGTTCATCTTTACTACCAGTTATTAAACTTTACTACCAGTTATTACTAAGGCATTGTTAAACACGCAGTAAGAGCTCTTGATGCGTGTTTGCTCTTTGATAGTGCCTTATTTTATTTTTGAGCAATAATTATGTCGTCGAGTAGTGAAGAGTCCTTTTTTGTTATAATAAAGACCGTTATATATATATATATATTTCCCTCTGTTATGCTTGGGGTGGGAATAACCTGTGAGAAAACAGCTAATAATCCTCTAAAATGTTTTGCTGTCATTTTTGACGGCAGGGGTACACTCGTAATAATAGCAATCTTATTATTATAATAATGTTTAGCTGCACGGAACGTGAAATCGGCAAATTAAGTTCGTGTCTCACGTTTGGGCGATCATGTCTCGAAAGAGACATGACCGACTTGGCAGAAGATTTTCGCGCGGTAGGCTGCCAACCAAGTCTGTTAGAATCCAATCTGTCGGGCTATTTAACCCATAGTTGGAGGTGGAAGCGACGGATTACCTTTCTCAATGATATTGGCGCGTAAGTGAATGCAACGAATTTAGGTAACCAGTCTAAAAAGGGGGGGGGACTGTGTATTCAAAATGATTGAAAAGGTTATGGCGTTCACAATATAAACTACATCACAATGAATAGATAGATAGATAGATAGATAGATAGATAGATAGATAGATAGATAGATATGAACAGAATGAGATAGATAGATATGAACAGAATGAGATAGATAGATAGATAGATAGATAGATAGATAGATAGATAGATAGATAGATAGATAGATAGAATATGAAGAGAATGAGATAGATAGATAGATAGATAGATAGATAGATAGATAGATAGATAGATAGATAGATATTAACAGAATTTAATTTCCCAACAAGAACTTTATACTGCATGACTGGGTTTGGACTGAAGTTTAATAATAATAATAATAATATACGTTAAAAAAGTAGTTACTTATTTCCTGCAGTGAATCTTATTTAAAATATAAATTCTTTTTGTTTTGGGGTGAGTTAACACAACAGTAACACTAACAGAAAAGATCCCTACCTTACTGTTAGTGTTTTGAATTCAAAGTTGTTGTTGCTTTTTTTCTATTAAACTGGCTGTCATCTAGCTAGAGAGTCAAATCGCAAAAAGTATTTTTAATTTAGACCTTAGTTGCGGAGAGAAAAATCTAGTTCATGCCTTCCCTTGAATTTTTGAACCCTTATTTACGATTATGCCACTCGTGCTACTGATGTTTGCATTTTTTTTTTAATGAAACCAAAAAAATCTTTACTAATTTTTGCCTCAGTCATTTCTCTTGGGTTTAGAAACAATTCTTTTTAATCTGATACAAGTGAGGAATAATGATAACGTAAATACGAGACTCGTTCTCCACCCGCCAGATATGATTGATATGAAAAGACATGATTAATATTGGTGCAATAGTACTAAGAAAACTTGTTGTCATGTGAGCGCCTGCGAGAAACACGGAATAATTCTGGTGGGAAAACACAGTCAATAATTTAAAAATGCAATTTGCGACTGAAAAAGAACAAGCTTTGTTAATGAATCGGCTTCCAAAACACAACAACATTAAAATCTTATTAAACATATTAGGAATTTAAGTACCTAAATAATTACTTACAAATGGAGAAATTGGTTTAAAATTCAAGTTTCTTTATATTAATAAAGATAGAAAGTAAGGAAATAATTCTGAATTATAATTTTGGGGAGTCGAGGCCTAAAAGATTGGTGATTTTTTTTTTTTTTTCACTTGCGTCTTACTCAGTAGTTAAGTAAGGAAAACAAATACGATAGATAGATAGATAGATAGATAGATAGATAGATAGATAGATAGATAAGGAACAAACTTAGATAGATAGATAGATAGATAGATAGATAGATAGATAGATAGATAGATAGATAGATAATGAACTGAGATAGATAGATAATGAACTGAGATAGATAGATAGATAGATAGATAGATAGATAGATAGATAGATAGATAGACGATGATGATAGATAGATAGATAGATAGATAGATAGATAGATAGATAGATAGATAATGAACTGAGATAGATAGATAGATAGATAGATAGATAGATAGATAGATAGATAGATATGAACTGAGATAGATAGATAGATAGATAGATAGATAGATAGATATGAACTGAGATAGATAGATAGATAGATAGATAGATAGATAGATAGATGATGATGAGATAGATAGATAGATAGATAGATAGATAGATAGATAGATAGATAGAATATGAGATAGATAAGAATAGATAGATAGATAGATAGATAGATATGATGATGATTGAGAATAGATAGATAGATAGATAGATAGATAGATAGATAGATAGATAGATAGATAGATAGATAGATAGATATGTAACTTCATTTAAATCAATTTCCCAACAGTTTTATTTCAAATATAGATTTTAAGAAAATTTACCTACCATTCGATGAATAACGAAAACGCAATACTAAAAAAATCGATCATTTTTACAGAATGAAATGTTGAAATTCAAAGAAATTTATTTCGAAAGGCTGCCACCATAAGTGTATTTATTTATTTATTTATTCATTCATTTTTCTTGTGGCATATAATTTTTAAGCAAATATTTCATTATTCGAATCCTTTAATGTTCTTTGCGCGCACGCTGTGGAATTGTTATTATTATTACAGTTCGTTTCGATCTCTTTATGAGGGTGTATTTTTGTATTTCCCAAAGGAAGCTACCTGCGACCAGTATTCAAATTGGCACAGCCAATACTGATTAAAATTTTGAATAGCGAATGTCAGGCGCACCATCCCTGTCATCAAACCTGTTGTTTGAATCTTAGCAATACTTTTTGTTGAAAAAGAAATATCAAAAGTGAATTAATTATAAATATAAAAATAATCCCTCTTTGTCAGTTGTTTTAGGTTAATTTATTCATACCACATGTATCAAAGTATCACAAGTTCCAAGAGTCACTTAAGGTAGAGGGTTACAGAGTAAGAGATATAGTTGATGAAGATAATAGGATTAGATAGGTTCGCCCATCGCCCGGTTTAAACTCCTCCTCGGCCATTCGAACAGGAGTAGAGGTTTATCCTTCGGCTCCTGTTTAGGATTAGGTTTTTGATTCCTTCTGAAGTATACTTCAACTCTTTACTCCTAACGCTTGTCTTTACTTACGTTAACTTCACGTGGTTATACCTTGAGTGCTTCTTGGGCCCTGTATTGAGTGAACATTAGTAAATTAAATGAGGATAGATTCGGAAGATAACCGTTGACCGTAGTTTAGAACAGGTAAAAAGTGTAGTGATCGAAGAAGCATCCTCTTGGGAGTCGGTTCCACTAAAAAGTGGTTCGAAGTAAGAAGCTATTTGTGTGGATTTTATATCTCAATAATGGTATACGAAAGGAATTAGAGTGGTTCGCAACAATGTACACGGTGGGTAGATTAGAACTGGTGGAACGAAAGAACTTAGTTCGTCTGAGCACCTTCCGTGGAAATAGTGACAGAGCAGCGACAGGCTTGAGACTTTTCGTCTGTGAGGAAAGGAGTTGTAGGGTGGGAAATAATTCATCACCCACGAGGACGCGAAGATGCGTTTGGACTCTATCGAGACTTGAAAAGTTAAGAGAGAGCAACACCATTGTCGGTTTGATCTGGCTTGTGTAAATGTAGAAGATATCAGAAGGAATCAGGTACTTGCTAGAGGAACACAGGGAACCAACCATTTTTCAAATGACTAAATTCTGCCAAAGGGCACAAGTTTCTGTTAAGCTCGTAATGCCTTAACCAACTTGGCCACGAAGAGTAATCGGTAGAAGATATCAGTAGGAATCAAAAGCCAGATAGAGTTCACTCACTTACGCACAAATTAGTTAAGTGCCATACGTGATATACGCTTGGTCGATCATGTCTCTAAAGAGACATGAGTGACTGGGCAGTTTTTCCCCGCAGTAGGTTACCATTTTTTCTATATTTATCTTAAACTCAGAAAATTTCATAGACTTATTCTGAAGATTGTGGAAACAAACATTGAAATATGACGTTGTGTTGTGTATGGAAACAAAGAAAATAGTACGGGACTGTTGTGCGATATCTGTTCTCCTATATGGCAGCGATTACTGGACAATCTCCTCAGAGATGAAGGAGAAAGTCGAAGTAACAGAAATGCGGTTTTACAGAAGGATGCTGAGGATACCATGGGCCGAGCATGTGAGCAACAACGAGGATTTGGAGAGGGTAAAAACCAAAAGGAAACTTATATTTGGCATCAGGAAGAGACAGCTGAGGTATTAGGGTACGTAATGAAGAAGGAGGGCTTGGAGAATCTGATACTCACAAGACAAGGGAAAGTAGCGGGAGGCATACTTGATGGGCTTGAGCAAGATGAATGGGGTTTGGGAGAGATACCAAGAGGAAAAATGTTAAGAGTGACAAGACATAGGGACAAGTGGAAGTTCATGATCGCCTACGTCCTGAAAAAAAGACAGGAACTTGTTAAAGATGTTTGTCGGACTTACGTATGCTTTTCAAGTTTGTCTGCGTATCTATCAAAAGTTACGTACTCGATGTATGACATTAAATTTAGAAAATATTATATTATATTTTAACTATTTTTCTCCATACGAGGATGTAAGTCTGAATAAATTAATTTTATAAACTGCGTGTGTCGATATGTGTGTGAGCGTGTGTTTGCCTAGACGTATTGATCAATAATATCTTCCAAGCGCTTAGCAACACCAGTATACGTTTGTGCACATAAATATCAATTACGTGTTTGTTTACACAATATGTGTGTTGTGTGTGTGTGACAGGGAAAGAAACCGACAGACAAACAGGCAGACAGACAATGATAGTTATTTCACAGGGAAGTCAGATGTCGGTGTTCAAGCCGTGGTGAAATAAGCCAGCAATTCGAATACTGATTCTGCAGGCATGCAGAAACAACATCACTCGAAATATTGATGTAAATTTCATACTCCCTTTCTATAGCAGTATATATATATATATATATATATATATATATATATATATATATATATATATATATATATATATATATATATATATATCGTGTATCGAGGCAGCAAATAATTTTCTAAACATATACTGTTAAATATAAGAGACAATGAATGTCTATTACGTTTAATTATCTTTAGAACGGCTCATGATTAAACATAATAGACATTTCATAGTCTCTTATATTTAACAATATTGGAGATACATTTAATGTATATATGAAAGGAAGATATAGATATTAACTTATGATACATACAAATAAATGAGTATATATATATATATATATAACTGCCTATTCAGTATACATGAAATGAAGATATAGATATTAACGTATGATACATACAAATAAATGAGTAGATAGATAGATAGATAGATAGATAGATAGATAGATAGATAGATAGATAGATAGATAGGCAATGATATATATATAACTGCCTATTCAGTATACATGAAATGAAGATATATATATTAACGTATGATACATATAAATAAATGAGTCGATAGATAGATAGATAGATAGATAGATAGATAGATAGATAGATAGATAGATAGATCATGAATAGACAGTTACATAAACTGTCTATTCAGTATCAATCTATTTGGACACCTCGGTGTGGTGCAATGGTTAGCAAGACTGTGTTGCAACAACCCAATTTGTAGTGAGTTCGATCCTCACTGGGTACCCCATACTTTCGGCCTTGTGCGGCATTTAAAAAATCAGATCTCTATCTATATTGGATATCCATTTAATGTATACTACATGAACTGTATATATATATATATATATATATATATATATATATATATATATATATATATAAAACGTATGATACACATAAAAATGAGTCTGTAAAGAGAGATAGTTAAATAAATAAATTTGCATCGCATAAACTTTTTTGTTGGATTTTATGTACTTATTTTACGTTTGGCTATTATTACGACTACTTACACTACTAAAATACCTCCATGAATGTCCATATATTTCATTTATTGGTCACTTATCGATTATTTCATCTGTACATAGTACTCATTTATAGTGGCCTTTTGCCAAACCCAAATCTTTAAGCTAAAAACGGTCCTTTCCTAACGTAATAATGTTTAATTAGCTCGTTATGCAGACCAATTTAGCTAATGTTGTAAATATGATCCTCACTAGGTGATCCAATATAGCCTCTTACCAGCCTCGATCATTTGTACACAGGCCGTATAATTGACTGTATTGTAGAAAATGATTACATAAATAAGAAATATATATATTTATTATTATAGAATCTTTTTAAATGTTACGTCAGTATCGGATGTTTTTTCGTCGTAAAAAATTCTATATTTTGACTGATGTTTTGAGAGAAAGAAAGAAGGAAAAATTAAATGGCCTTTTTAAAATAAAAAAAAATACATTTGCCTGCAGTTGTCGAAAGCATTCCACTAAATATGCTCCACGTTCGTGTCTAAAGAAAGAAAGAAAGAAAGAAAGAAAGAAAGAAAGAAAGAAAGAAATGAAGGAAGATGACAACAGAAAGTAAAGCGAATTAAAAACGAGATAGACAGAAAGAGGAAGACATTGCGCTGAACAAATAAAGGGTTAGAAATAAAATCTCACTCGGCTTAGAAAAGAAAGAAGGAAAAAAAAAGAAAACAGAAAAGAAAGAAAGAAAACAGAAAAAAAAAGGAGAAAAGAAAAAGACATCAGAAAGAAAGAAAACAGAAAAAAGAAAGAATGAAAAAAGAAAACAGAAAGAAAGAATAAAAGAAAATAAAAAAGACATAAACATTGTTGAGAGAGGTTGGTACAGAAAAGTCAGTGCGCGCTATCAGAAAAGAGTGGCGGGGTAGATGAAGACGTGGGTGGGGCTGTGACCCGGGTTGGTTGGTGGAGAGGTACGAGGTGGGGGTGACTGGGAAGATTACTGGTGCGTGGGGAGGTAAGAAAGGGTAAGGAGTAAATAACATGAAGGAAGATAATTGTGAAGTAGGAAAGGTCGACAGTAGGGAGGGTCGGTGTGTGGAGGTGCGGGTAAGAGAAGGGGGAGGGGAGGTAGGAGGTGAGGCCTGATGACGGGGAGGGTTGGCGGCTTATGACGAGAATGTGCGTGAATATATGTATCTGCTAGGATTGGTGATAAGACTCTTCGAATGTATGTGTTTGTGTTAGGAACGAGTACATTGCGTGTATGTAGACAAGCAGACAAAAAATTCGACTGTGAGAAGTACAGGCGTTTATTCGCAATGTGTACATTAATTCATTTAAATGAGTACATATTAAAACATCTCTATCATTATATCTCTCTCCATCCATATATATATATATATATATATATATATATATATGAAGAGAGTTAACTTATATATATATATATATATATATATAAGTTAACTCTCTTCATAATATGTGTACTGTGTACGAAACATCTACCTACATAAGAGAGAGAGAGAGAGATGTTTTTCATGTAAAGAAAGTGATAGATTGTTTTATTTGTATATATAGTCGAGATAAATATTTTTATAGCCAAAACATTTATCTCTCTTCATATATCTCGAATGAGCAGGATGTTAGACGTAATAAACCCCGTTTAATTAATAACTAAAAACGAGGCGTCTATTTCAAATACGAAGTTTTAATAAAAAGTGTGACAGGCCGTGGAACGGTTTGTTTAGAATGTATATTTATTTTTGTTGTTATTATACAAGTTATGATACTTTAAGTGTCCATAGTGGTATTTGTGACGCTACACGTGTTTCGAGTCTAAGATTGACTCTCTTCAGGCGAATAAATTTATTTATGGCTTTACGTATCGAGTTCCTTTTTGTTTCTGAGTTGTTGTTTATAAATAAGTAATTTAAGTTTTGCATAATTTATACAATTCATCCATCACAACCTGTACATGTATATATATGTGTGTGTGTGTGTGTGTGTGTGTGTGTGTGTGTGTGTGCAGGGTGCGATGGATGAATTGTCTAACTTACGCAAAACTTAAAATAACACTGACATCTCATTTTCACATATATATTTGACAAAATTACACAAAAAGTATCTTGAAATACTAAATAAAATCGCAATTGGTTTCTTCAGACGACGTCGTAATCACCATTAGACTCACCCAACTCTTTCGGAATTCTCTGCACTGTACTCAAATTGCCACCCATATGAAATGTCTATAATTGAATATCGGGCGCGAATGCCAAAGAGTACAGTCAGCTGTTTCTAAATTTCTAGCGGAATGAATTGTGTCATGGCGCACTTTTTTCTCACAGATGGCGCCCAAAAGACTCTTACTATATCATGCAGTTGATGAAATAAATAACAAACAATGCACATAGGCGGTAAAATGGGGACAATTTACACATCGCACCTTGTACATAGAATTAATATAAGTAAAAGTTTGTCAGCTGATTGATGTCATCTTCAGCACCCCAACTCCAGAGTTTCGTAGACGGACCTATCCGTTCTAGATAAATAGATTAATCGATAAATAGATCGTGATATTATTATATCCTGACCGAGGGGTTTTGAACGTTCGATTTCCGATTTGCTTCGAATCTCACCATAGTGTTGATGTTATTGGCACCTTTGTGAAGTGCCTGAAAATCATACAACGGGTTGACCATACGACGGTTTGAGTGAACTGGTCAAAACCCGTCGGTGGTTCTGCCAGCAGGAAGTCACAAATCATTGTGACTATTAACGTTGTTCAAACTGCTAATCATAACAATTTTATTTCCCAGAAACTGTAACTAAGGTCTGCTCAGTAAATGTGCCTGGGCAGGTTTCTGCAACAGGGATTGGCCTGCCACCATAGCAGAAAACGGGAGTAGTCAGGTCAGTCATTAATCGTCTATGTTTGTGTGTATATCTAAATAATTAATTTGGACCTTGCATCTATTTTTACAACTTTACTATTTATTTATACCTTAGGAATTATATATCTGTGATTCTATAGCTGCAAGCAGCTGTATTATAAATATATCTATCCACACCATCATCATTATCATCACCATCATGGAGTAGAATAAATCCAAAATAATAAAAAAAAAGTTTTAAGGTAAAAAAAAGTCACAGGTAAACAGTTACAAATAGAAACGGGACAATGTTAACATTGTTTCTGGGTTTTACTTTAATACAATTTTTAACTGTACTTTTTTCACTCTAGCATTTCTTGCCATTAACCCTAACCCTAACCCTAACCCTAATCCCGAAGACAGTATGAATAGTGGATATCTCAGGTCTCGGTGCTTTTGTGGATCAACAATTCTTGGATTTAGTAAAAGGCATTCTATTTTTTTTTTTTTTTTTTTTTGTTAAGAATAATTTTCATGGAAGTTATTGAATGTAATAGTTAAACCAACTTCAATATAATTAATTAGCATCATTATTAACTACCTGATGAGACATTGTTCTTTCAATGTCGAAACAAAATGTACAATTTTGTAGTAGTTTGTAGTTTGTACATATCTAAATTAATTTACAATAAATACTTATTGCTCTATTTTCATATTCAGCACTGATTTAAATTAATGTTTTGAACGTTGCAAATATTTTCTTCGTTCCTTATTCATTTGCATATATATATATATATATATATATATATATATGTGTGTGTGTGTGTGTGTGTGTGTGTGTGTGTGTGTGTGTTGAATTCATAGATTAGAATCTGACAAGATGATAGAATAAATAAAAAAACAAATCAAAAATATATCTTAATCTAACATGTTTCACTTTTAAAGCTTCTTCAGAAAAAAATACAGCCTCTTTGTTTTTTAATTATTTTTTCTCGGTTTCTGAAGAAAATAATAATAATAATTTAATAATATATATTAATAATAATAATAATAATTTAATAAAAGTAAAACATATTAGATTTCCTTTTCCTATTTGTTCTTTTTTCTTTATTCTATCATGATGTTAAATTATTATGATCCTTAGTAGTTCACTGGTTGAAAGGTATTTTAGGCAAGCAGGATTTTGTCATAAAGTGCTCGATATCAAGATAGAGATAGAATGTTAACAGAATTAATGTGGGGAAGTTTGTCACATAGATGAGCAGCGAAAATTTCAGTTATGCCGACTTTGAAGTTTCGTGAAGACTTTATTGTGATGTCTTCACTCTTCAGGGTTTTTGTTTTTACTGCAAAAGTCGAAGTCTGCATGACTAAAATAACACTGCTCAACTAAGTGACAAATTTTTCCGCATTATATATATATATATATATATAGTCATCCGCAGACAGATCTGTTTCTCTGTATCACAGCTCATCAGTACGATTAGACATCAGATTGCTTTTTACCCAGGATTAAAACCCGACCGAATTGGCGTCAGTCGGCAATTTAGAACATGTACAAACTACAAAGTACAACAAAATTGTACATTTTGTTTCGACATTGAAAGAACAATGTCTCATCAAGTAGTTAATAATGATGGTAATTGTTCTTTTCATGTCGAAACAAAATGTACAATTTTTTGTATTGAGCAGTTTTAAATTATTATTTTCAACGTTTCATTGTTCCTTATTCATTCGGATATATCATTGTTGAACTAACGAAGAAAAAAGCGTTTATTTTACAAAAAATTATTTTTCAGTATAAATTCTTCTTCAGTGGTTAATATTAATTTGTGAAGATATCAGATCACAAAATAATTTTAACTTACTTTCTAAATTGTGTGAATTATGTGTTCATCATGTCTATGTGTGTGTATTGCCATAATTGAGTAATAAAGAAATAGCTTAACATATATAGATATATATATATATACATATATAGATTTGTAAAGAGGTAAGATTGTTGAAAAAGGTGGGTACGAAAAATAAAAAAATGTTATATAAATTTAGAGGTCATACGAACGACTAGCTTGATTTTGCAGCAAAATTCTAAAATAATGCAACTAACAGAGAGTATACAATAAAAAATACTCAATAGATAAGTAAATTATTTACTAAATAATATAATCTTTAAAAAGAAAAACGTGAGTCTATAATCGTATAATATACAATATGCGTGTATGCGACAGCGTGTGTTTGAAGGAGGAGGGTGTGCGTTGGTTTGCGTGATCCTATGAACGTCTGCAATGGTGAGTGTATCTGCGTGTTTTACTTGCGACTTTCAGAATGAATGCGTGTGTGTGTGAGAGAGAGAGAGAGAAGGAGAGAGAGAGGGGTAAGCTTTTCAAGCCTGGCTTAGATGTGGCACAAATCCGAAAGTATGAAGCACCCAGTGAGGATCAAACTCTCTATTCAATCGTAATTGATTTAGCGGGACAAGCTCGCTAACTCTTTACATTACATCGGAGTAGGGAGAGGTAGAAAGAGAGGAAAAGAAAGTGTGTGAAAGAATGGAAGGAAAAAAGAAACTATAGAGTGAGTGTACGAGAAAGAAGAGTGAAAATATGCTACAGGGATCGTGTATGTGAGTGTGTTTGTATGCGTATGTATTTACACACGCTTGTGTACGATGTGACTGATAAATGTATGAGTGTGTGATAAAGAGAAAATGTGTGTATATATGTGTGTGTGTATGTGTGTGTGTATCTGCGTGTGTGCGTGTGTACCTGTGTGTGCGCGCGTAAATAAGTGTGTGTGATAGACAAACATGCCACTGAATTCGATTTAATTATGTTTATAAAACAAAAAATACTAAACTTAATTACTTTTATATATATATATATATATATATATATATATATATATATATATATATATATATATATAGTAATGAATTGAGATTTATATTTATTTAGCTCAGTTTGAACCAAGTTGGCCTTGGTGAGACACCTAGTACGGATCACTCTGATTAGAGTTTATTAAAAAAACACTGCAGTCAGATTAAGCTCATCATTTTTTAAATATCAAGCCCAGAATATTTACAAAACTGACACATTGTTTAAGAAAATGCAAATATCACTTTTAAAAACAACGACTATTTTAAACCGTGGCCAGGGCGATAAATTTTATACCTGCGCGATACAGTATATAATAGATATGTGTACACTGTACACTAAAGGATGAAGAGGTACACAATTATGAACTTTGAATATTTACTTATTTCAAGGTTCGTAATTGTACTTATAATACACTTCCAGAACTCTTTTATATATATATATATATATATATATATATTATCCAAATGAATAAGGAACGAAGAAAATATTTACACCGTTCAAAACATTCATTTAAAACACTGCTCAATATTGAAATAGAGCAATAAATATTTATTATAAACATGTACAAACTACAATCTGCTACAAAAGTGTACATTTCGACATTGAAAGAACAGTGTTTCATCAGGTTTTTTTTTTTTGTAGTAGTAGATTGTAGTCTGTACATGTTCTAAAGTATAATATATATATATATATATATATATCTGAGATGAGGTATTGTACTTATTTACACTATTTATATTGTTCGGACTGTTGTCCGAAATCTTTGTTGTCATATTCATGACTTTTCAGCCGTTGTACACTCTGGCCTTCTTCAGGTAATTCGAATTTCGAATTGAGACCACCGGTTTAGATTCTTCTAGTTCCAGGTTCTATTCTTCTTAAGGATGTCTAAGTATTAGTTTTCTTCCTTTAATTCAACTCTCAAAGATTTTAGTCACCTCTGCTGTAGACAAGTATTGAACTCACAACTCTTTGGGTCAAGTCACTGTGTTCAACCAACGCTTTTATCCATTAGACCATTTGTCCTTGACTTGTGGAACTAGAACAATCTACCCGGTTGATGAAATAAAGGGTTCAGTTCGAATCACCCGAAGAAGGCCGGAGCGTACAACGGCCGAAACGTCGTGAATATAGCAAAGAAGATGAGGACGATCTTATATATATATATATATATATGTGTGTGTGTGTGTGTGTGTGTGTGTGAATATATATATATATATATATATATATATATATATAAAAGAGTGAACATTGAAGTCAACACTCAAGGTCGACAGACTGTTTCTTGCTAAGCGCAATCATCAGGCCACATGTTTTATATATATATATATATATATATATATATATATATATATATATATAGTCCTCAATTGAGCAATAGACAATACATGATAATTAAATACAAGGTAACATTAGGTAAAATTCTCCTTTCCTGTTCTGAAAAATTTAAGTATGTGTAAAATTTCCCAGCGTCCTCTTTTTCAAAGCTAAACAGAATAATGTCAGTAATTTTAATTATCATTATCGAATTAAAATAAGTCTTTTAATTGGCATTATTGAATTTGAAAAATGTGTTTGCTCCTATTAGGTTATTAAAATTTTTAAATTATTTTATTTAATTTTAATTAATACTGAAAAAATGCCAAGGGATTGTTTATAGTTTCCCGTGAAAACGGTTTGGTTATAGAATTACGAAATTAATGATTCATTTATAATTATTCTCAGCTCTGCCAGAGACAAGTATTCAATAATTTTAAATATATTTGTACTATATTTTTACAACCTGAATAAGCTAGATTCAGTCAGTTAAGTGCCATACGTGATACACGCTTGGGCGATCATGTCTCGAAAGAGACATGACTGACTGAGCAGAAGATTATCCCGCAGTAGGTTGCCATTGCTTTCAGTGATAAACTAGTTGCCGAACAAGGCTACAGAACCCAATCTCTCCTATTATTTAACCCATAACTGGAAGGAAGAGACGGATTAATACTTTCCCAAGGGTATTTGTGCGTAAGTGAATGCAATGAATTCAGCTGGAATTCGAACTCAGCTCTCCGAGTTCTCGTTCCGAGCCGATATCCAATGCACCACAACGCACATCCTAAACTAGATTACTCACTCTGAAATAGAACATTTATATATTTTTTATCCCTATATATATATATATATATATATATATATATATATATATATATATATATATATATATATATATGGATCACTCGAGTTAAATTTACATTACTGTTCCAACCATTTGGTTATAGGTGGGAAAATGTTTTGTGTTCGAACTGTATTGTGTGTGAAAGTAGGTGTCAGAACGCTGAACACAAAATGGTGGATATGCGTATATTAAAAAAGGTCGGCTGATTTTGTGTCTGTCCCAGTAATACTAAACCACCGTGTGTGTGTGTGTGTGTGTGTGTGTGTGTGTGTGTGTGTGTGTGTGTGTGTGTGTGTGTGTGTGTGTGTGTGCGCGAGTGCGCGTGTGTGAATGAGTCGATCTATTATACACGGGGTGAAGGACGTTCTTTTGCAAAATACAATATCAGACGTAATATCAGTTTATATATGAGGAAATGAGGTCAGAAAAAGAAGAGTGCATTGAATGTTCAAAATCTGTTATTTTTTTAGTTTTTTGTCTTTTTTATCTGTTGTTTTTACATCAACCTAATCAACATTCTTATTTTTGTTCTCTCATTAATGTAAACATATTTTAACACACACGCATCGATGCACGTACACACATAATCATACTTGTACTCACACAGATATTTACTTGAAAAAGTAAATAACGAATGAATCTCACGCCCAGTAAAGAATTCATTGAATATTAAAAAGTTAACTCATTTTAGAGGTAAAAAAAACACTCCATCCAGACCATATACACTTCCCCAAAACCATATAGTAGTAGCCATCATAAATACATTCAAATACAAACTGACGTCTTTTTATTATTTCAATGTCTTTATGATGGATATCGTTATATATATTTACTAAAGAATTATCAGGTATATTCTTAATCCTATATTTTGAGCACTTCAAACCATGAAACGTTATTATCAGGGACACTTGGTACTGGGGCGTCTATTTCAAATACGAAATGTCGACTATAATTTAAAGATAGATAGATGGGTAGATAGATATATTGTATATTGTTATTGTATAATAATATACGAAGTAATATCTCTCTCCCTCTTCCTCTCTCAATATATACATATATATATATATATATATATATATATATATATATATATATATCCGAGTGAGCATAGAATGAGGAGAGAAAAAAGAAGAATGTTTTCCGTCCAAAACATTAGAAGAAATTATGTACATATTCTAAAACATAATTTATAATATATATATATATATATATATATTAAAGATCGTATAGTTTCGTGTTCGTGTTTGCTTTCCCTATTGTTCCGATATACATATATATATATATATATATATATATATATATATATATATATATATATATATATATATGATAAAATGTAATTTTAAGGAATGTTATATTTATGGATTAAAAGTGCTTAGTATCAGTTATAGAGAATATGTAAATATAAAGAAAAATAATGCCTCACAGCACCAAATGTGAAATAATTAATTCCATATGAATGTGAATTTACACTTCACTGGAAACCGAAAAATGATTCAAATTATTTTAAAAAAAAATCCTGAATAAAAACTCCGTGTCTCGTTAACCAAACTAAAAATGCATACAAAATTTCTTTTCTTTTTGTTACATATGTATGCGTGTGTATTTATACTATATGATACGATAATGTATCTTTCTCATATGTATATTACACTATTCATACATGAGACAATATTATTCGTGCTTAACAATCGTTCCTTATATATTACTAATTCCTGTCATATCTTCTTAAACCTTGAAGACTTTAGGAATTAAAAATATTTAATAATTTATTGGAGTAGATAGACTTTATTGGAGTAGATAGACTAAACTATCGCCCGGTTCACACTCCACCCACGTCTATTGAACAGGTGAAGAGGCTCATCCCTTGTTTCCTGTTTAGGATGCGGTTTCCGGTTTTCTCTTTTCCAATCTTTTCACTCCTATGTAGCCCCCTGCACATCAGTGGCATTGCTCGGGGTAATATGATTAAAAAAAAAATTATTTTTTACATTAACTTGAGTTTGGCAAAAGGATTCTAGAGTTGGCACCTAAAACTATTCTAACTCACTAGCGAATGTTCTTTTTTGTTTTTGTTTTTTTAATCAATTCAACTTAAGAAAGGCGATAATATCACTAAGACGCAATTGGGGCTAACAGGAGTGAAAGAGAAATACTAGAAAGGATGTATTTACCCAGCACCCCACTTCACTGACGCGAGTTGTGACACAAGGTCAGTTTTTAACCAGGGGACCTCAGCGCGTACACTCAGGCTGCAATTCAAAATTTACCCAGCCCCCGCAAACGTATTAACTAGTTTTAGTATGTCTAAGCTTGTTGCACCTCCCGGTCGAGAAGTGATAAAAAAGAACCGGAAACTCAATACTAAAAAAAAAAAACAGGAAACAAGGGATAAACCCCTATTCCTGTTTAAAAGACCGGGAGATGCGTGTATCTGGCGATAGAAGTACCTATGTATTCCTAAAACAAAACCCTACGGCAGCCCCATTTTATGAAAATTTTATTGCCTATTCATACATTATAAAACAAAATCTTTAGAAATCTCACCAAAATTTAGATGTTATATACATTTTAAATAAAATATATTTTTATACCCGATTTCATACTGAATGCGAAACAAAAAGCTTATTCTATAATAGAAAAGGTAGCCTTCCTAAGTAATCCAACGGATCAAAAAAATATATTATTCTTCTCACTAACTCTATCACAACTACATCCAAAAGAAATTTGTCAATTTACATCTAAAACTTGAAGACGGAATTTATTTTATCAACTGCAAGGTTTGCTAGAAAGAGTATATTGGAGAAACCTCAAGAAGTTAAAACGAAACTTTAATACTATATAAATACAAAAGAGATATTTTAAGCAACAACACACAAAAAAGCACGTAACGAAACGGACCAAAAATTATTTGTAAAAAAAACTACTTTAATTAAAAGAAAAAATAATTCACTAAAAAAAAAAAACGTCTAGAAAGTGGTTTAAGTAAATTTGCGTCCGTGTTCTTATTTTTGGTAGACTTTCTGTTATCACAAATGTGGGATATTTAAAAACAAAGATGATGGAAAGAAAAAGGAAAAAATATAGACGAATTTAGCTAGACTGCAAAACAAATATATATATACTTTCAACCAACGTAGAATTTTACAAATGAGGATCATAGTCGCTATAACATGATAAAAATTTAACGAGTCTAGACGCCTCTGAAAAAAAATAAAATGAGCAGATGTCTTAGTTTTATCGGAAGCACATCTCTATTCCCACAATATTAGAAATGCACCAAAGACTAAAGTTAAGTGCACGCATGCGCGTGAATGTGTGCGTCTGTGATGGGGACGGAGAGAATGTGAAAATCTTGAATGTGTGTTTGTGTGTAGTGAGTGAGAGACAAAGAATGGAGAGAGAGAAAGAGAGAGAGACAGGGAGGAGGAAAAGAGAACCCAGCTTTGTGTAAATTTGTGCGTACGTGAGCACATTTGACCGGGTCACACATATGTATGTGTGTTTGTGTGTGTCTGTGTGTAATACGTGGCCACATGTGGAAAGGGTTTAGCGCGCGTTTTTCTGATATGGGCTATTCTTATAGCCTAGAGGTCACACGAAAACGTGTGTCTGCTTGTGTGTGTGTATGCGTGTATGTGTCAGCGGAAGCTGTGGTAGAAGACGAGAGGTGTGTGAAGATTGTGGGCTGGAAAGATAATTTTTTAAAAAATATCTACTGTGAGTCACTCAGTCAGAAGTCGACTTCGAACTTTTCAGAAAAATACACAGTCGATAAAAAAGTTCGTTGAGAATTTTAGAGAGAGGAATGAAAAAAAGAATCCGTATTAAAGAAAAAGAAATACAAGCATTTCTCCAGGATTTTTTTCCTGTTTTTAAATCTTTTTTTATTCTCTTCTTAAGTAAACAATAAAAAAATAATCCCATATTTATTTGCAGGTCGAACTAAGTCTGTTCATAATAATATCTATCTATCTATCTATCTATCTATCTATCTATCTATCTATCTGTCTGTCTGTCTTCAGCTTCTTTCTGTCTCGGTTTGTTCGTATGTACGGCTTTCTATCTATCTCTATCTATCTATCTATCTATCTATCTATCTATCTATCTATCTATCTATGTCTTCAGCTTCTTTCTTTCTGTCTCGGTTTGTTCATATGTACGGCTTTCTATCTATCTATCTATCCATCTATCTATCTATGGATGACAGACTTAGGCGATGAAATGTTTTGAGAAAACAAAAACAGCACTGGAAGACTACATGGCTACGATGATCACACAGTACTCAACCTCACTTACACAGTGACATTCCAATGCGTCTGAATTACTAATTACACCATCATTTAGTTACTAATAGATAGCCGTGCCCTTCATAGAATTCTCGAGTTTACTTGATCGCCGGGTGTAGTATTATTAGTACTAAGCATGTTCGTCGATTTTATTTTCATTGACGTTATACCTTATTCCAATTCCTCGTCTCTTTCACAACGAGAGATATAAATATTTCCCACAATTACAAAAATTGCGTATGATTTTACGAAAGGACTCGAACGTGGTTAACTGAACAACGTCTGTACAAACTCCGCCATTTTAGACGGCAAAATACACCCAAGTATACGCATACATTCAGATCTGAGTATAAATACATTCATTTTATAGTGTGTCTATGCTTTACAGAGTACGTTTCCAAACGAAAATATCTTATCTCCCTCTGGGTAAGTATGTGTGTTTGGGTAAACGATTTTCATAAAAAAAATATGTCTATTTAACAATAACATCATTATTCTTTTTTATTGGATACTCGTATTTGAGTGGAAAATCTGTTTATATATATATAGAGAGAGAGAGAGAGAGTTAAACAGTACATTATAATTTACATTGGCCTTAATCGTTTGGCAAATATCTATCTTCCGACAGGAATCGAACCTGCAAACTCCCATGCCGACGATATGCCGTCTTCAGATCAGACGTGTCTTGACCAATCGACCCACAAAAGATTTCATGGAAGATAAACTTCAGTTTCATCTTTATATAGACATTCTCCTGATTTTCACCGAACGATTAATATCTGCTCAGTTTGTATCCGGCATCTCTCCGGTGTGGGAGTTTGCAGTTTCGATTCCTGCTGGAAAATGGATATTTTCCAAACGATTTCTCAGACGATAAAAACCAGTGGAAATTATAATGTAGTTTAACAATATATATATATATATATATATATATATATATATATATATATATATAAAGAGATTTTCCAAACAAATACGAGTATCCAATAAAAAAAATAATAATACTGTTAAATAAAAATTCAAATATGTCGGCTAATGCCAGTTTCGTACACAAAATTATTCGAAATCCATCACGAAATGGCACTATTCAAAAGTACTATTCGAGCTTTGTCTGCCGTAGAAACATATTTTCCTAACAAGATTTCTCGATTATTCAGGCCAGTAGATGTTAAAAAAAAACAGACCATCTACTCAAATATGAGTATCCATTAAAAATTGATGTTTAAAGAAAAAAAAAAAAAAAAAAAATATATATATATATATATATATATATATATATATATATATATATATATATATATAAGTAATAGTTACTAATGGAAGTGTATTCCACAGTCAGATATTTACTTGAAAAAGTGCTCAATACAAAAGTAGAGCACAAACAGATGGTTATTATTATTATTATTATTATTATTATTATTATTATTATTATTATTATTATTATAAAGGCATACTGCAACCTCATAGCTATTAAGTTTCGGTGCTAAAACACCATCATCAGACCGGCTATATAATTACCATATATATATATTAGAGAGAGAATGGCAAACCCGAAAAGACGGAGAGGATAATCCAAAAGATTTAATCCAGTTAATATAAATTATTAATTAGGTAAAAATAAACATTATGAAATATTGAGAGGAAAACTAAACACATAACTAAACGGTTATAAATCCAGAATTTATTTCAACAATGTCATTTTATATTGTCACTTTCAGACCGTTGAAAAATAAAATTTTATAACAGTCTGAAGGAGACAATGTAAAATTACATTGCTGAAATAAATTCTAGATTCTTAACTGTTTTGTTATGTGTTTAGTTTTCCTCTCAATATTTTATACGTATATACGGACACAGCAAAACAAGTCGAGCTGAGAGGTACGCAAAGAAAAATCGATTCACAAAGGAATTGATAACTGTGTATTGTTATGAATAGCCTTTAATTTTGTGTGTGTGCACGCACACTTGTTTGTGGTCTTTTTCTCTATATGCAAAAAAAAAAAAAAAAAAAAAAAAAAAAAAGATCAAATATACACTATAAGGATGTACGTTTTGGTACAGTGGATATCGGCTCGGAACAAGAAGCCGAGTTCGAATTCCAGTTGAATCCATTGTATTCACTTACGCGCAAAAATACCCTTGGGAAAGGTATTAATCCGTCTCTTCCTTCCAGTTATGGGTTAAATAGCAGGACAGATTGGGTTCTATAGCCTTGGTCGGCAACCAGTCTACCGCAGAAAGCAATGGCAACCTACTGCGGGATAATCTTCTGCCCAGTCAGTCATGTCTCTTTTGAGACATGATCGCCCAAGCGTGTATCACGTATGGCACTTAACTGACTGACTGACTGACTGATACACTATAACTTTTTTTTTATCTCGAAAATATTTCGTTAGAAACCAGAATATGCGTTCGTTTTATCACGAATGATTATGTGGCAAATATTTAACAAAAGTTGACTTAAACCCACGTTCAAATTCGCTGGATACCGAGTAACCATACCAGACCATCGAATCATTTCGAACGACCCTTTTCTTACTGCTTCGATTGTGATTCATACAGCATTGAATTCATTGTTTTCTTTCTAGACAGGTTACTACTCATAGCTAAAGAACCCAGACTGTCCTTCTATTTACCCATAGCTGGGGGAAGGAAAAATTGAATTCATGCCTTTACCAAGGGTAAGTGAATCCAATGAACTCGATTGGAATTCGAAACCGTTTCTCTGATTATTTCGGTTCGAGCCGCAATCCCTTGGGCGATCATGTCTAGAAAGATACTTGATTCACTGCGCAGAATATTTTCCCACAATAGGTTTCCATTACTTTATGCGGTAGACTGGTTGCCAACCAAGACTATCGTACCTAATTTGTCCTGCTATTTAACCCATAGTCGGAGGGAAAAGAGATGGATGTTTACCTTTTCCAAGAGTATTTGGGCTTAAATGAATGCAAGTGAAATTCGAACCCGGCTCTCCGATTTCTCGTTCCGAGCCAGTATCCACTGCAACACGACACAATCCATTACCGGAAAGACACGTTAAAAAAAAATCTCTTATTTTCTACATTTTGTTGCTATTTTTTCTTACAATATTTTATATGTCGTAATATTTCAGTATATTGTCTGTCTGTTAGTCAACATATTCATTTGTATTTAAAAATCAAAAATTGATCGTTGCGTTACTTTTTCTATGTGCCGTGTCCCTTCATGACGTGGGCGATCACGTCTCTTCACAATTTCCTGACATTTGTAACCCTTAATAAATTTTGTTATTTTGTTATATCTCCTAAACCTTGTCCCACTATCCATTTGCTCAAGCTCATTCTTCTTCTTTTATGTGCCGTGACTTTTCAGGACGTAGGCGATCATGGCTCTCCACAATTTCCTGTTTTTTTAAGCTCTTAGTAAATTTTGTCTTTTCTCTATCTCTTCTAATCCCTGTTCTGTCAGCCATTCGCATGGTTAAGTAAATTGTTCGCTGCTTTTTTCGTGTCCTGTCAGAGCCAATTTTCCAAGCCCTCTTTCCTTAGTTCGTGGTCCTAGGCGTGACGGTAAACTGCATCCAGCAACAAGGCCTCTGATTGGGAGGTTGTGAGGAGCATGGAACCACCTTTTAATTGCTGTTGCTCTCGGGTCCACCCTGAGCCGGAGTGGTAGCACCTGTTAGGGTCCCAGCTATGGGCAAATAGTTAACCCCTAAACTGGGGTCAAAACACTATGAAAGTATAAAAAATACACTTATATATATGTGTGTGTGTGTGTGTGTGTGTGTGTGTGTGTGTGTGTGAATAGACTTTTATCGAAAAATGTACATTTTTGAAGAAACAATTATTACCATAACACATTTTAGAAAAAAATATGATTCTCAGCAAAACATTTTTGAATACAAAACTAGATGACATTTTCAGTTTTCTGAAATAAAAAAGAATAAAAACGAAACATTTTCATCAAACTCTGACTAAATCAACCTTTTCGCTATGACCAAACATTAAACAAAAATACCAGAAAACCTCATCTTTTTGGCATTAAATAACCCACAGAGGTTGATATGCCGTTAAACAAAACACAAATCCAAACTCAAATAAATAAGTTATACGATTTTAAAATGTGGAATAACTTTTCAATCATCCTTCTTTCAATAACCGAACATTAAAAAAATACATTAAAACCTTACTTTTTAACATTAAATAACCCACAGAGGTGTTGATATGCCGTTAAACAAAACTCAAGCTCAAACTCAAACTTAGTTCGTGTTCTGGAAATTTCTTCTATCTCTTTCTGTTGTTTAATATAAGTGTCCTTCTTGTTTCAATTTTCTATAAAACTTCGCCATTGCTCACATGTCCAGCCTATGGTATTCTCAGCATCCTTCCGTATAACCACATTTCTGTTGCTTAAAGTCTCTTATTCATCGGTGAAGAGATTGTCCAACTTTCACTGACATGTAGGAGGACCGATATTCAGTCAGTTAAGTGCCGTACGTGATACACGCTTTGGGCGATCATGTCTCGAAAGAGAAATCTATCAATTGGAGTAGATAGATCTATCAATTGGAGTAGATAGATCTATCTCGCCCGGTTCACACTCCACCCACGTCTATTGAACAGGTTAAGAGGCTCATCCCTTGTTCCCTGTTTAGGATGTGGTTTCCGGCTTTCTCTTTTCCAATCCTTTCACTATTACATAGCCCCCTGCACATCAGTGGCGTTACCGCCTTGCTTGGGGTGATACGATAAAAAAAAAAAAAATGACTGACTGGGCAGAAGATTATCCCGCAGTAGCTTGCCATTGCTTTCTGCGGTAGACTGATTGCCAGCCAAGGCTACAGAACCCAATCTGTCCTGTTATATAACCCATAACTGGAGAGAAGAAACGGATTAATACCTTTCCCAAGGGTATTTGCGCGTAAGTGAATGCAAGGGATTCAATTCCCCGATTTCTCGTTCCAAACCGATAACCACTGCACCACAACGCACATAAATACTCTTTTTCTTGTTTCGAGTGAAATTCTCCGACTTTTTCAGACTTTACTTAGCTTTTGGAAAGCATCCCAGGCGAAAAGAAATGACCAGAAAAACAAAAAAATGAAGATATCAGTTACAATATTTTAGAAAACTAATGCAATTTATCGTCACTTACCAACACTGTAACATTAGATCCCTGTGCATTTTCTGTCCATTCATGGTAATTTTTTTGACGAGCTTTCCTCTATGGTACCTAGACATTATGAATTTAAGTGCAGTGATTTGGGGTGCAATGGATATCGGCTTGGAACGAGAAATCAGTAGACACGAGTTCGAATTCGTTGCCTTCACTTACGCTCACATACCCTTGGGAAAAGTATTAATCTATCTCTTCTCCCTCCGTCTATAGGTTAATTAGAAGGATAGATTGGGTTGTATAGCCTTGATTGGCAACCGGTCTAGCGCAGAAAGGAATGGCAACCTTCCGTGGGAAAATATTCTGCGCAGTCAATCATGTCTCTTTCGCAGAAAGGGCAGAATATTGGAAGTCATGAGTTATCTCCTTAAGAGTACATAACCCAGTGGATATAGACATAGGTTAGTTCCTGACTTGACTCTTAGAGTTTTGAGTTCAATACCAGGCAGTGGTGAGCAAGTAACTTGCAGGGTTAGAGGGTGATGACTCATGACTTCCAATCAAGGCTTTACGCAAGGAATGAGGATGATATACCCCAGTGATTGTAATAAAGGGTTCGGTTCAAAATTCCTAGCACCTGAAGAAGGCCGGAGTGTACAACGACAGAAACGTCGTACAAATGGTAACAAATATGAGGATAATAGTCCGAATAATGTAATTACTGTAAATGCTACCTCATCTCAGAAATATAGACAAATACTAGAGCAGTCATTCGCACAATGCTGAACTGCGTAATTTACTATTTCTCTCCATCATTGTTTGCCATTCTTTTGGACATCATTTAATTCCTTCCTTCGAAAATGTATTTGGCTTTCTCAAAACAGAGCTGATTTACTTCTTTTTTGTAGTATTGGTGTAATTTTTTTTTCTTTACTTCAAAGAATTCTCTAAAGACCAGACTTCAAAGGCACAATGTCTGGCAAATAATATTTATCTTATTTTTTATAACAAATTTAGTGGGTTACAGTGAGAGAAAAAATGTACAAGGGATGTCCAAAAAAAAGAAAAGAAAGGAAAATCGCCCGGTTCACACACCACCCACGTCTATTGAACAGGTGAAGAGGCTCATCCTTTGTTTCCTGTTTAGGATGCGGTTTCCGGTTTTCTCTTTTCCAATCTTTACACTCTTTTCTTTTCTTTTTTTTTTCAATTGGAGTAGATAGACTAAACTATCGCCCGGTTCACACTCCACCCACGTCTATTGAACAGGTGAAGAGACTCATCCCTTGTTTCCTGTTTAGGATGCGGTTTCCGGTTTTCTCTTTTCCAATCTTTTCCCTCTTTTCTTTTTTTTTTTTTTCAATTGGAGTAGATAGACTAAATTATCGCCCGGTTCACACTCCACCCAAGTCTATTGAACAGGTGAAGAGACTCATCCCTTGTTTCCTGTTTAGGATTCGGTTTCCGGTTTTTCTCTTTTCTAATCTTCTCACTCTTATGTAGCCCCCTGCACATCAGTGGCGTTACCGCCTTGCTTGGGGTGATATGATTAAAAAAAAAAAAAGAGTTGTATGGGAATCATATAAATAAAAGACGGCAATTGACGTTGCATTTAAACTTTTGGAGATTGTAGCTGTCAGGGAAGCAAGTGAATGAAAGTGAGTTCTCCTAACGGGAAGTACGGGAAAACATTCTGTTAAAATAGAAGAGGTAGATACATTTAACTATTTTGACGGTAAAAGTGTGAGACCTTGATGCTAATCGCGTAGCACGAGTAAATACTGTAATCCTATTTTCATATGGCTGGTATTAATTTTAAGTGGTTTTCAAGATGAGAAGAGATTTCTCTAAAATTGAAGAATACAATTATTTTTGTTGGGTAAAGTAGCCGAAATGTTAACAAGTAATACAGATACAGGGATTCACTGAGTGCAAAATTCTTTTGTTGAGAGAAGTTAATTACCTAGTTCAAGTCAAAATATTTGTCAATGGGTTTTGAAGATATGTAACCCTAGGTCAAAATACGACCTTGAGAATTTCCTGCTAGGACAGTTGATAGAAGCAGGCAGACAATAGCAGGGAGTGGGTTTTCTCCCCTTCTGTTGGAAGTCGAAATGGTTAAATGTAATTGTTTTCATTTCGAGCTAATAAGGGTTATACAATGAGGAAAATAAAATCCCCATACCGACCTTTACCATCCCGATTCTGGTGCTTGTTTAATAAAACCAGGGTGCAAGACGAAATTACTCAGTTTGGCCACCGTATTTAGGATGAGAAAGTGGAAAGAGATTTGAAAGGGGGTTTGAATAATGCAGTTGGACTGAAACGGAGCCTGCTGCTAGAAAGGAGAAGGGAGAGAGAGATATTGCAAGAGACGGTCAGTCCAAATTCGACCAACTAGAAGTTGTGTAAACCCTGATCCCGTAGAGATAATATAACGCGAATATTATCGTGCTACTGAAGTACCAGCCAACTGATATTTCTTTTTCGTCACTTACGTTGGCTTGCTTGTAATCTTGTATTTATTCAATATATATAAATCAACAGCGTGTCGTTGCGGTCTTGAATCTGAATGCCAGTCCCACGCATGTCTGGGCCAGCCTTGTCATGTGATAACAAGCAATCCTGCTTTGGCTAATCCTAGATCAACAACGCAACGTGGGCGGACTCGACCAAAGATCAGAAACGTTGACTGAACGCAGCCAGGGGCCGTGTTATAATACACGTGGTCGGAGTACCAGGGGAAAAACTCGTCAGAGTAGTTTCCATGAAAATACTTGTAGAAAAGACAAAGGGAAGCTACATCAGGTCGGTGAGAAAGTGACAGAAGGCGGGCTGCCAAGTCAGGATCAATTATATTGCAGATCCTTTTTTTGATTTTGCCGAGAACCTCAATATAAATAGCAGAAGCACCCGACCAGATATGGTAACAGTATTCAATGCATGGACGAATAGTAGATTTATATTTACAGTTGATAACTGAAAAACTTTCAGGCCAAGGGGTAGAAATTTTTGCCTGGACCCCTAAGAAATATGTGATCTTGTGTTAACTCCTTAAGTTAAGGACAATCGTTATTTTTAACAGTAAACTTGTACCTTAAGTAGCTCCCGCGTCTTGTATTAGATGAATCTTAGTATAAAGCATCTTGATGATTTATTATGCGATTTTTGTGAAAACTAATTTCGAAAGGAGACTACTGCTTCGTTTAGTTTAATTAGGAGCAGTATTTGTTCGAATCAATCGTTTGGTTCTCTAAAAGCAGGTCATAATAGAGAAATCCATTCAAGTTCCATCAACAGCATTAACTTCTTTGGACGAAAATCTTTCTAAAGCCAGTCGTGGCTTATTTCGCTTGTTCTACGATTTCTTGCAATTCCCATTGTTGTAAAACATCCACAAGTCATCGTCAATCACAACTGTGTTTAAAACTGGCCTTTTAAATGTATGAGGCGGCCACAGATCAAACTAAATTGGTACAAATCATTGGTACAAAGCGTGATTTGGATATGTTGAGTCTGTTGCCAATTTTCCGAAATAGTATGTTGATCTGGTCACTGTCAACCTCAAGGGGCTAATCTGACCAAAAATCATTTATGAAATTTGAAATGTTGTAAAAGAAATTTAAATCAAGTCGGTTCGTACTAATCCTTTTTCCTTATTTGGAACACCAATTTATTCAGTGGGAACAATTCTTTTTCGTTCATTAAATAGATTCGTCAGTTTTTGGTAGTGCGGAAATTTAAATACCAGGGAAATGTTCTAACAGAAGACGGAAAGTGTGACACTGAGATCCGAAGGCGGATTGACAGAACTACCCTTGGCATTCCAAAAACTAAGCAGAGTATTAAGGGACATAAAGATTTTCGCTGGAAACAAAGAAGAGAGTACTGGATTGTTATGTGATGTTTGTCCTTCAATATGGCAGCGTATTCTGGACAGTCTCATCAGAGATGAAGGAAAGACTTGAAGCAAATGTGGCTCCACAGAAGGATGCTGAGGATACCATGTGACCAACGACGAGGTTTTGGAAAGGATGGAAACATAAAAGGAAACTTATACTTAACATGGTAAACTTAATGGGCTTGAGCAAATGAATGGCAGAACAGGGTTTGGAAGATGTAACAAAAGTAAAGTTTTGAGAGCTACAAATGAATGGAAAGATGTGGAAAGCCATGATCGCCTACGACATAGCACATAAAACAAGAAATAGATTCATCAGTTTCCGGTAGTATATTTTATTAACAAGCCTGTTTAACTGCAGGCGCAATTATATGCGTCATTTATTATATGCGTCATTTATTATATGCGTCATTTATTGTATACGTCATTTATTGTATCCGTCATTTATTATATGCATAATTTATTGTATACGTCATTTATTATATGCGTCATTTATTATATGCATAATTTATTGTATACGTCATTTATTATATGCGTCATTTATTGTATGCATCATTTATTACATGAGTAATTTATTGTATACGTCATTTATTATATGTGTAATTTATTGTATGCGTCATTTATTGTATGCCAAGTTTCAACCACTTAAGAACACAGTTTGACTGAATACGAAGCATTGCAACGTGGATATGGATGACGACGTTATTTTATATAAGAAGATGGTGAAGGCAGTCCGTTGCCTTGTCTGTAGGGACTTTATTCAAATGCAATTGCTACAGAGAATACGTCAGGATACATTCGATCATCAGTCAGTTAAGTGTCATACGTGATACTTGCTTGGACGATCATGTCTCGAAAGAGACATGACTGACTCGGCATAATATTTGTCAGCAATAGGTTGTCATTACCTTCTGTGGTAGACTGGTTGCCAACCAACGCTATAGACTCCAATCTGTTCTGCTATTTTTAACCAATATCTGATGGGAGAAAAACGGAATATCTTTCCAAAGGGTAAGTGTAAGTGAATGCAACAAATTTATCTAGAATTCGAACTCCGATAAGTTCTTTTTCAATAGGCACTACTTAAATTAACAATCCGCTCGTAAAAAATATAGATTTTTTATTGTGGGTTGTAAATTCTGTCGATTAGGCTTCCTTAAACCCAAACAGAATCGAAAACTTTTTCATTCTTGTTTTTATTCTTTTTAAATAATAATATAAATGCAATGCTAAATAAGTATCTGACATCTTAAAGAGTTATCTGTACTTTGTGTTTATTTACAAATGTCACGTTTGAAACTGTACTTCAACTGACGCTGTCGATTTTCCCAATTCATAATAGTATATTAATTACCACAATAAACTCCACTGTACTATAAAATCGGGGAGCAGAGTTCGAATTCCAGCCGAATTCATTGCATTCACTTACGCGCAAATACCCTTGGGAAAGGTATTAATCCGTCTATTCCTTCCAGTTATGGGTTAAATAACAGGACAGATTGGGTTCTATAGCCTTGGTCGGCAACCAGTCTACCGCAGAAAGCAATGGCAACCTACTGCGGGATAATCTTCTGCCCAGTCAGTCATGTCTCTTTCGAGACATGATCGCCCAAGCGTGTATCACGTATGGCACTTAACTGACTGACTAGTTTTTATCCAGTTATGGTGGTAGAGTAAATGTATTTTGGTCATTTCATACTGAAATCTAAAATTCTACAAATGTTTTCTATTCGAAAGAGCTAACGTTTTTTTTTTATGTGTAGACCCAAGAAATATTTTTGGCTAATTTATTTTAAAACGCAAAAGAATAACAGTGGGTTGGCGTCGTCTCAATTATTTTACTCGGCCAAATTTAAGTCACGCGGTAGCAGGTGCGCGCGGCTGTTCCTACTAAATAAATGCCATTTTGCCGGCGTTAAGCTTCAAATGGCAAATATCTTATTTCTGGAGAAGCCGGTAAAAATAGATCTTTAGAATGCGAAATGAAAAAAAATGCGTGAAAGTAAAATGAAAACAGAGAAAATAAATATTAGATTGTGTTGTTATGAATTTCCCCTTTATGGAACCAAGTTTAATGAATGTATCATCCTAACATACTTAGTAGTAAAATGGTGTACATAGATAGATAGATAGATAGATAGATAGATAGATAGATAGATAGATAGATAGATAGATAGATATTTGCCGGGTTGAATACCCACTAAATTTACCTGACCTTCAGTCAGTTAAGTGCCATACGTGATACACGCTTGGGCGATCATGTCTCGAAAGAGACATGACTGACTGGGCAGAAGATTATCCCGCAGTAGGTTGCCATTACTTTCTACGGTAGACTGGTTGCCGACCAAGGCTATAGAACCCAATCTGTCCTGCTATTTAACTCATAACTGGAAGGAAGAGACGGATTAATACCTTTCCCAAGGGTATTTGCGCGTAAGTGAATACAATGGATTTAACTGGAATTCGAACTCGGCTCCCCGGTTTCTCGTTCCGAGCCGATATCCACTGTACCACAACGCACATCCTGACCTTACACATACTATTGATAATATATTGCGATTACTGCAACTGCAAGACGTTTTGACGAGGAAAATATTCTCTTATTAAAGCCAGATTCAAACGTTCGTCGCTTCCACACTTTTTCGATATCAAAACCAGAGTGACTTTGCTCGAAAAGTACCCGAGATCTACCTGATTAAGTGGCAACAAATCTTTACAAACAACAATGGTGAATATAGAATTGAATAAAATGTAATTATACTTTATATTTTGAAGAGTAAGACTAATGTAAAAATAGGGAAATTAAAATTAGAACGTTTGGAAGATTCTACATCATTCCAGAAAATTCGGGAAAGATCTAGATAATTCGAATGGATTCTAGAAATATGCAAATTAGGTGTTAGCCCTTATAAAAATTGGTTTTGGGAAGAGAGTAGTTAGTTGTTAAAAGGATTTGTTGACATTATCAACTCCTGTCTGATTCAGGATTGGTATATCCAGCCGAAAGATTCTCCACTAAAAGTTGCCGACCAACTAAAAGCTTAAAGAGAACTTCATGGAACTAAATGGGTATATATATATATATATATATATATATATATATATATATATATATATATATATATATATTTACTCTTTCATTAACCAAACTAGTAATTATTCTTTATATACACATATGAAGATTTCCAAAAATTAGAGCACTTAGACTACTTCGCTAGCTTTACTCGGTAAAGATACTTGATACCTTCCTTCCCCTTCGTAACACTTACCCGTCACTCTGCCAGTAGTAAACTCTATGTTTTCTATTTGAATGTAAAAATTGTATATTTGTGATATATTTTTATTTGGTGTTATCGTAAATTAAATATTTGTCTGTGATTTAGCTCTGTGTTTTGGTCAATCATTTTCTTCTTTTGTTACAACTTATAACACGTAACAATAGCAACAAAGATGAGACCATTAGAATGTAAGTAAATATTTATAACTCGCAGCCCAAGAAATTAGATCAGAAAGTAATCGTATGGTAATAACAACAATGACGAGGATTTCAGTTTGAGTGTAAATAATCATAATTCCTTATCCCAGAGATTCAGACACAGTGATGACTATTAAAACAAAGATGTTGTCTTTCGTCTGAATGTAAATTAACTTCTCATTTCAGAGAATTAGACAGAACGCGATCTGATGATCATTGCAACAAAGATGAGGACTTTAGTCTGGATTTAAATAATAATGATGCCTCAGAGATGCAGACCGAAGGGATCTGATGATCTTGCAACAAAGATGAGGCTTTAGTCTATAATAATGATGCCCATCCCGAAGGCGACCAAGGGATCTGATGATCATTGCAACAAAGATGAGGACTTTAGTCTGGATTTAAATAATAATGATGCCTCATCCCAGAGATGCAGACCGAAGGCGATCTGATGATCATTGCAACAAAGATGAGGACTTTAGTCTGGATTTAAATAATAATGATGCCTCATCCCAGAGATGCAGACCGAAGGCGATCTGATGATCATTGCAACAAAGATGAGGACTTTAGTCTGGATTTAAATAATAATGATGCCTCATCCCAGAGATGCAGACCGAAGGCGATCTGATGATCATTGCAACAAAGATGAGGACTTTAGTCTGGATTTAAATAATAATGATGCCTCATCCCAGAGATGCAGACCGAAGGCGATCTGATGATCATTATAACGAATATGTGGAGCTTAGTCTAAATGTAAATAATGATAACTCCTTATCCTTGAGATTAAGAGAGGAACGATTTGAGGACCATTAAAACAAAGACGAGGTCTTGAGTCTGAATGAAAACAATGATCTTCTCATCTCAGATATCCAGACAGATCGCGATCTGATGAGTATTAAAACAATAATGTGAACTTTAGTTTGAATGTAGATAATGATCACGCCTCGTCCCAGAGATTCAGACAGGACGCGATATGATGATCATTACAGCAAAGATGAGGACTTTAGTCTGAATGTAAATAATGATAATTCCTCATCCTAGAAATTCGGATAGAAATTGTTTGTTATCAGTTCAATACACTCTGCCCTAAAACGAGAAACCGGGGAGCCGAGTTCGAATTCCAGTTGAATCCATTGTATTCACTTACGCGCAAATACCCTTGGGAAAGGTATTAATCCGTCTCTTCCTTCCAGTTATGGGTTAAATAGCAGGACAGATTGGGTTCTATAGCCTTGGTCGGCAACCAGTCTACCGTAGAAAGTAATGGCAACCTACTACGGGATAATCTTCTGCCCAGTCAGTCATGTCTCTTTCGAGACATGATCGCCCAAGCGTGTATCACGTATGGCACTTAACTGACTGACTGACACTCTGGCTACCATCTCTTCAGCCTGTATACAAATTTATTTCGGATCCTGATGGCCGCGGCCTTTGTTTGAGCCTAACTAATCTTTATAATCATGTTTTGATAATTTGCTGTAGAACAATACTAGGCACTCCTTATTCATGGCATTACGACTAAATGAAAAGTAACCTCCACTCTACATTATCTCACCTTAACTTTTAAACTGGATGGATCTCACCCACTTAAATTACTGGCGCAACAAGATCTTCTTAATCTTGCTTTACCTCAATCTTTTTTTTTTCTGCCAAGTTAATGGAGCTGTCTTGTGACTGAGATATTATGAATCTTTTCCCCCCAAGCAAGGCACTAATACCATTAAGACGCAACGCGCTACAGGTAGTGAAAGGGAATGAGAAGAATTTAGGAGAAGGATCCGGAAACCCAATCCTAAAGAAGAAACAAGGAATAAACATCTATTCCTGTTCAAAAGACGAATGAGTGTGAACCGGGAAATAGACGAACCTGCTGTTAACTCCTCTAAGAATATTCTCTGGTGGAGGAGCCTTCAGGCAAATAGGATGTAAGAGTGTTACTTTTAAAGCTAAGCCTGCCTTTCCGAATTTAAAACACTGACGCAACACAATCTTCCGAACTCTCCCTTAGTTAAGCTAAGATTAATGAACCAACGTCTTAAGAACTCAGACCGTAACACAGTGCTTCGTAAACTCCAGGCTAATTCTCGATCTTCATTGAGTGTCTTTAACCTTGTACCAAACCTAATGTTTGTTTGATTCCTTCCTCATTTCGATCGTAGCAACATAATCTTCCAAACCTCATTTCCTCTAATATTTTGTTTTGTTTCGTAAATATCAAGAATCACAGTTGAGTCATTCAAATCAGATTTTTAAAAAAACAACGAATTTATTAATATTTTTATTTATTTATTGTCCGACATAAAAGCAAAAGTGACCTCCTCTTTCCTCCTCCTCCTACTCTTGCTCCTTCGTTGAGAATTCGGTGAAGTTATTTCATCTTAAAGTGGTTCATAGAAGCTGGGTATAAAAATGTTGTCCACATATTGATTAGAAGTAGTAGTAGCTGTAGTAAGGATGGTCGTCGTAGTACCGAAGCCTGTGTTTCCGATGTTTGTACTGATATTTCAAGATAGTCGCCGTAGCCGCGGTAGTAGTAGTCGTTACAATGTCTCAGATAATAATTTGAACATCTTGTTTTCATGATGACCAAACGTTATGATGAGTCATAGTTAGGCATAATAAATTTTTCACCTTTCGAATTTACTTTCTTCGTCTTCATTTGCCGTGTCTCTTCAGGACGTAGGCGATCATGGACTTCCACTTGGCCTTGTCTCTTTTTGATCTCAATATTTTCCCTCTTGGTATCTCTCCCAAACCCTGCTCCGCCATTCATTTAGTCAAAAGCCTCTCAAATATGTCTCACACTGTTTTTCTCTGTGTCTCTTTCCTTCTGTCCTGTGAGTATTAGATTCTCCAAGCCTCATTACGTGTCTCAGGAACCTCAGTTGTCTCTGCTTGATGTTAAGTATGAGTTTTCTTCTTGTTTGCATCCTCTCTGAGTTTTCTTCTTGTTTGCATCATTGTTGCTCACATGCTCAGTCAATGGTATCCTCATCATCCTTCTGTAGAACCACATTTCTGCTGACCCAAGTCTCTTCTTCCTCCCAACATTCGCTGTCATACAGAAGAACAGATATCACATAGCAGTCCAGCACTCTTTTCTTTGTTTCAAATGAGATTTTTTGCCTCTCAATACTCTGGTTAGCTTTAGAAATACGTCCTTGGTTATGCCAATGCGTCTTCGGATCTCAGTGTCGCACTTTCCGTCCTCTGTCACAACACTTCTCAGGCAATTAAATTTCTTTACTTGTTTTATTTTAGTTTCTCCGACCTGTAGTTGGCAGTTTGGGGTTTTGTTTTTGCTGATGACCATACATTTAACTAGAAACATATTTTCCCCGCTCTTCGAAAACAGAACGTTACCCAGAAATCTTTCAGAAGCTGAAATAAGGAAAGGCAAGGAAATATTAACAGGTAGCCTACTATTTACCTTACGATAAAATATTGTTTGTTGTCTCTCCTTCAACTTATATTCTCTGGGCATCAGTTTGAACTGACGCGTTCTTCTTTCCACACATCTAAACTATAATTTTTTAAAGTGGAAATTTTATTTAAAATTTAAAATAAAGTACGAGCTTTAAGCAAAATGGACACAATATTGCGATTCGTAGCTTCAATGTGGCACAAGGCTGAAAGTATGGACCATCCAATGAAGATCGAACGCACTCAGTCAGTCAGTTAAGTGCCATACGTGAAACACGCTTGGGCGATCATGTCTCGAAAGAGACATGACTGACTGTGCAGAAGATTATCCCGCAGTAGGTTGCCATTGCTTTCTGCGGTAGACTGGTTGCCAACCAAGGCTATAGAACCCAATCTGTCCTGTTATTTAACCCATAACTAGAAGGTATAGACGTATTAATACCTTTCCCAAGGGTATTTGCGCGTAAGTGAATGCAATGAATTCAACTGGAATTCGAACTCGGCTCTCCGATTTCTCGTTCCGAGCCGATATCCACTGGACCACCACGCACATCGAACGCACTACTCAGTTGTAATTCGATCAAGCTTGTTAAACATTATACCACTTCAAAAATACCCCAAAGGGCACAATATATTGCAATAAATAAATAAATAAATAAATAAAAACGTCCGTTTAAACTGACACCAGAGGGATATCGGTAAATTCATAAAAACATTATAATAAATGGCTGGCCACTCATATTCGAGGATACCTGTCTACCAGGGCGGCTAGCTAATCCCCGTTGTAGACGCCTGCTCGGGCATACTTGTGTTTGTTCAACATCGACAGAGTTTACTTGTGGTTTATATGCAACTATGCTGAGTGAACCTGAGTTATAGTTTCTGGGAGAGAACGCGTTTTCTAGTCTGAAGAGGACCAGGACACTCAAACCCTCAAAGTCAGGATGACTTGTGACTTCGAACTCACCCAACCATCGACGAGAGAGCGATCTACCCAATTTCACTCACAAGGCTTGGGTCAACCCGTGTGTATGGTTTTCAGGCACTTTGATAAAATTTGTCTGCGAAATGAGGTATTGTACTTATTGACACTATTTACATTTCTCGAACTGTTGTCTTCATATTTATTACCATAGTTACGACGTTTCGGACGTTGTACGCTTTGACCTTCTTCAGGTGATTGGAATTTTGAACTGAACCCTTTATTTCGATCATTTGGGTAGATTGTTCTAGTTTCATAAGACATGCCACTTCCAGATGTCTTAGTTTTCTCCATTTAATTAAACTCTCTTGTTTTGTTCACCACTATTGTAGTCAGGTATTGAATTTGAGGTCATAAAACCGTTTGTTGAATACAGTGAATTGACCCAAAGAGTTGTGAGGTCAATACCTGGCTACAGCAGTTGTGAACAAAATCTTACAGAGTTGAGTTAAATAGAGAAAAATAAGACATCCGGAAGTGACATGACTCATGGAACAAGATCAATCTACCCCAGTGATCAAATAAAAGGATTTAGTTCGAAATTCTAATTACCCGAAGAAGGCCAGAGCATACAATGACCGAAACTTCTGGAATATAGCAATAAAGATGAGGACAACAATCCGAGCAATGTAAATAATTTTGATAATATTTATAAATCCTATTCTATGTTTTTTTTGTTGCATCAACAAGTGCCTACCTTTTTGTTTTACAGACGGTACCGCCTTGGTTTTTGCCTTGGTAAACCGATGCTTGCTTTCTTCCATATAGCTGAACTGTAAATTATAATTTTTGTAAATTCAAATTTCATTGAAATATGACTGAAAACTTCCAAGTTTTCATCGGAAATCGATAAAGAATGAGCCTTGAGAAAAATAGCCACAATAGATGGAAACGAAGAGGAAGTTCTTTTAAATTGGCGCCCAGGGGTATTAATCTAATCTGGAAACAAATAGGAGGCTTAACGGAACAATGGGAAATAATTAAACTGAGAAATCGCTCAACCCGTCTCAGAGATGTACAGGAGAAAACAGCGCGTGACATTCTTGATCGTTTAAAGCCAATGAATGACAGAGAAATGTTTGGGGGAAATACTAGTACAAAATGTATTAAAAGCTACAAGAAACCGGAAGATGTGGAGGGCCATGATCGCCTTTGCTCTATGTACAGGCGTTATGCTCAATAGATAATGTTTACGTGATTTTCATGAGGCATAAACTTAATTGTTGTAAAGTGGCAACCATTAAATATGGGCGGAATTTATGAAAAGTAACTTTCAACTTCGAAACTTTTATAGCAAAACAATCATAATTGTTTTTTTCATTTATTTAAACCCATTTTTTTAATGCCATGTTCCTTCCGAACATGGGGACTATAATTATCCACAGATCCCATTTTTTTGTTCTGTGTGAATTATCATGGCCTTTGGGAAAGACTGTAGTTGTGGTTCCCCGTTGATTTCTCCACGGTTTCGAATTCACAGTTGGCCTTCTCCCAAACTGGCTGCCACACAAGGCTCACGATCCTAGACTACTCTGTTAATTAATCCGTAGATGAGGGGGAGAAGGGATGGCTTCAGGCCATTCGGGTGAAAGTGAACACAACAGACTAAGTGGAATTTTTAAAGTGTTCGTCGTTTCCCATTTTTTGGCGCCGACCACCATGACACTGCCTAAAGAAATCTTTAGGGAGAAGATATGTTTTGCGTTGTGAAATAAGAGGTTATTTTTTTTTTTTTAATCGTGTCACCCCAAGCAAGGCATTCCACTGCCACTATAGCGCAGGAGGTTACATAGAGCGATTGGGTATAGGAAATGTCAGAAGGAGGGTGACAGACGAGTTAGGATGTACACAGGGAAAGAGTTGGAGAGAATGGGTGTGAGTTAGTGTGTTAGGAGGTGTCAATTGACCCTACATTTAAACTCCTGGAGGTTGTAGCCGTCGGGGAAGCAAGCATGCGGTAGGGAATTCCACAGGCGGGAAGTGCGAGGAAAGAAGCTGTTGGAATAGGAATTGCGGTTACATTTCATCGGTTTCACTGTAAAAGGGTATGACCTAGTTGCCAATCTAGTATCTCGTGCAAATTCACATCTAGGGGGCACCAGTGATTTAAGTTCGTCAGAGTAGAAGCCATGAAAGTATTTATAGAAGAGGCACAGGGAAGCCACGTCACGCCAGTGAGAGAGAGACTGCAAGAGGTGAGAAAGACCTATAAAAAAATTATATTAACATTATTAATTTTTTTTTTAATTTTTGCTTAAAATCGTTAATATTGTTAACTGAACATCTATAAAAAAAAAAAAGTTAAGTGAAAACAAAAGCGATCTTTACACCTTTCCATTATCTAGGGCAATCTTTATCTCAACAGCACACTTGAACCTATTTTTCCCTTCATACAACGTGTGAAAAGCACGTGCAATACCCTGTCATCGTAAGCCGCCAAACAGGAAAGGTAACACAGTTTCGGTTGTTAAGTGGGTACTACCACACTTGGAACAACCTGCAGATTTTGTTTTTTTGTGTAGACGTATCAGTCTCTACGATTTTTTTTTTAAATTTTTATTTTTGTTACAACTTAGATTTTCAACGATGGATTAAAAGCGTTTGCTTTTGATAATAGTTTGATAATATTTCATAGTTAAACTTCCGCTGAACACTTCAATTATGGCGATCAAAGAACAAAGTAAAAAAGAGTATCATTTTTACTATCTATTTATTAACACAAGCAAAACAATTTATTACAATTTGTAATAAAAAGATAATAATTAAAATTTAAAACCTTTTTTTTTATTTTTATAATTTAACATTTAATAAGATATCTAAGTCTGACTTTTAAAAAAAATATCTTCTTTGCAAGGTCGAATTTTAGACAGGCACACTCAAAAAAGATAATATTATCTGAACACACAACCAGACCAAGTTTTTCTCACTTAATATTTCTACAAAGCAGTAACAACTTCTAAAACTTTTCCACAAACGACATTCGTTTTCTGCGGCTCGATTGGCATTCGGAATGGCACGCCTAATTTCATGAGGAAAATAAAGTTTCAAATGTTTGTTTTTCCTCGTTCTCACTTGTTCAAACACACACACACGTGTGCACACATACACACACACACACACACACACACACACACTCTCTCTCTCTCTCTCTCTCTCTCTATCTATCTATCTATCTATCTATCTATCTATCTATCTCAGCCTGTTCATATCTATCTATCTATCTATCTATCTATCTATCTATCTATCTATCTCAGCCTGTTCATATCTATCTATCTATCTATCTATCTATCTATCTATCTATCTATCTATCTATCTATCTATCTATCTATCTTATGCATAACCACATACATAAACAATGATTAAATACAATGTTTCTTGAATTTTTGTAAGCTTTCCTTGAAGGTAACGTTTTCATCATTTTAAACCATTGGCGATTTTCACTAAGGAAGACCATACGTATAAACATCTTTTTTCAGAATCAGGAAACGTCAATGATGATTATTAAGTAGAAAATGAGGCCTTCAGTACAAATAGGTACTTTCCGCCATGTCTGTGAAATTCACTTAAGTGTTAAGTCTAAGTGTTTGTATGTTAAAGTAGATGCTTTTAGCTTCCTTTAACAAAACTGAGTGTTTTATCTGAAATAAATTAAAGTTATGGTATTTCAAAAGTCAACAAACTTTAAACTTGATTTTCTCGTTTATTATTATTATTATGTCATTTTTCATCATATTTCGATTTCTGCTTTGGTCTCACTACCAACCAAGTCTGCGGGGAGACCTAAGGCAGGTAGTGGCGTGTTGTTATGGCTCCATTTCATGTTTTTCTATCTTCCCTATCATCTCCAGCATTACATAGATAAAGTTTTCCTTAGTGTGTGGGCTGTACTTAATAAGACAATTTTTTGTATATCTCTTAAACTGGGATTTCCAGGGATTCTTTCAATGTGTTGTTTTGTTCCATTTTTTATCATTCCAAGTGCACCTACTATCACTGGCACAACTCTTGTTTTCAATTTCCACATTTTTTCTATTTCAATTTCCAGGTCTTTATATTTTGACAGTTTTTCAAATTCCTTGATTGCTATGTTACAATCCGCTGGACAAGCCATATCAATTAATAGACAAGTTTTCTCCTTCTGGTTTTTAACAATAATGTCTGGCCTGTTTGCTTCAATTTTTCTGTCTGTGTAGATGGTGTAATCCCATAGAATGGTTACATCTTCTATTTCTGTAACCGGTGCTGGGTGATGTTCATACCAGTGTTTTTTCTACAGCTTTTCCATAATGTTTGCATATTGCCCAATGTAAATATTGCCCAACTCTATCGTGGCGATTTTTATATTCATTTGGGGCAAGCACAGAACAGCCTGAGATTAGGTGGTCTATTGTTTCTTGGTGTTTATCACAAAACCTGCATTTTGGATCCATATTATTATGCATAATATTTGCCTGAAAGTTTCTCGTGAAAAGACTTTGGTCTTGTGCTGCAAGAATAAAGCCTTCAGTTTCAGACTTTAATCCAGATGCACGTAACCATCGATGAGTATTAACTTTGTCAACATTGGATTTATTGGCACGTACTGGATATTGGCCATGCAGAGGTTTGTCTTGCCAGCGCTGTTTCATCTGTTCAAGAGCTTTATCTTTGGCTTTCATTTTCATATTCTTTGCCGCAATAGCTGGCTCTTGGCTTCCGTTCTGCTTTTCTACAGAATCTACTAACTGTAAATCTTGTTTGAATTTACTGCCTTCTTTTATTATTGAATATTTTTTCTTTTTTTCTTTCTTCATGTTGCCTTACTAATTGTATCATCCAATCCTTTGTTGTTTCTATGTATGTTAGTAAGCCAATAGTTGTTGTCTTGTATGACAATTCCAGTTGAATAAGACCTCTTCCACCTTCTTTACGGGGTATGTATAGACGGTCTACATCAGCCCTTGGATGATGCATCTTATGCTTAGAAAGAAGCTTTCTTGTTTTAGCATCCATTCGCCTGATGTCGTTTAGAGTCCAGTTTAAGATGTTAAAGCTATATTGGACAACTGGGATCGCAAGGCTATTAATGGCCATAACTCTGTTCTGTGAATTTAATTCAGTTTTTAATATCATTCGTAGCCTTCTATAGTACTCTTTACGCACTATTTCTTTCATTTTTTTATGGTGAATGTTTTCGCTCTCATTTACACCTAGGTATTTATAAGCTTCTTCTGGTTTCAATTCTTTTATTGTTACAGCAGGGTCTAGGCTAATTGAGGATGTTTCTTGTATTGATCCACGTAAAACTGTAGCTTTAGCACATTTATTCAAATTAAATTTCATTCCAATGTCTTCGCTGAAGCATTTTACAGTTTGCAGAAGACCTTCCAGCTCATTATCATTCTTAGCATATAACTTCAAGTCATCCATGTAAAATAGATGGCTTATTTTCTTTTGTCCTATTTTATAACCACATTCTGTCTTATTAAGTTGACTGGTTAGTGCTATTAATGATATGCAGAATAGTAAGGGAGATAAAGAATCACCTTGAAATATAGCTCTTTTGATGTTTATTTCATCAGACTTATAGGTTCCATTTATATGATTGAGGTAAAGGGTTGTTTTCCATATAGACATGCACTGTTTGATGAAATTGATGATGACCGGCGATATCTTGTATATATTTAAAGTCTTTAAAATCCAGTCATGTGGCACACTATCGAATGCCTTTCGATAGTCTATCCAGGCTGTACTAAGATTTTTTTTTGTACTGTAGCAGTCTTCCAGGATCATTTTGTTAATCAGCAATTGGTCTTTACAACCATAACAGCCGCGTTTGCACCCTTTTTGTTCAAGCGGTATCATGTCATTTCTTTCTAAGAATAAATATGTCTGTTTTGTTAAAATAGATGTTAATAGTTTATATGTTGTCGGAAGACATGTAATTGGTCTGTAGTTTTTCGGGTTGTTTGTGTCACCATTCTTGGGTAGAAGAAATGTAATTCCTTTGGTCCTTTTTTCAGAATCAGGAAACGTCAATGATGATTATTAAGTAGAAAATGAGGCCTTCAGTACAAGTCTGTGAAATTCACTTAAGTGTTAAGTCTAAGTGTTTGTATGTTAAAGTAGATGCTTTTAGCTTCCTTTAACAAAACTGAGTGTTTTATCTGAAATAAATTAAAGTTATGGTATTTCAAAAGTCAACAAACTTTAAACTTGATTTTCTCGTTTATTATTATTATTATTATTATTATTATTATTATTATTATTATTATGTGGCGGAAAGTACCTTCTACTTCCAATCGCCACTCATAAAGTTCTTCTTTTACAAATATTTTTATGTAGTCAAATTAAGACATTAGGAACAAATAACGAGTATTTATTTACTCTACTCCCCCACTGGAGCGAGATGTGACGCAAGGTCGGTTTTTAATGTGGGGAGACCGGACGCATACGAGCGAGCAAATGTTACAAAAATTACCCAGTCCCCGCAACCGCTGGCCCCGGTGAGGAACACCTGGTCTACCTTTCTGGTGCAATGGGGTGGCGCAGCCTCGAGACCGAGCATCTACACAGTATTATTTTTCTCAGTTGCATACCTGTCCTCAGACAGAGCTACAACTGAGCCGCACTCTGTCTTCGAGGACAGAGACGCAACTGAGAGATTTTTTAGCGTCTCCCCACCAACACAATAAGTGGCAGAGTGTGTTAATCTCTCTTTCATTAGTGATAATATTATACCAAAACTCCAGTATTTCTAATTATAGAAGAAACCTTTTCTCCAACGAAAAAAATCGACAATTTCCCATTTTTAAGTTGAGATTCTGATGCGCATGGACTTTTGTTAGGAAAATGGCTGCTAGATCTTTAATGAATATTTCCCTTAATTTTTTTTTTTTAGTCGTACGGCCGGTCTTGTGATGTTTTGCATCTCGTCCTGCCCTTGCCCTGTTTACACCCACTACCAAGGAATTTTATAACTTCTACTACAGCTGTAAGTCCCTGTGTTCTCATAACCATTTTTCTTTATTTAGTTTAATTCCTTTAGGTGTTCATAAATATTTTAAACAACGGCCTACATTTTTTTTCTTTTTTTTCACATATTTTGCCATTGCGCGCTTAAAGAATTGTTAATTTTAATAGCATTTTTGGATATGGGAAAATCCCCATACATCAAAGTTCACTGTGAGCGCAATGAAAATAACCTACTTCTATTTATTTTTATTATTATTATATTCTTTTCGCTTAACGTTCGATTAACAAAAAATATTCGTTCCTTTTATTCTTTGCTGACTATTAATATAGTTATTAGCATTTTCTTGTGTACATCATTATTGCTTAGTTCGCATAATCAACAGGCGTTCTTTTGATGTCGGTTTTTAAACACTCTCGCTTGAATAAATAAATAAAAATCCCGCTTAATTTACATGAAATTGTTTGATTCTATGATTAAAGAAACCGTGTTTTCATTGACGTTTGTACTGGACCCAAAATGGATGTTACTTCCTCCAGAAAAAAAAAAAATCAGAATATAGACAAACGTCTGTTTATTAACCTAGAAGATTTTAGACTTTTTTTTTTCAAAAGCATAAATAAATAAATAACTCCATTGAGCATTCGCTTGAAACTTTAGACCAGTTTAAGCCGTCAGTGTCTAGCTGAAAATTGATATCTTAATCGTTTGTTTTGGTGTTTTTTTTTTATAGCTTCTTTTTTCAGTCTTTTTTCTTTTCTCTTACGTTACCCACATTTTCTTTTTTCTTCTTTATTTTTCCTTCATCCTTTCTTTCTAATTTGCTTCTTTTTTCCCTTTTTCTTTTTCATTCTCTTTCTTTCCTTTCTTTACTTCTTTCTTTTCTTTTTTCGTTCTTTTTCACTCGCGCGCATGCGCGCACACACACACACACACACACGCACAATTTGACTGAATTTGAAGTTAGACATTGATATAATAAAACATTTCCCTCCCACTCAGTAGGATCGAGCAACAAAATCATAAATTGGAAACAAGAAAAATAAAAAATAAAAACTCGATAGCTCCACTCATTCGCTGAAAAAAACGCCATAGCATATTCTTGTCAATCAACTGTCTTTTAAGTATTGTCGTGTGTAACACATATTTCATCACCTGTTTTGATATATTCAAGGAACGATTAGTTAGGATGATATATTCGTCATTACAATTAGTGACCCAAATGTACGTACCCACAAAAAAGCGTGTGTCAATAGACAACTCTTTTACCATATTCCCGATTATTTATCCTTCTTTCACCATATTCCCGCGTATCCTTCACTCTTTCAACATATTCTTTCAACATATTCTAACATATCCCTCTCTCTTTCACCATATTCCAACATATCCTATTCTCTTCTACCACATTCCCGCATATCTTTCCGCTTTCACCTGATTCCAGCATATCTTTCCCTCTTTTACCACATTCCCGCATATCTTTCCGCTTTCACCTGATTCCAGCATATCTTTTCCTCTTTTACCACATTCCCGCATATCTTTCCGCTTTCACCTGATTCCAGCATATCTTTCCCTCTTTTACCATATTCTCGCATATCCTATTCTCTTTTACCCCATTTCAGCTTCTTTTTCTTTTTCGTGATACTTCTGAATATAATTTCCCATTTATCTGACCTTGATTACTAAATCATAATGAAACTGTAATTCTATAAATTGTACCTAATCTGCAGGACATGCCATTTTATGAATAATATCTGATATCTTCTGTATTCTGTACAATGTATAGATTTGTAATTTGTAGAAAGAACAATTCCAACAATTTTAATCTGTCAATATGTCGTCCCAATTCGCCTTAAAACCCTGAAGTTCCTCCCAGTTGTAATTTCCTCCTGCTTATAAACCTCCGACGAGGAAGAAATTATTTTCTTGTTTTATTTTTAAAATGTTTTGAACTCAATTCGATGATTCATCATCTTTATATCCAGAAAATATTCAATGAATTCAAATGGAAAGAAAACGTTGGTACAAAATTAAGGACCTTGCCGAAGCGCACATAGGCATACGGACATATCATGTTGAAACATAGGTTCCCGTTCAATCACTGAAGTTAAGCAACATCGAGCCTGATCAGTACTTAGATGGGTGACTGCTTGGGAATACCAGATGCTTGTAAGCTTTGGTGTGCGTGTGGTATAATGGATAATGGCTCGGAATATTTAACTGGAGAGCTGGTTTCAATTCCTGTTAGGTCGCTATATACACTTACGCGCAAATATCATTGGGAAAGGCATGAATCTACTAGGAACAGCGGCAACATTTAACAAACTTGATATGTTTTTGCTTATTTCACCCCAAGAAAGGAAATAAAGCCACTAGGACGCAAGAGGTTACTGAGTGTTGGACAATATGAGAAAAGTTACTATTAAAAAATAGGACAATAAAAGAACAAAAATTAAGGAAACAGAAATATTTATATTTTTGAAGATCAAACATGACTGGCAAGCGAGAAGTTGGAAGTGATAGAAGAAACTGTTGGCATAGAACTTACGGATACATCTAGCCATTTCAACTTTAAAGTTCAACTCTCCAGGTATGCGTTATTTAGCAAGAATTTTATAACTAAAACCTTATTATCTCTTCTCCATCCACCTAGAAATTCTGTCACTTTAAAAATATTTAAAAATGAGTTGATAAGTCGTAGAAAACTAATCAATCAATCAATCAATCAATCAATCAATCAAAGTACGTTTCTAATTGTTTAGTCAGTTCACTGCCTTTTTTTGCGGGTCTGGGTCGTCAGTGTAGGACTACAAATTCCTCGTTATTTACGCTGTATTCCAAGTCGGAAGTTCAACCCAGACAGCCTGTTTCCCTACATTGATAATTTGTGGGACAGAGTCTTCCTCGAACTGTACAATCTTAAAGTCTTCAAGTGAAGTGTCAGGCTATCCTTCATATTCTCACAATTTTCATTTCTCATCGTCTCAGCTTCATTCAAGAAACCCCTGAGTGGCTCTCGAGATATTTACAGAGTGAACTTTAATGATAAAAAGATCTAAAACTATTTAGTTTTAGATTTTAAATATCAAAACATATTCTACATTTAAATTTGTTACTTTTCTCTTGAAGGAAATTCACGGCACACAAAAAAATCACGAAAAGAGAATATTACGTTCCACTCAATCTCTCTCTTCTCCGAAATGGGCACCCCAAGAAGTTTGAATTAATAGCAAGCTTGTCTCGCTAGAATCAGTGCAATTGACAAGTGAGTCCGATCCTCACTGGAAGCCCCATACTCTCGGTCGCCCGTGTACCACATCTAAACTGTGCTCAGAAAATCACCATATATTTTAGACACCTCGACGTAGTGTAATGTTTTGCAAGCCTGTCTCGCTACAACCTGAAGGGTGAGTTTGATCCTCACTGGGTACTCCATACTGTCAGTCTTGTGCCACATCTAAGCAGCGTTTAGAGAAACATCTGTTTGGACACCTCGACGTGGCGTAATGATTAGCCAGCTTGTCTCGCTAGACTTTATTACAACTGAGTAGTGAGTTCGATGCTCACTGGGTGCCCTATAGTTTCGGTCTTTTGCCATATCTACACGGTACTTAGAAAATAAACTCTCTTATCCGAAACTTTCGGAAGCTCTGAAAACCGTATTTTTTTACTTTGTTGTACGACGATGACGATTTACAAAAGATGAACCGTCATACAAACCCAGTGCTCAAAAAAGGCCACCTACATATATGCATTCACGTTTGAGACAATCTTATAGACTAAAATTACGTGTTAATATCATAAAAGAAAAATACTTATAAACAAAAAGATTCAGAGTTTCAACCTACGAAAAATTATGAATTAAGAAATTTCCTTTTTCTATAAGCAGTGTCCTTTCAAGACGTTGGTTCACCACAGTTCCCAGTACTTTGTAGATCTTAATAAATATTGTCTTTTTATTATCTCTCCTAACCCCTGCTATCAATTTACACAAAGCACATTCTTCTTCTTCTTCTTCTTCTTCTTCTTCTTCTTCTTCTTCTTCTTCTTCTATATACCATATCATTTCAGGATGTTGGCGATCCTGGCTCTCCCCAATTTCCTGTCCTTTGCAGCTCTTAATGAATATTGTCTTCTTATTATCTCTCCTAAATATTTTTCACTATCTATTTACTTCAACTTATTTTTTTTTCTCTGTACGTATCCCTTCAGGATGTAGGTGATCATGGCTCTCCGCAATTTCCTGTCTTTTGTAACTCTTAATAAATTTTGTCTTTTTGTTTGGTGTCTTTCCTAAATCCTGTTCAGCTATCAATTTATTCAAGCTCATTCTTTTTTTATGTGACGTGTCCTTTCGTGACATTGATCATAGCTTGTGAGTATCAAATTTTCCAAACCTCTTTCCTCATTTTGGATTTCAGAAATTTCACCTATCACCTTAAAGTCTTAGGTATAAATAAACTTTTTTCCAATTTTTCTCTAAAGTTTCATAGTTGCTCATATGTTTGTTCCGTGATATTCAAAACGTCTTTATATCAGTTAGTCAATTAAGTGCCATACGTGATACACGCTTTGGGCGATCATGTCTCGAAATAGACATGACTGACTGGGCAGAAAATCATCCCGCAGTAGTTTGTCATTGCTTTCTGCGTTAGACTGTTTGCCAGCCAAGGCTATAGAACCCAATCTGTTCTATTATTTAACCCATAACTGGAGGGTAAAGACAAATTAAATACCTTTCCTAAGTGTATTTGTGCTTAAGTGAATGCAAGTAATTGAACTGGAATTCGATCTCGGCTCCCCGATTTGTCGTTCGGAGTCAATATCCATTGCACCACAACGCACATCCTAGAATTTATATATTTTCCGTATTTACAGTGAAGTAGTAATCGTCTTTTGGATTCGAGTTGTGACTGTTAATTAAACAGTTACACCACTATGACCTGGTGACCAAACAACAATATATTTGGTATAAACAAGCAGTTTAAGTTTAAATATGATATTAGTACAAGAATGTTTAAAATACAACTTTATGTTAAGCCACATTGAACAGGTTTTGAACGTATTGAATTAATAGAACTGTGTTTCTTTATTTGGAAGTGGGATGCAATTAAAAACAGAACTGGATTAAGCACAAAACCTCACAGACATAAATTATTAGAGTCTAACAATGAAACAGTAACAAGATCAGAAATACACTAAAGTTGACATTCTAGTAAAAATGAAAAAGACTTATTTCTAGTTCTTAACAATACAATCTTTAATAGGTCATAAGATTTGTTAAAGACTATTTTGAGAAAAATCCACTCATCAGAAGCATTTGTTTAATGGCAAAAGCAATGTATCATTAAATAGTTATTTGAAAGTTGTTTTTTTTTGTTTTTTTTTTGTTTTTTTTTTTGTTTTTTTGTTTTTGTTTTTTTATCCATGCAAGAAATCTTTGTACACTGTAAACATGGCAACAGAAAAAATAGGAAAAACATTCCAGATTTATCGCCGAACTTTTACAATAATTATCAGGTTCTCATGAAGCCATAAAACTTCTGTGGTGTTTTAAGTTTGCAACGAGATATGAGAAGCAGATGCTGAGTGGTGCTCATGAGCACATTCTGAAAGCGTTAAACTGATTTTTGACAAAATCTGAATCGGCGAAAGTTTAGGATTGACACAAATAAACACTGACACCATCAAGTGAAATAGTTTATAGTTTTTAAGCAGAGTCTAAAATTTGCTTTATTCACTTTGATTATTGAATGATAATCAGATGTATGGTGTCGCGGCGACGCTCGGGTTCTCTACTAGTAAATTGCGCGTTCCAAAATTCACCTTTACGTGAACGTTCAAAACATCCCCGTTACGTGAGCGTGCTTAAAAAAGAAAAATTAAAAAGAAAAATAAATAAATAACGGTAAAATCAGTTATTGCAAATCGTCTGAAAACACCACATGGTAGAAACCTAGGTCGCGTAATAACTCGTTTACAAACGAAGAGGCCTACGGCCATATCACGTTACACCGGTTCTCGCTCGATCACCGAAGTTAAGCAACGTTGAGCCTGGTCAGTACTTCGATGGGTGACCGCTTGGGAATACCAGGTGCTGTAAGCTGTTAATGACGGATGTGCATTGTGGTGCAGTGGATATCGGCTCGGAAAGAGAAATCGGTGAGCCGAGTTCAAATTCCAGTTGGATACCCAGCATTCACTTAAGCACTGGTACCCTTGAAAAATCTTTCCCTTCCCTCCAGTTCTGGGTTAAATAACAGGGTAGGACTTGAGGACCCTGCCCTTAAAAAACAAATCCCAATGAATCTTGATACTCGAAAAGAAAAAAGTATTACTAGACACAAAACTTATATAAAAAACAAAAATAAATTATTGAAAAGAAGAAGGTATTACCAGCAATAAATAAATAAAAATTTAGTTGGCAATAAATGACCCACCGAGGCTGATATGCCATAAAAACAAAACAACCAAATACAGATGAAAAAATAAATAAATAAATAAATAAATATATATATATATATATATATATATATATATATATATATATATATATATGTATGTATGTATGTATGTATGTGTGTGTTATATCTTGAAGGCTGTCACAATGCGTTGAATGAAATAATGGAAGGTCGGGAGGTGCTTGTATGACCTATTTATATATCTACAATATATATATATATATATATATATATATATAGTACAGGTGAAATTAGCTATTTCTATACACAATGTATAAGCCGAATTTTTTTTCAGAAAATTAATGTAAAGAGAATATTACTAAGAAAGTTGGATCCTTGGTCCCAGAATCTATCTTCCGTATTTATAAGTGTACTATTCGTCCTTGTTTTGAATATCGCTGCCACATATGGTGCTCCTTTCTTTTTTCTTTTAAATCATTTCACTCAAGCAAGATGGAGGACGCCACAAGAACGCAGTGGGTTACCGTGAAAGACAAAACTCTCTACTTTATTGGGTTATTGAAGAAAGAATAAAATATGAACGGAATCCAAGAAGACACAAGATGGCAATTAACGTTAATTTAATTTTTTGGAGATTGCAGCTATCAGGGAAGCAAGCAAATGGTAGGGAGTTACACAGACTGAAAGTACGAGAAAAGAAACTCTTCGAGGAGAAGTAGTGGTTACATCTACCTATTTTAACAGTAAAAGGGTGGGACCTAGATGCCAATCTAGTAGAACGCTTAAATTCATGTGGTCAGGGAACCGGAGAAACTAACAATTCAGAGCAGAAGCCGTAAAAATATTTGTAGAAAAGACAGAGATAAGCCATGTCAGATTGGTGAGAAAGTGACTGAAGTCGAGATGTCAGGTCGGGATCGATTATATTACAGATTTTTCTTTGGATTTTGTTGAGAACCTCAAGATGAATATCAGGAGCACTCGACCAGATATGGAAACAATATTCAATGCACGGAAAAATGGTAGATTTATAAATGGGCAAGATAGATTCCTGTTAAATATTTAGATATCCGTGATATTCGAAGAACTTTCATTAATTATAACCTGGCACCTCGGCTTCAATCACTTTCGCACCACCGTAATATAGCTTCCCTGTTCCTTTTCTATAATTACTTTCTTGGTAATTGTTCAGATAAATTTTCTGCTATATTTATTTGGGTTTCATTTTTAAATGCTGTTATTTTTATTCCTCCGCACCTAACCCGAAACAAATTGTACATATGCGAACTACTTAGGTCTTCATAGAGACTAAGAGGTATCATGGAGACTGCAGTGACAATGGTAAATAAGAACGTGGTGTCTTGGTGTAAGGAATACTGTGGTATGTTTGAGCCAGTAATTGCGGCTAGCTACGTTTTAGATAAGATAGACTGAAGACCGGACTTCCCCTAGCCGACTTTTGGCCTTGTGCCATATTTTTTTATTTTTACAAAATAAATATCACTTTCTTCTATGGTACTTATACTTTATGAGTTTAAGTGTAGTACTAAATTGGCAGCAAGATCTCAACATTATACAACTGAAATGGCTAGAGTAACCATAAGTTTTATGCTAACAGCTTCTTTTATCACTTTCGAATTATTGCTTGCCAGTTATGTTTGATCTTTAAAAATTTAATCGCAATATCAATCGTTATTTTCTATCGTTAAAAAAAATGTTCTTTTATTGTTCCTTCTGCTTATTACCAGTTTTTTTAAATTTTCTTTAACATTCTTGAGTCCTAATGGCTTTGCTTCCATGCTTAGGGGACATAAAAAAAAAAAAAACACCGCAAATCTGCTGTTACCGCTATTTCTAGTACTAATTTCCTTGTAAACCAAATTGTTATATTCCTTTTAATAAAATCAAAGACCTCTGTTTTTGAACCTTGTATTTATATTTGTAGAAAAAAAGCTTACATAATAACTGGGAAGTTTAGATACGGAAATACAATTGCATTTAAAATTCTTTGTAAATTCTAATTGATAGAATTTCTGTCTAAATTTTTAGTACAATGAGTTATTATTATTTGCATTTGGACTAATGACTTCGTTTTTACTGTTATTGTCACAACGTCGGCCAATGTGCGTTCGTACCTTTTCTGGTGTCTGTCGATCAGTGGATTTCGACTGAACCTTTATATGTTCATCTGTCCATCCCTAGGACAAAGATATTCTTTGCGTATTTCTTAGTTTTAGCTCGACCTGTTTCCACTGATTCTACCGTTTTAACATAGAAATAAATACCAGATGAGAGCCATTAATAAAGTGGGAAAAAGAAACAACCAGAAGGATTGTGAGATAAGAAAAAAATGGTGGGAAGAAAATAAAGGGGAGTAGCAGCCACAGCAGCAGCAGCCACAACAGCAGCAGCCACAACAGCAGCAGCCACAGCAGAAGCAGCAGCAAACAGGAAAAAATACTGATTATGTTTATTGCTCCACATTATATATCCAGTATGGACACCTCGAGGTGGTGTAATAATGGTTAGCAAGCTTGTCTCACTAGAATTACAATTAAGTAGTGAATTCGATTCTTTCGGCTTTGTGTCACATCTAAGCTACGCTTAGAAATCCAGTATTGTCACTAGACGATGGCCTAGTGACAATGATTCTCAATTGCCGTGTGCTGCGCGATCCTCTCAAGTGTGTTGCGAAATATTGTCACGGCATACACACACACACACACACACACACACACACACACACACACACATATATATATATATATATATATATATTCAAAATAATAACTAAATAGACTCTGCAAGTATCTAAATCTTAAATTTATACTAAGATAAACTTTAAGAAAAACCAATAACAAACAGAACCTAATTCCGTTACAATCCGGCGCACTAAGGCGTTGGATAAGAGGGGGGAAAAAAAAGAAATCCGCGGAATAAAGACAAGACATACGATACTCCGCAGTAAAGAAAAAAAACCCAAACGGAACCAACCACAAAAAAGAAAAGAAAAAGAAAAAGTGCTCGATACAAAGTACAAACGAAATGCAAAATTACAAACGAAATGCAAAAGTAGAGCAAAGACACACAAAGAATCTCAAGATAGCTAAAACCTACCGCGGTTTCACACTACGGCTCGTCAGGGCCCTGACGAGCCGTAGTGTGAAACCGCGGTAGGTTTTGGCTATCTTGAGATTCTTTGTGTATATATATATATATATATATATATATATATATATATATATATGTGTGTGTGTGTGTGTGTGTGTGTGTGTGTGTGTGTGTGTGTGTGTGTAGTAATGGTACAGCATTAGTATTTTAATAAATGAATAAGTATTTGACCGCCATTTATTTTGATCGAGGTCTCAAAATAAAGCATTCGACGGTATCTATTGATACATTTTAGGTTTCAAGACAAAAAGAATACCCCACAGTATTTTTTTTAAAAAGCTTTATCAATGTTATTGCAATTTTCTACCTCTTATTTATGTGAATTAGGCTTCTCAACCTTAAATACTATCATCAACATCCTGAAGAGAGAAAAAGAAGAATGAGTTTATGTAAATGGATGACAGAAGAGGGTTTAAGGGGGATTTTAAAAAAATGACAAAATAAAAAGCAACAAATGAGGAGAGCCAAGTTTGCCAACGTCTTACACATAGAAGAAAAAAGGAATTATCTGTCTGTGTACATTAATCAGTTGTGTAGACATTAAATGATGTGCTTTGTGGTACCGTGGAATGATAAATCGGGGAACCGGGTTCGAACTCCAGCTGAATTCGTTGCTTACACCTTACACGCAAATACGATTGGGAAAGGAATTAATCCTTTGCTTCTTCCTCCAGCTGAGGGTTAAATAGCAAGACAGATTGAGTTCTATAGTCTTGGTTGGCAACCAGTCTACCGCAGAAAGTAATGGCAACCAACTGCAGAAAATCTTATGCCCACTCAGACATATATCATTCGAGACATAATTGCCCAAGCGTGTATGACTATTGGCACTTAACTGATACATTAAAATGTGTTGAAATTTTTTCTGATCAATAATTTAGCAATTAAGGAATTTACGAAGATTTGTTGCAAACGTGCGCTGCTGTTATTCAATATAACCTTTTCTTTCTCACTTTTATCACTAAAGGGCTACAGTTGTGCTAAATTCTTGAATCAACGGAAATAAAAAAAAGGCTGGCGAATAAAGGTATTTTGACATCTAAATTTATTTATAAATGGAACTTTGTCTGTATGTGTGTGTGTCCGTTACCTATATACTCCAAAACTGCTGAACCGATTTTCTTGAAAATTTACACAGTTGCACTATAAGCGTCTGCGAGTGTTCTTAGCTAGGTTTTGTGTTGAGGTACCCCCGATAAATATCGAAAATCGATAATCGAAAAAATCGGGTTATAGAAGGAGTGGTCCGATTTTAATCAAATTTGATGCACTCATAGACAAAAACATAAGAAACGATATTCAGAAGTTTCAAGGTTGCAGTTCTTACAATAGTGCAGAAAATCGATAATACATATATAAAAGGCAAGATGTTTGTGTGTGTGTCTGTTTATGTATCTGTATGTCCTTTATACAAATCCACAATTTTTATCCGATTCTCAACAAACTTCAAAATTTGAATTATATCCATTCATTTTTTTTTTTTTTTTTTCAGTCTACGGTTTCGCTTTAACTGGAAACAACTATTACTTTTTTAGTCTTTCGTGCCAACGTCCAAAAAGTCTGATCTCCAGGATCATGGAGTAGTTTTAAAGCTTTCATTACACCCGAGCAACGCCGGGCTATACTGCTAGTTTACTTATAATTCGATCATATGCGAACGTTAAAGGCGGCTTTCTATTTACCATCAGAAGCAGGAGTTTTTCATTATCAGTGCGTGAAAACTAAACTGAAAGCGGTTCTATAGAGCTCGCCCATCAGACTTTGGCACGTCTCCAAGACTTCTCTCATTGAGTGACTCTCCAGTTACTAAGCGAGAATTGCTACACGAGGAAGAGGCACAAACTCAAGAGAAGTTTAATTTAATAGCTTGCAATAAGAACACACCTAAAAACGCTAGACTCTTAAATACAACACTTGCTTAACGCTGCTGAAGAGTAAGTGTTTTTATTTTATTAACGGTGTGCGAATGGGACACTATTTGGAAAGAGAGAATAAATAGCAGAAAAATACTAATTTTCGATAGACTGAAGATATACTGATGACTAGACGAACGAACACATAAGAAAATGGTTAATTAGAATTTTTCGTCTGCAAGAGAGATAAGCAAAGGGACCATCTGGTTTTGGTCAAGACTGAGATTAAGTGATGGTATATTCTAAGTACCTCCTATAAAAAATATATATATTTTTACGACCATTGAATATGGAGCGGCTCCAGGGGTGAAATTCACTTGATTGATTAAAACTGACTTTTAAGAGTAGACAGGCTTCCAAAAGAAAATACAAAAAGAATGTTAATTAAATTTTAAATTTTTCGTCTACCGAAATGCAATAAAATGTTTCAAATCAATGTATTGTCCCCTTTTTTATCACTTGTTGGCAAAAGGGTTGAAATAATAAGTCCCAGGGACAAGTACGATAAGAAAGAATTTTGAGCGATAATTAAAATTTGGCCGTTTGGGCCTGACCACGCTTCTCAACCAGTGATAGTGAGAGGTTCTCACACAAAGTAGAAGGGAGACGGGTTTGATCAGGAGACCAAATGAAGAAGAAGGCTCAGGTAGCATTCCAAGGTGGGAGGTGTACCACCCCAGCCCTTGAGCAGGAGTGCATTAAAAAAACAGTGTGCCGATCTAAGGGTGGATTCGACGGGAGACGTGAAGAGACACGGGTCGAAGACCAGAGACCAGAGACCAGGAAACGTCTTTCATTCAATCAACACAAACTGGAACGAGACAAGGCTTAGACCGAAGCGATCAACTCTACGATCAGACGAGGGAACCGAGCTTGCGTACGGACCGGCCACGGGTGTGGGCGTCATATTAACTGAAAAATAAATGTATGGCTCTCTACCATCAGACTTTGACAGGTCTCCAAGATTTCCCTCATTGAGTGACTCTCCAGTTATTAAGCTAGAATTGCTACACGAGGGAGCGACACGAACTTAAGAGAAGTTTAATTTGGCCGCTTGAAATAAGAACACAGCTCAAAACTTGCTCAGTGCTGTTGAAGTGAGAGTGTTTTCATTATTGGTGCGTGAAAACTAAACTGAAAAGCGAGTCAATCCTGCTGTCTCATCGGACTTTGGCGCACCACCAATACTTCCCTTATTGAGTGACTTCTCAGTTACTAAACCAGAACTGCTACACGAGTAAGGGGCACAAACAAAGAAGAAGCTTATTTTGGCGGCTTGAATTAAAAACACAGTAAAAAAGTAAAATCGTAATATAATCTTTGAAACCTCGGTATCAATACCCAGAGTGCTGAAAGCTGTTTCTCCATACTACACAAGTAATGTACGTGACTTGAGTACTTTGATCCCATACTATTCAGGGAGTCTATAAGATTTGAGTGCTGTGGTCCCACACACTTCATGCCTTTTAGGGAGTCTATAGCCCAAAGTGCCAAATACAGGTGGGGGATGTTACAATCAAGCAGGTACGAAAATTTAAATATCTAGGAAGTCTTCTAACTGAAGATGGAAATGCGACACAAGGATCCAAAGGCGAATTAGCATGGCGAAAGACGCGTTCCAGAAGCTGAGTAAAGCATCAAGACACAGGAAACTTTCACTAGAACTAAAGAAGTGGGTACTGGGTTGCTATGTCATGTCAGTTCTTCAATATGGCAGTGAATGTTGGACAATATCAACTATGATTAAGGGAAAACTTGAAGCAACTGAAATGTTGTTCTACAGAAGGATGCTGCGGATATCGTGGACGAGCATGTAAGCAATGACGAGGTGTTGGAAAGAATAGAAACGAAAAGAAAATTAGTATTGAGCATCAGGAAGAGACAACTAACTTCCTGGGACATGCAATGAGGAAGGAGGGCTTGGAGAACCTGATACTAACAAGTCAGATAGAGGGGGAAAAGAGACAGAGAAAAGCAGCGGATAACATATTTGAAGGGCCTGAGCAGGTAGATGACAGAACGGGGGCTGCGAGACGTTACAGGAGAAAGCGTGCTAAGAGCCACCAGGGATAGGGAGACGTGGAAGGCAATGATCGCCTACGTCCTGAAAGAATAAGGCATAAAGAAGAAGAATAGGACTTGACTGCTGTGATCTCGTATCTCTGAGGGAATCTACGGGACTTGAGTGCTCTGGCCTCATACACTTCAGTGGCACCATACTCTCTATTGAGTTTACAGGCTTGACTTTTTGCTGTTCCCTGTTCTCAGGGTGTCTTTGAAACTTGAGTACTTTGTTCTTCAGATTACAAAAAATGTTTTCAGTACTATACTAGATCTAAAAATATTTTATTTGAGGATACGATTACAAAGCTACAGAATCACGAACCTGGTTAACTTAAGATCTGAATCACACAACACACACTTTTAACGTCTGATACTAAATCAGACATTTAATTTTTTTTTTAATTTTTGTGGTATGGCACCCTGTGAGTAAAGTGCTGAAAAATAACTACTTCATCTCAGAAATTCAAGCTAAAATGTATTTCACTAAACGTATTGTTCTAAATAAAAGAAAGATATTACATTATAGACTAATGAAAATATCAAAATATTTCATCTCCGATCTGCAGACGACTACGAGCATTGCGCCAAAAAAGAACAATATGAAGACATTTGTTTTAATAAAAAATATTTGAAATAAGAATAATGTCTACTCAAACTCGCGCACTCAAATAATCACGTTAAATATATATTCGATAATTTCTCATATGAAACCTTTTAAGATATTCAAAGCGTTTTTCTTTCTTCCTTTCTTGAAGAATAATGCCAAATCGATAATATTGCTTGCTTTGTCTTCGACCTCTCTTGCATTCAGAGTATTGATTTTGATGAGTCACTGGGTGTGCTGTTTGTTTTGCACGAACTCGTCCGCCATTTTGATGCATCTTTTCTCTCCATTCTATTGAGAGTTAATTGTAGTTGTTTATTTATTGTTTAAACTGGATTTGTTATCCTGCCGATTACTCGCCTGGTTGATCCGTTTATTCAACGAACAGCACCAGGCTCACCGATTTGCGCTTTTAGACCACAATTTCCTGCCTCCCGGAACCTTTAATCAGCATAGGGATCTGCAAATGTTCCGGGGAGGGAGAAAGAGAATTATATTACAAACAGATGCGACACGTTCCTATCTGCTCAGAGAACTATAAATTATGGTCGATGTCGCTTCCGAAAAAGATGACAGATAGGGAAAGACAGAAAGTTTGAAAGGCAATTGCATTATATTTAACAAACGGCGTACAATTTGATGAATTTTGTATGGACCATCAAAGACTCTGAATCATCATTTCGAATTTTTATTTATTTATTTATTTATTTGCCTTATATACATTTTCACTAATCTCCTCATCTTTGTTATTATTACCTTAACGCTTCTGTCGTTGTGTCCTCCGGCCTTCGGCAGGTGCCTATCGATTCGCGTAACCTTCAGAAAATTTTGAACTTTGTTTAACGAGACATGAACTCCTTATGGGCCATTTAAAGTCAAAATCTAATTTTTTAGAAACATTAGTAATTTATGTTACGTATTTTTTTTTTTTTTTTTACTATGAAGATGTGCTGCTGGTATTTTTAATATAACTTTTTTTTATACTTTCAGAGTGTTTTGAACCCAACTCTGTGGGTTAACTATTTTCCCATAACTAAATCCCTAACAGGTGCTACCACCCCAGGTCAGAGTGAACCTGGGAACAACAGCAATTAAGAGGTGGTTCTACACTCCTCAAAACCTCCCGATCAGAGGCTTTGCTGCCGGATGTAGTTTAACGTCAGACCCAGGACGGAAATTTCAAATTGAATCCTTTATTTCATCGGCACTAGTTCTCGTTCAGTTGTCTATATCTCGCGATATCTCGTTTTATTATTAATTAATACTGCTTAGTCATTGCTCGCCATGTTTCCACTGAGTTTAAATCTCTACTACCCAACTCAGGGATCGAACTCCCGATTATTGCGTCGCCAAATTCAGACCGTTTGCCGAGTAATTTCGATCGTCTCAGTTATAATAAGCAATTTAATAGACTCAGTATCACAGGATAAAAGTTTAATTAGTTTCATTTTTGGCTACTTGCGAGTGCTTTATTTCGAATTTAAATTTAAATCGTATAAGCGACGCAATATACGTAGGTTCATTAATAAATGATGTAAAAGGAATTTATTTTACAGAAATGTATATATTCAGCATAATCGCTTTATTTTCCAGTGTATTTAATACATTTTTCTTCAATTAATCACATGAGACAAATATGATAGATAGATAGATAGATAGATAGATAGATAGATAATGAACAGAATGAGATAGATAGATAATGAACAGAATGTGATAGATAGATAGATAGATAGATAGATAGATAGATAGATAGATAGATATGAACAGACTGAGATAGATAGATAGATAGATAGATAGATAGATAGATAGATAGATATGAACAGAATCAGATAGATAGATAATGAATAGAATGAGATATAGATAGATAGATAGATAGATAGATATGAACAGACTGAGATAGATAGATAGATAGATAGATAGATAGATAGATGAGATAGATAATGAACAGAATCAGATAGATAGATAGATAGATAGATAGATAGATAGATAGATAGATAGATAGATAGATAATGAACAGAATCAGATAGATAGATAGATAGATAGATAGATAGATAGATAGATAGATAGATAGATAGATAGATATGAACAGACTGAGATAGATAGATAGATAGATAGATAGATAGATAGATAGATAGATAGATAGAACAGACTGAGATAGATAGATAGATAGATAGATAGATAGATAGATAGATATGAACAGAATCAGATAGATAGATAGATAGAATAGATAGATAGATAGATAGATAGATAGATAGATAGATAGATAGACAGAATTAGATAGATAGATAGATAGAACAGACTGAGATAGATAGATAGATAGATAGATAGATAATGAACAGAATAGATATGATAGATAGATAGATAGATAGATAGATAGATAGATAGATAGATAGATAGATAGATAGATAGATAAGACGAGGTTGAAGTCAACGCGTAGCAGTGATTATTTGTTTCATAGTTAAACACAATCATGCAGGCCTGATCAATACGTTTAAGCATGAAACAAATTGTCGGCGATGGGTGTTGACTTCAACACCCACTTTTATATTTATGTACGCTCGATCTCTGATATTAAGCCATGAATATAACATCTCTTAAAACTCTACTTTTGTTATAAAAAAATCAACAATGAAAAGGTATATAAGAATGAAAAATCCAGAATTATAAGCAGTCAATTGAGGATACCCCCGACGAGTGGAGGGAATGGTTCCCAAGGAGTCCATCTATGAAACTCTGGTGTCAGTATACTGAAAGTACTATCAATCAGCTAAGTGACAAATGTGTTAGAGGCATTATATATACACACACGCATATACACCATTCTATTTTGGTTTGTTTATCAGATTTATTTTCTATCCGTATACAAGTTTTTACTCGCAATATATGTTTTAGATTCTAATATCCTTCCATGGATTCTAATATCCCTCCAGTATATCAAGCAGTTCGAAGAGTTCTTTGATACCTACTTTATTAAAGATTTTTGAAAGAACAGTATAGTCGGTGAGAAAATGAGCGAAATGGAAATTAAAGTTAGGATCAATTACACTGCTACTGTTTATAAAGTCTACCATTTCTCCATAGTGTTCAATCGGCGTGCGAGAGCGTCATTAGGCATCCGCAGACAGTCCTGTTTCGCTGTATCACGGCTCATCACGATGGTTAGACATCCAATTGCTTCTAGCCAGGATTGAAAGCCGACCTAATTGACATTAGTCGGCGATTCTAATCCCTAAGCTAGAGACGGGTTATTTTAGCGTGTCATAAAATATATATATAGTGTTTACATTGTGTATATGACGCTAAAATCCGCCTATATATATCAACTACAGCCATTCAATGCGTTTTAAACGTACCTATTTCTAATGATGTTTAACAGTCAATATCTTTGTACATAAGCATTTTAAAGTGATGAAAAACCAAGCACTCTCCAGAGAGCTATCCATCATTACAGGCACTCGAACTAGCTTACACACACACACACACACACACACACACACACACACACACACACATATATATATATATATATATATATATATATATATTCGTTGTGGTGCAATGGAACGAGAAATCGGAGAGCTGATTTCGAATTCCAGGTGAATTTGTTGCATTAATAAAAGTATTCATCCGTCTCTTCTACCTCAAGCCATGGGTTAAATCGCAGGACAGATTGGGTTCTATAGTCTTGTTGGCAACTAGTCTCCCGAAAAAGTAATGGCAACCTAAGGCGGGAAAATTTCGAGACATGATCGCTCAAGCGTGTAGCACGTATGGTACATTACTGACTAACATATATATATATATATATATATATATATATAGTATATCGAGGCAGAAGATAATTTTCTAAACATATATTGTTAAATATATCAGACAATGAATGTTTATTACATTTAATCATAAGTCATTCTAAACATCGTATTTTGGCTTCAATTTCAGGTGAAAATAAAGACAAAAATTCTCCAACATTTGAATATTTTATTATTGTGTTGGTTCTAAGCTTTCGGCTCACATGAGCCATCTTCAGAGATTTTACAGGGACGTTAACATAAAAACATACACCATCAAAGACGATTTTATCTTGTGTTGACATAAAACATTAGATCAAAACAATTCACACTTAATAAAATCACATTTTAATCTGGTCACAACACATTACATTGCATTTAGACATATGGTTCTGTTAACATTCCGGTCTTTCACGCGGAGTGACGTCATAGAACCGCATTACAAATTTACGAAGTGCGTCTGCTATTCGGTGACTGTTATCGTTGCATAACAATGTTTCTTTACCTGATGCCCCAACCACATAAATTTACTCGTGCTACTAAAGTGATATTTAGGTCTCACACTTTTACCGTCAGTATAGCCAAATGTAACTCTTTTGTGCGTTATGATGCAATGAATATCGACTCGGAATGACAATTCGGGGTGTCGAGTTCGAATTCCAGTTGATTTCGTTGCATTCATTTATGCACAAATACCCATGGGAAATTTTCCCGCCTTAGGTTGCAATTACTTTTTCGGGAGACTAGTTGCCAACAAGACTATAGAACCCAATCTGTCCTGCGATTTAACCCATGGCTTGAGGTAGAAGAGACGGATGAATACTTTTATTAATGCAACAAATTCACCTGGAATTCGAAATCAGCTCTCCGATTTCTCGTTCCATTGCACCACAACGAATATATATATATATATATATATGTGTGTGTGTGTGTGTGTGTGTGTGTGTGTGTGTGTGTGTGTGTGTGTGTGTAAGCTAGTTCGAGTGCCTGTAATGATGGATAGCTCTCTGGAGAGTGCTTGGTTTTTCATCACTTTAAAATGCTTATCCGTCTCTTCCCTCCTAATCGGTTAAATAATAGAACAGATTGGGTTTTATAGCCTTGGCTGGCAACCAGTCTACCACAGAAAGCAATGGCAACCTACACCGGGATAATCTTCTGTCCAGTCATGTCTTTTTCGAGACATGATCGCCCAAGGCGTGCATCACGTATGGCACTTAACTGACTGACTGGCAGAATAGTCAAATGTAACTCTTTTATTCTAACAGATTCTTTTAACGCACTTCTCGCTGTGGAACTCCCTTTCACATATTTGCTTCCCTGATAGCTACAATCTCCAAAAATTTAAATACAACGTCAATTGCCATCCTATGTCGACATGATTCTCATCTTTCTGTTATCCTTTCTTCGACGTCTATTGTACAGTGTTCCTTTTATTTTAATTTGTTTTTGTTTCTCTTTCTTTCTTTTCTCTCGCTGTAATCTCCTGCGCACGAGTAAGGTTCTTGCCTTGCTTGGAGTGAAACTATTATAAACAAAAAAACTTCTATTATCACAATGCAGACAGATACAGATATCGGTTACATTGCAATTCACTTCCGGCCAACATTTATATTTCTCATTCTTAGCCGTTTCTTTTGTCTCTCCCCTTTCTTCCCTCTATACATTTTCTCACTTTTACCTCTTTATTTTCCTCTTCACTTTCTACTCCTTTTGTATATTTCCTTTTTCTCTTTCTTTCCTTTTCCTTTAAAGAAATATATTTCTTTTTTATTAAAAATTCCAATAGTTTTGAACTCAGACATCATGTAACCGATATCAATGTCTGTCTACAATACATTTCCGGCCAAAATTTAAAATTTCCCTCTCTGAGCCGTTTCCATTGGCTCTTTCTTATCAATACTTTCTCACTTATTTTTCTCTTTACTTTTCATTTCCTCTGTATCTTTCCCTTTTCCTCTTTCTTTTTCTTTTCTTGATTTCTCATCTTATTTACTCATCTTTTTTACTCTCTTTCTTCCCCCCACCACTTTTTAATATCTATTTACTTTGTAAAAAAAACTTCCAAAAATAAAAGGAAGTCGTCTTTTTAAAAAAAAATTTCTTTAATAAAACGTTTATTACCATCCTTATTAACTACATGATAAGACGTTGTTCTTTTAATGTCGAAAGAAAATGTACAATTTTGGAGTAGTTTGTAGTTTGTACATGTTGTTAAGCATTAATTAATTATAAATATTCATTGCTCTATTTCTATATTGAGCACAGTTTTAAATTAATATTTTGACCGTTGCAATTATTTTCGTCGTTAGTTATTCATTTGTGTATATATATATATATATATATATATATATATATAATTAAATTAAATAATTAAATAAAAATGGTATATATATATATATATATATATATATATATATATATACCATTTTTATTTAATTATTTCTTTATTTACAACAAGTTTTTTCGCTTGTTTATCTCGTATGCTCTCAACAGTCATGGTTCATTCCACTTTATCAAAAAAAGAATGCGATATCCTGATGGCAGTTCAATATAAGTTTTTTTATTTAGTTTATTAGACAATTCACGGTAAGAAGATTCTTTAAAAGTAGTTAAAATAACTATTGTTATACACGGAATAGAAGGAATATACATACACAATTAGCCAACACCTGCTAAAACACGAAATATGCACACCAGTATAAATGAACAATTCTACAGTATAAAAGGGCAAAAATCTTAAATATTAGCAGTAAATTGGAAAAAGACCCCGAAGAGTGAACAGGAAAATCCGCAAACAAAACTCTGGCGTCGGGATGCAGAGGGTAACTTCAATCAGGTAAGTGACAACCTTTTACTCTTATTCTATTACTAATCTATTTTTATATCGAGCACTTTATTGCAAAGTCTGCTTCCCTTAAATACCTTTCTTTCAATATTCAACTGACTGTCAGCAATTTCGGCTTCACACAGTCTTCCAAATTGCTATTATATATAGAGAGATTGAGAGACAGAGACAGGCAGGCAGACAGACAGACAAACACACACACACACACACACACACATATATATATATATATATATATATATATATATATATATATATATATATATTGGTTCGTTCTTGTGGCAGCCGTTACCTGACATTTCTATTGATTAGATTTATTGAATTAGAAGAAAAATTTTATTGTCGGTATGAACAGATGAGTAACATTCAGTTCATTGACAGATGTTGCTGAAACGTGTTTGACCGACAACGTCACACGCAATCAATCGATTCTCATCGATTTTTCACTTTTTCGTGATTAAGCTCGTCAGTCACATTTGCCTTCATTGAACGACAGTCTTAATTACTGCTTGAAAGGTTTTACGCTTGTTTGTGCGTTGGGGTGCAGTGGATATCGGCTCGAAACGATAAAGCTAGGAGCCGAGTTCGAATTCCAGTTGAATTCGTTGCATTCACTTACGCGCAAACACCCTTGGGTAAGGTATTAATCCGTCTCTTCTCTCCAGTTATGGGTTAAATAACAAAACAGATTGAGTTCAATAGCACTGGCTAGCAACCTGCTTACTACAGAAAGTAATGGCAACCTATCTTCTGCTCAGTCAGTCATGTCTTTTTCGACACAAGATCGGCCAGGCGTGTATCACGTATGGCACTGAATTGACTGACTTTTTTCTCACACTTTTCGTTGTGGAACTCCGTTCCACATATTTGCTTCCCTGATAGCTACAAAAAAGTTCAAATGCAATGTTAGTTGCCATCTTTTATCTCCATGGTTCCCATCTTTCTCTTATCCTTTCTTCGATGTCCACTCTACCTTTTTTTTCTTCTTTGTTTTTTTGGATTTTTTTTTTTTTGGGGGGGGGGGGTTATATAACACCTTGATACTATAAGACTGAAGATAATTTTTATAGATATTGTATTTTCTTGTCTGTAGGTACAGGATCGATGCAAGGCTCCACAATCTATGATACACCTCCCCCAACGAACTATGATCCAGTCCCCACCACTTTACGACGTATGATATTTCATAAGGCAGTATTTATATAAAATACAAATTTTATTATAACCTAATTATGTATCATATGCAATATAGGTGAACAATTCAACTAGAAAAATTGAGAATAAATATAATATATCTAAATACAAATTAAAGACATGTCATAATAAATCATTCTATCTTAAATAAATCAACAATGCTTTGCGGAAATTTTAAAAATCAACTTGAGATTTTTCTTGTTAAAAAGTTGAATAATTTCAACATAAAGGATAAAAAATAGTGGATTTTATATGGTGTTTTTTCGAAGCTTAGCACGAGTAAAACAAATTTGCATTTGCACGAATAAAAGACCTCAGCACGACGTCAAAATTCGCGAAAATTTGTCATTCTTTATCTATAAATGTCGCTAGAAAAAATAACAAATGTTGATGAAAAAAGGAGAGTCCCAAAGTACTGTACTGGGCTCCTCAATCAAGCTTGTTCTCGGTAAGGGGACGGGTCGAATGTAGTAGGTGCAGGCCCTGTTGCATCGCCATTATAACAGACAATAAAAGTAAAAAAAAAAAACGCCTCGCCAATACTTCATAAACAACGGACTATTCCGTTTTGATTTCGATGAAATACGGAAAAGACATATCAATTAGTCAACGCTCATCTTTGTCCTAGGTCTGTTTTAAAGGAGAAATCGTCAAGCCAAGTTCGAATTCCAATCGAATTCTTTATGTTCACTTTCACACAAATACTCTTAGGAATATTATGAATAAACTTCTTCATTCTCCTCTAGCTACCTGTGTGAAAGTGGGTTTTCTGCATGACTCGCAATAAAAACAAAATCAAAGTAAAAAAGATGACTTGAGGTGTGCACTGGCCGCTCCTGAACCAAGGATTCACGAGCTGATTGCTCAAAAACAACCACAAAAGTCTCATTGAGAGTAAAATACGTTTTTCTTTTCTTTTTTTCAATAAATAAAAAGTTTCATTCACTTCTGTTTTGGGATTTTTTAGTGTTTTTTTTTTTTTTTTCATACATGTGTTTGATTTATGTAGGTTTTATGATATTTTGATTCATACATTCGTTCGTAAGCTAAAAAATAAACCCAGTTTTATAAAGATAGTTTTTGTGTGCAATATCAACAATTATAACAACGTTAACATAACATTTTTACTAGGTTATTACTAGGATGTATTACTAGGTTATTATTATTTTTACTAGGTTATTACTAGGATGTATTACTAGGTTATTATTATTTTTACTAGGTTATTACTTAAATAAAGGCGAACCGAATTAAGTGTTTTCTGATTTTATGTGAGTTTAAAGCTTAATCAGCATAAAAACGCAAGGCAGTTTACATGAATATATTTTTTTACAGATAAATCTTTTATTTTTACTGGTTAACTTATTCCGTTGTAGGGGTCCACAAGTGAATAAGTGACTGGAAAAAGGAGGAACGGGACAATAAATATTGGAAACCACCGCCCTAGACATTCTCTCTACGGCTAAAGCTGAAATACATGTGGTGCATTAAACGATCCGATTGAGATACGGGACTCGTTCGTTTCTTTTTGTCTGCAGACTAAAATATATAGTGTTGTGGGGTCTACCCTTTTTCCAGGATAATAACTCATCTAAAGTACTCATATACTCCTACATAGAAGCAAGACGTCAGCCATCGAGAGATCCGCGAGACATCGTCAGATCCGAGAGATACCGAGAGATACAGCATCAGTAGTTCATAGTAGCTCTGCGCTCCACTCAGCAGAATATCATTATACAGCACCCGTCAGCTTCCGACGTGGACATACTAATTCTACTACGGCTTCACTTCGGAAACATTGTATATATCTGTCTTACTAACTGTATTCCTGGATTACTAACCTGCGTTCAAGTTTGTATTCTTTACGTTTAATATACTTATTTTTCTATTTCAAATTCCATTTGTTGTTCCTTTATTTGTGCAGTTCTCATTCCCGGGATCCACAACAGATAGATAGATAGATAGATAGATAGATAGATAGATAGATAGATAGATAGATAGATAGATAGATAGATAGTGGTTAAGTCAGCCATGATGAAGATATGCACATGTGGAACAATCATATGACAGGTAAATATATATTAAATCTTTGTTTGGAGAAAGTCCCCAAAGCTACACACCCTTACGCTGATATTAATTACTGAACTCGAGAAACGAATAAACAATAATTTTACATATGAGAGATTTAGTCCCATGTTCTTTTTAGTCTGTACAACGATAACGGGGTATAGAACATGATATAGAGCAGGCGTCTGCAACCATTGGAAATTGCTTGCAATTTTCAATGGCACGATTTGTTAAACTAAGGAAGTCTCTGGAAGATGAAAATCCAGAAAAGTTTGCTGCTATTCTCAACTGTTAGACATCACTTCCAAGATCATTGATTTGTTTGAAGAAATTTGCTTTTTCTCTTCTTTAGACTTTTGGTTCAACTTATTCCTGTGAGCAATTTTTTTCTCACGTGAAAGCAACGTTAAGTCCACAATGAAGTTGCCTAAGATCTGAAAATTTAGAAAATTATGTAAAACTCAAAGTATCAAAGAATGTTACTGATATTGAGAAATTGGCTAAGTCCATGCAAGAGAAAGGCTCTCATTAATAATAAAAACTATGAAAAAAATCTTTTAAACTTTTAAAAGTTTATCTCTATTAATGCGGTTTACATATTATTATATATATTATTATATAAAATATATTGTAGAACAAGTACATTGACCTTGACTTGTATAAAAATACGTATGCTGTTGGCACTATGAATGATTTTAAAACTCTATGTTGGCACTTAGTTAGAAAAGGTTGTCGATCCCTGATATAATATAAAATCAGAATTTTATATGGTGTTTTTTCGAAGCTTAGCGTGAGCAAAACAAATTTGCATTTGCACGAATTAAAGACCTCAGAACGACGTCAAAATCCGCGAAAATTTGTCATTCTTTGTCAGTTGTGTTTACTTTATTTTTCAACGTATATAAAGTCGCTAGAAAAACAAAACGACTGTTGATGAAATACGGAGAGTCCCAAAGTACTGTACGAGGCCCCTCAATCAGGACTTCTCGATAGGGGGAGGGGTCGAATGCTGTAGGTGCCGGCCCTGTTGCATCGCCATTATAACAGACAATAAAAGTAAAAAAAAAAAACGCCTCGCCAATACTTCATAAACAACGGACTATTCCGTTTTGATTTCGATGAAATACGGAAAAGACATATCAAAGACGCTCTTTCATGCAGCTCTCTTCACACCAATGTTCCCATCCTTCTCTTACCCATTCTCCAACACCCCTATGAGCTGTTCCTCCTTATATAAATATATTCTTCTGTCTATTCAGAAAGCAAAAGTGGTGGTATAACGTAATGTAATCGATCCCCACCTGGAAGCTCGACTTCACTCACTTTCTCACCGACGAGATGTGGCTTCCCTCATTGCCTTGCTTGGGGTGAAACGATTATATATATATATATATATATATATATATATATATATATATATATATATATATCTTTTAGTTATCTCTGCTAAACCCTGTTCTGCCATCCAATTACACAAGCACGCTCTGTAACTACCCAAGCCACTAATCATGTTCCTGGTAACTAGTCTATCTAGCTTGTCTCGCTAGAATCTATTACAACTGAGTAGTGATTTCGATTCTCACTGGGTACTCCATACCTTTGGCCTTGTGCCACATCTAAGCGGTGCTTCTGCGTAACGCGCAATAAAAACGAATTTTCTTGGAGGTGGGGTCATTTATCAATGCGAGGAGACTGTCTGGATTCGATGTGACTTGTAAGAAGACCATTCATACAAAGCAAACCTGGAAAGGTTGACTGGCTGAACATATGTCACGTGTCACATCTGGGAAGCAAGTGAAAGAAAAACTAGTGGATAAACATATGTTACAATTTGATTAACTCTTAAGCATCAAAACAAAGCTAATTCTTCTTCTTTAATTCTATTCAGACCGCCATCATCACGGAAAATGCAAAGTAAGAACGACACGCGAAAACCCATCCACCATGAGGATAAAGGTAATTGATTGATTTGTCTTTGACGGCGCATTAAAGCCAGAAACTATTTTTTGGCTGTAAGACATTTTGGAGATAATAATGATTTTCTGATGCAAACCTTACTAATTAACTTATAGCTGGGGGACGATGAGGTGGATTTTTACTTTTCTAAAGGTGTGTCAATAAATATAACGAACTCAGCTTAAATTGGAATTCGGCTCTCCGGTTTCCAATTCCGAACCATTTTCCATGACATAAGGCCAGTGGTTCTCGACCTTTTTTAAGCCATGGTCTACTTTTTTTTCTTTTTTTTTTTTTGTGTGTGTGTGTAGACCCCATAATTATTCAATAAAAAAAGAGATTTATAAATTGGAAACCGAGTTCGAATTCCTGTCGAATTCCTTGCATTCACTTACACACAAATACCCTTGGGAAAATTATGAATCTATCTCTTCTTCCTCCAGCTATAGATTGAATAGCATGATAAACAGGGTTCTATAGCCTTGGCTGGCAACAAGTCTACTGCAGAAAGATATGGCAACTTACTGCGTAAACATTTTCTGCCTTGTCAGTCATGAATGGAGAGACATAATCGCTCAAGCGTATATCACGTATGGCACTTAACTGACTGATTATAAAAATAGTTAATGTATATGCATATACATTCCTAGCATACAACTTTAAGTCATTCATGTAAAAATAGATATCTTATTTTCTTTTTAGCTATTTTATAACCACTTGTTAAGTTGGCTGGTTAATGCTATTATATGCAAAATAGTAAGGAGGCAAAGAGTCACCTTGAAGTATTCCTCTGTTGATGTTTATTTCACCAGACTTAGAGGTTCCATTTATATGATTGCGGTAAAGGGTTGTTTTCCATATTGACATACATTGTTTGATGAAATTGATGATGACATATTTGTACATATTTAAAGACTTTAAGATTCAGTAATGTGATACACTCCAGGCAGTACTAAGATTTTTCTTTGCATTGAAGCAGTTTTCCAACATCATCATATTAATAAGTTAATTGGTTTTTACATTCGTAACGGCCATGTTTGCACCCTTTTTGTTCAAGCGGTAATACGTCATTTGTTTCCAAGAAGAAATATGTTTGTTTTGTTAAAATAGATGTTAATAGTTTGTATGTTGTGGGAAAACATGTAATTGGTCTGTAGTTTTCGGGATATTTGTGTCACTATATTTGGGTAGAAGAAAGGTTATTTCTTTGGTCATCTATGCCGGAAATTTAGTGGGATCATTAATCATTTCTTAAATTCTTTGGCTAGTTTTATGCATGCTGTATTTAAATAATATAGTTAAAAGTTAGGAATTTTATCTATTCTTGCAAATTTCCGGTTGTGTATTTTTTCAGTACACTTTCAGCATCCTGTTTTGTGATCCCAGTTCATGTTTGTTCTGGTTTATTTTTCATCCGTTCCATCTGTGGCGCAATCAAATTTGCTTCTTCGTTATGTTCTTTCGGGCAAACCCATATTTTTCCCAGAACTGTATGAACTCTTCCAACTTGTTTAATTTCGAATTAAGCCTGCCGCAGATTAACTTAAGGAGTTAATTTGGAATAATGCGCCTTCGATATGAATCCCGAAAGAACGTTGTTGTTTTATTTAATCACGGGAAAATCGAAAATTCTGATTCTTCGTTTGCTCTAATTCGGTAAACTCCGTTAACCTCCGATAAGGGCCCGAAAGGACTTGGCTATTTTAGAAGCTACATAGAAAATTGACAGCCCTGATTATAGAGAAAAGACTTTAATGAAAATTTAATGCATATGTGAAAAAACTCTTGTGAAAATTTGGAGAGCTCTGTTTACTTTAACGAAACTTAGACAAGACATTTTTATTTTAAGATTGGAAGCTATGATATTTTTAGCGAACTTTCTCTCTCCGTTGTAACCGGCAATTTCGACAACCGTATTATCATTTTCGACAACTGTATTGTCTGCTCCTGTGAAGAAAAAAAAACAGTTTTTTTTTTCTTCATATAAAGACATTTTTCGTAGCTCTCCAGGAGTGTTCGGCTTCGTTCATTTGTTTTATTGAATTTTGTTTTTTGTTTTTTGTTTTTTTGTGCCATGTTTAATTTTTTTCAAACCACAAGTGTATACTAGTGTCCGGACTAGCTCAAAAAGGCGACTACTAAAATTGCACGACGCGACCTCTGGAATCAAATCACAACGTGGGACAGTGGCGTGTTGCTGCAAAAGATGTCTTGTAAATCAGCTTTTGTGGCGACATCCTCGAACGAGAACGTCACTACCAGCAACAGCGACCAAACCAACCGGCCAGCCGGGTGGCAGTATCACAACTGGGATCGTCACGACCGTCAGCGAGAACGAGCATCACATTGGACGGCCAGCCCCGGCCTAGGGCGTCACATTTGGTGCGGTCTCGACCGTCAGTGAAAAGGTGCGTCACACTGGACGGCCAGCCCCGGGCATAAGACGTCACACTCTTAAATGGGTTGCCAAGCAACAGCATTACTATTATTATTAATGTTGTGGTCTCGTTGGGCCAGGAAGAAAGACACGGAAACAAGAAGGTGGGTTCAAACAGTGTATTAGAATAACAGAACAATATATACAATAATAAGTGTTAGTAATCAGCAGATAGTAGTGTACGTCCGAAGGGTATAGTTACGCTGCGTCTTGACTGCCTCACGGCTGCCGTACCAGCTGCACCCGGGAATAACTCAGGTTAATAGTTATTGATGGAGGAAGAGTCCATTCGTATAGATAGAGCACATAACAATTATTATTATTATTATTATTATTATTATTATTATTATTGATGCATTTTTATTTTTAGTCTTTCTTCTGTTTCATTATATTAAGGCTTTTTTATTCCTTCCTGTTCATGCTCTTTCTTTGATTTCTTTTTATTTAACTGTATTTCTGACATCTTCTTTCACCTTTCTGATTATTTCTTCTTTCTTTTGTCACTTTCTTTTTTTAAGGCTTCTTTTTCCCTGTCTTCTACTACTATTTTTTTCATTCTTCCCTCTTTCTTTCGTCACTTTTTCTATCTTATTTTTCTTCTTAAGAATTACTCATTTATACTCATTATTTTTTACGCTCCTCTTTTTATATTTCCTTGTTTTATTTCTTCTTCTCCTTCTTTTTCTTCATCTTTTTCTTTTTCTATTTTTCTTCTTTAACATTTCGGTTTCTTCCTTTTTCGTTTATCATTTTCTTTTCCAACCTTCCTCTTCCTTCTCCTACACATCCTCCTCCTCTCATTTATACACTTGTTATCATTATTTTTAAATCCATTTTTCTTCTTTGTTCCTTTTTCTTCTTTTTTTTCTCTTCTTTTGTTATTCTTTCTCCTTTGTTTTCCTACTGTTCTTTTTTTTCATTTTTTCCTTCAATGTCTTTTATTCTCTTTTCTTCATTTTCTAAATTTCCCAACGTCTCCCTTCCATTTTCCTTTTGATTGTCCTTTTCTTACCACCCGCTTCCGCCAATTCTAGCCTCCCAACTCATTTTCTTCCTTGACATCTCATCGACTACAGGAAGTAGCGGATATTAGCAAAGCCATTCTAATCTCAAATTCCAGAGAATTCCACGACACTGACTAGGAATAAAATAGGTTAAAGCGGCGAAGGCAGGTAGAGATGAATAGGCGTTGGAATTGTTGGGCGAAAATCTACTGCGGTAGAAGAAAACCATTTGAAATGACAATAAAATGAAAAACTTACTTTCTTCTCATCGAGCGCAAATGCTAATGGTTCTTGCTTACCGAGAGCCAGGATATAATATTTAAAAGACCGTCGAAGACTGTTAATGACTGTAGGCAAATACGCAATTGCCTTTCAATCAATCAGTAATATTAACTGAAAGTAGGAAAATTGTTCGAGTGTCAATAACTTTCACCCATGCGTAAAAAAGGGTTGTTGTCCAAATATACAGAATATACAATATAGGTGTATCAAAAACACTTTTACAAAATTTTGAGTCGGGATGGACTTTTGTCCTTGTTTTGATGTGATGAACCCACCTTCTCATAGATAGATAGATAGATAGATAGATAGATAGATAGATAGATAGATAGATGAACAGACTGAGATAGATAGATAGATAGATAGATAGATAGATAGATAGATAGATAGATAGATAGATAGATAGTGAACAGACTGAGATAGATAGATAGATAGATAGATAGATAGATAGATAGATAGATAGATAGACAGACTGAGATAGATAGATAGATAGATAGATAGATAGATAGATAGATAGATAGATAGATAGTGAACAGACTGAGATAGATAGATAGATAGATAGATAGATAGATAGATAGATAGATAGAACAGATAGATAGAATAGATAGATAGATAGATAGATAGATAGATAGATAGATAGATAGATAATGAACAGACTGAGATAGATAGATAGATATATAGATAGATAGAGAGTGAACAGACTGAGATAGATAGATAGATAGATAGATAGATAGATAGATAGATAGATAGATAGATATGATAAGAACAGACTGAGATAGATAGATAGATAGATAGATAGATAGATAGATAGATAGATAGATAGATAGATAGATGAATGAATAGACTAGATAGATAGATAGATAGATAGATAGATAGATAGATAGATAGATAGTGAACAGACTGAGATAGATAGATAGATAGATAGATAGATAGATAGATAGATAGAACAGACTGCGATAGATCGATAGATAGATAGATAGCTAGATAGATAGATAGATAGATAGATAGATAGATAGATAGATAGATAGATAGATAGATAGAATTGAGCAACCCGAGCAGCAAATACAGGAGGATCTGAAATAGAAAGAAAATAAAATTATAAAAATAAGATACAATGAAAAATGGCTGTTTTAGAAAGAGGCTTATCCATCCGCACGCATTTCCAGCGCCACCTGCTGTCTGCGTGCGCGCATTCGCTGCTGGGTAAAGATTAAAAATTATTTCGGAAAACGAAGATCAGATACCAACAAGGAAAGCCAAATTGCATTTCTGTGTCGCAGTTGTAGAAAACAAGTATAAGAAAAAAATCCCGTCGACTATTCTCTGTGGTTGAATTATTCCTATCAAATGGAAATATTTTAATTTTACGAAAGCCAAATTAAGTCTCACCACAATCCAACCACATATTTTATTCTATTTTCTGTAATATTCATTTGATATTCATTTGATATTCATTTGATATTCATTGGATATTCATTTGATATTCATTTGATATTCATTGGATATTCATTTGATATTCATTCGATATTCATTTGATATTCATTTGATATTCATTGGGTATTCATTTGATATTCATTGGATATTCATTTGATATTCATTGGATATTCATTTGATATTCATTCGATATTCATTTGATATTCATTCGATATTCATTCGATATTCATTGGATATTCATTTGATATTCATTGGATATTCATTTGATATTCATTCGATATTCATTTGATATTCATTCGATATTCATTCGATATTCATTGGATATTCATTTGATATTCATTTGATATTCATTTGATATTCATAATTAAAACTTCTTTTTATTCTTAATCGTTTGAGATGAAATATCTAATTATAATTCGGCTTATTCCCCAATTAGTTCATTAGTTAACACGTTACATCCTGTCAATACCTCGCAAAAATGAACTATTTCGTTTTGACCTCGTGGAAAGAAGGAACAGATACATAAGAGATGCTACTTGGTTTCAGTGAGAAAAAGAAAGAAAGGAAGAAAAGTGATAAAGTTCTCATTTGTTTAACATTCGTTTCAGTGAAATGTTAAAATTTGCCAATTTCAAATCTCGTTCTGCAGGAGTTCTTGTAGTTTCCTTTCCGTGTCTGCTATCAGCATTGGGTTATCTGCGTATCTTATATTGTTAGATTGTGGTCGCCAATGATTTCTTCTAACAATGCATGAGTACAAAGGCGATTGCTTTTGAACCAGTTTTTTGATAACCTGGTGTGCGTGGCCATTTTTAAAGTGCAGTCAAATTAGGAAATCGAAAGTATTTTACAGGATTTAAAGTGGAAATAGAATTGCCATTATACGTGATTCCTCTGACAGGCATTATCTGGGAACACCTCCGAATTTATTTGGATTTACTTTATCGTAGACTGAGCGTCGTCGTCGGAAGAAAAAATAATTCGCCTCTCGTGACGAAGGGAGGCTTCTTGTTAGAACGCCTATTGGGAGTTATGTGTATTCCAGACCTTAAATGGAGCATATATACCGTATATATATATATATATATATATATATATATATATATATATATATATATATATACTCCAGTAAAATGCGCGATTTTATGATCAGTTGTTTTACGCTAAACCAAGATTTGCTTGTTAGAGACATGATCGCCCAAGCGTGTGTCACGTATGGCACTTAACTAACACATGCTTAGGAGGTCAACGTATATCACTTGAGCAAGGTTGGAGCGTACTACGAGCGAAACGCCTTAAATATGAAAATGAAGATGAGAACAATATTCCGAATAATGTAAATAGTTACATTTTATCTCAGAAACATATATATAATGCATAATGTATTTTCAAGCAAATCTATTTTCACGAAACGTTTCTATTTGTCAAATTTATTAGGTTGTTACAAAAGTAATGACCGCTAGAAGTGTTGTATTTTGAAAACCCATTTTAATATAATATCCACGGTATATTTTAGGTAAATTTTGGCATAACTAATACTTAATGTACGCTCTTTAATAATTTTAACTTATTTTTAAACACAAATTTTCTTGAAGCATAGAATCTCTTAATTATGAACATGAGAAAATATGATTTCCGTTTACTTTTCTTACATGAATTCAAACTTGGAGATAGTGCCTCCCAAATTTCTGGATGGGGTGATGGGTTCACAAGTGATTGGACAGTACGAAGGTCGTTCCAGAATTTCCATATTGGTGGCGAGAGCTTTGAAGATGAAGAAGATAGATGGCGGTCATGCAGTCTTGACAGTGAACAATTGCAAGCAGTTGTTGAGCAAAACACAATCAGAAAAATGTTTCAAACGCACGCCATTTGCAGAGTATTGGCATGGTGAAAAAGGTTGATATGTGGGTTCCTTATGATTTCAATAAAAATCAAAACTTTGACGTTTTGAAGTGTGGCTGATGGTCTTTTTGCGTAACACCAATGATCCCTTTCTAGACCGAATAGTCACTTGTGATAAAAAGTGGATTCTTTATGATAACCGTAAAGGATCTGGGAAATGGCTTGATCGGGATGAGTCTCCCAAGCATTTCTCAAAGCCAAAGTTGCATCAGCAAAAGATTATGGCGACTGTCTGGTGGTCTGCAATTAGTGTTATTCACTACAGCTTTCTGGAAGCCAATCAGAGCATTAATGCAGAGCTTTACTGCAATCAACTTGGTGAAATGAACGCAAAAAAATAGGACTTGCATTGGTGAATCGACGTCGTCCAATTCTACTCGACAACAATGCATGGCCATATGTTGCAAGAACGACGTTGCAAAAACTCGCAAACTTGGGATACGAGAGTTTACCACAACCTTCATATTCTCCTGATATTTCGCCCACTGATTATCATTTTTAAACACTTAAACACATTTTTAAATGGTAAAACTTTTAGGTTCCAGCCAAAGGTGGAATCAGTTTCTAATGATTTCATTGCATCACAGCCAATAACTTTTTTATCAACGAGGAATGAATAATCTCATCGATCGATGGCAGAGATGCATAGATGCTCAAGGCTCATATTTTGACCGATTTCAACATTTCTACAGTTACCTTTTCAAGAATAAAATTATGTTTCTGAAATCGGCCATTATTTTTGTAACAACCTAATAACACTTTATCAGGCTTGCTATATCCTAATTTTAAAACACACACACACACACACACACACACTTATATATATATATATATATATATATATATATATATATATATATATATATTTTTTTTTTTTTTTTTTTTTTTTTTTTTTTTTTCAGCGTTTCCCCCCGAGCAAGGCATGTCACTGCCACTACTGCGCAGGGGGCTACGTAGAGTGGAGAAAGGCTGATTAAATATAGGAAATGTCAGAGGCTGGGTGATAGGCGGGTAAGGATACTGAGAATGAGGGTTGGGTAGATGAGAGTGTTCTGAGAATAGTTGGGAGTTATATATATATATATATTTCATGTGATCTTATAATTTTTTTCTTTTCAGTAGATAGATTATATAAAAATTGTCTGAATGCTTAATTTATTAAAGCGCTTTGAAGAACAGTTCCTGATCAATCTAAATTCATAAATAATTACATTGTATATACGACAAGTTTAACAAGGAGATTCACGTTACATCTCTCTCGCTATAGTTCTGTTCAGTCTCATTTAAATACACATAGAAACCTACCAAACACTATCCGTAACATACTCGTCGATAATACAAACATAATATCATTCACATGTAAAACAAACAAAAAAAACAAAAACGGAAGTATTATTAATAAAAAAGAAAAAGCCAACACTCAGTAATATCAACTATGAACACGGCCACTACGTGCTGACCGTGCTTAGAAAATAAAACATCCCCATGCTTCTTGATACGTACATAAAACAATCCATATATTCAGTTAAAAGTAAAATGAAATACATCCTTGATAATGGCTAAAAATATAACCGAAAACGCTTCTATAAATAAAATATTCAGACAATTTTTATATAATGTATCTACTAATAAAAAACCTATAAGATCACATAAAAAATTATATAATAAACTTAATCACAGCACCCTGTCTGTCATTTTTAACGAAACTTGCATAAAATACACACACACACACACACACACACACACACACACACACACACACATATATATATATATATATATATATATATATATATTTAATCGTATCACCCCGAGTAAGGCGGTAACGCCACTGATGTGCAGGGGGCTACGTAATAGTGGAAAGATTGGAAAAGATAAAGCCAGAAACCAGATCCTAAGCAGGGAACAAGGCATGAGCCTCTTAACCTGTTCAATAGACGTGGGTGGAGTGTGAACCGGGTGATAGATAGATCTATCTACTCCAATTGGAAAAAAAAAAAAACAGTGAGAAGATTGGAAAAGAGAAAGCCGGAAACCACATCCTAAACAGGGAACAAGGCATGAGCCTCTTAACCTGTTCAATAGACGTGGGTGGAGTGTGAACCGGGCGATAGATAGATCTATCTACTCCAATATAAATGAATGAAGAACGAAGAAAATATTTGCAACGTTCAAAATATTAATTTAAAACACGGCTCAATATAAAAATAGAGCAATAAATATTTACTTTCTTTCAATGTCGAAACAAAATGTACACTTTTGTCGTAGATTGTAGCTTGTGCATGTTCTAAAGTATAATATATATATATATATATATATATATATATATATAGAGAGAGAGAGAGAGAGAGAGAAGAACAAATAAAGAACAAGGTAGGAACGTGTCTTAATCAATGTTTTACTTTTATTTAAGCTTCTTCAGAGATCTAGTTAGAGATGAGTAATAAATAAAAATTGAGAAAAATGACAAAAAGGCAGTATATTGGAATATCGTTTGGGATTTTTTCACAGTGATATTAAGAAAAAATTGTTAATCATTTGAATACACATGAAATGCGTACTATTAGACAGACACGCATACATATAAACAGACAAGCGTTCTTCTGCATAAAGAAGCTTTAATAACTGAGAAATATGTTAAGACTAAGACACATTTCCTACCTTGTTCATTATTTAATGTATCACCTTTCGGATTTCGATGCATATATTCAACTCACACACACACACACACACACACACACACACACACACACACACACACACACACACACACACACACACACACACACGTGTTTTGTTTGTAGTTTTTAAACATTATCCAGGGTCTGTTATCGTGGAGCATAAATTGGAACACGTCGATTCACCAAAGCAGGTCTCATTTTTTGCTGTCAGTATGAATAGTAGCGTCCCAAAGAAGTGTGACCTTATTCTATCCTCTCCGTGGTGTTGTTCATACCATTTTTCATTTCTGAGGACTCTAATACCGACATATCTTCCAAGAAATATGCAGCTAAATATTATATCGATTTTGATTATTATTTTGTTATTTTTATCATAATTCGATTTCTGCGGAAAGACCTATAGCAGTTAGTGGTGTGTTGTTATGGCTCCATTTCATGTTTTTTCTATCTTCCATAACTTCCCTAGCGTTACATAGACAAAGTTCTCCTTAGTGTGTGGGCTGTACTTAACAAGATAATTTTTGTACATCTCTTAAGCTGTTGTTTCCAGGGATTCTTTCAGTGTGTTGTTTTGCTCCATTTTTTATCATTTCAAGTGCACCTATTATCACTGGTACGATTCTTGTTTTCAATTTCCACATTTTTTTCTATTTCAATTCTCAGGGTTTTTTTTTTTTTTTTTTATATAGTTTTTGGTTGCTATGTTACAATCCACTCGACAAGCCATATCAATTAGTAGGCAAGTTTTTTTTCATTTTGGTTTTTGACAATAACGTCCGGTCTATTTGCTTCAGTTTTTTAATCCCATAGAATGATGACATCTTCTATTTCTGTAACCGGTGCTGGGTGATGTTTATACCAGTGTTTGTTTATATATTTCTAAAGTGCTTGAACATTGTCTAGTTATTATTATTATTATTATTATTATTATTATTATTATTATTAGCTCATTCGTTTTCTTCTTTATGCTCATAAAAGCAAATTTCTTAAAACAAATTTCTTTTAAGCCAACTAATTAATTGTTTTTTCATTCTTTTCATGTTACCCAGTCGCAATCTGCCTACGGACTTCTCACACTTTTTTTCCATCCCTACCATCACTTTTCGGTTTGGCTGTTAAATCTTTCAATTTCTTTTCGCTTGATTCCTCTCCCCAATCGCTCCTCCACACCCACTTAATGCCTCTTCCCGTTTGCCCTCCCTACTCTTCACTCCTCATCCAATGAAAATGACCCTCCTCGTTGGATCGGCGAGAAGTATATTTTCTAAAAAGCAAATGACGTGTGAATGCATATATATGCTGACTGATGAATTGTAAGTGCTTATCTCGCAATCCGCTGAAAAATTAAAAAGCTCCCCAAGCGATCAGTCGATACGACCTTGTAAGAAAATAGATTATGTCAAGCACTGTCATTTGAAAATTTAGAAAATCTTTCTCTTATAACAAATTTTCAGGGGATTAGGTTTCTCAAGTCCACTAGGTGCTATCGCTCTTTCCTTTATTGATGAGGGTTTCCTTCCTAACCTTTTGTTTGACGCAATGTGAAACGCCATGTGTCATTATTCTTTCTTCGAATTACACGTGTATCGATTTTAGTTGTTGGAAATCCTTAAGTGAACTGGTTTCTTATATTTTAACACAGTTATTTTTTACGATTCCATACCGCCAGTCTATGATGTTCGAAAAACAATGGTCCTCGCTGAGACCTACACGAATCATTCGCTAAAAGGGAATGAAAATAAAGATAGCTCTCAGAAAGCAGCTAGCAGAATAGCATACAATTGGTAGATTAGTATACAGTTGGTAGCTTAGTATACATTTGATAGATTAGTATACAGCAGGTAGTTTTAGTATACAGCTGGTTATTTAGTAAACAGACAGCAGTTTAGTATACATTTTAATAGTGGTAGTATATAGTATGCTTATCTCGAAATCCGTTAAAAAAAAATTAAAAATCTCTCCAAACGATCACTCAATAGGATCTTCAAAGAAAGCAGATTTTGTGGATCATTGTCACTTTAAATTCAGAAAATCTTTCTCTTACAACAAATTTTCAGGAATTTGGTTTCTCACGTCCACTAGCTGTGATCGTTCTTTCCATAATTGATGGTGGTTTCCTTCCTAACCTTTTGTTTGACGCAATGTGGAAAGTCAAAATCTTGATTATCACATTAAAAGTTTAAAATATTCAAAACAAGTTTGGCGTCATTCATGAAATCCTTACGAATATCTTAATCCAACAAGACTAACATGACTCGAGTTTTTAGGGTAACATTTTGGTTTTGTAGTACCTTACAGTATTGGGGAAAACTACTCTTAGCACAGCCTATTCTATGTTCACTTTCTTTATATCATATATTCAGTAAGTCAGTTAAGTGCTATATATGATACACGTTTGGGCGATCATGTCTCTTTCGCTCCATGACATACTAGGCAGAATATTTTATCGCAGCTGGCGTCTTAATTGGCCGCGTTACCCTCAAGACGTATGCGGTTTGTGTCTCACCACAAATTACTGCACCTTGTAACTCTGCTGGGTCGTCAATCACCGAAAATCACCGAGTATGCTAAGTTTTGTTTTCGTAGTCTTTCTCTCTCTTGACCTCTATCTGTCCTATAAGTATCAAATTTTCTAATCCCTCCTTCCTCATTATGTACTCCAGAAATCTTAACTGGCTCTTCCTGATGTTAAGTATTAGTTTCCATTTTTTTTCCTTCAAACCTTCGTCGTTACACACATGTTCAGTCTTTAAGATCCTCAGCATCCTTCTGTAGAACCATATTTCTGTTACTACAAGTCTCCTCTTCATCTTTAAGAGGATTGTTCAGCACTCACAGGATGGCAGTTATCGCGTAGTAGTTTAGTACTTTTCTCCGTGTTCTCAGGAAACTTTCCTATTTCTTAGTACTCTACTTGGCTTTTGAAAGGCATCTTTCGCTATCCCAATGCGTCTTCAGAATTCAGCAGTGCTCGTTCCCTCCTCTGCTAAAACACTTCTTAGATATTTGAATTTCCGCTCATTTTTGCTTTTGGTACCCTGACTACCATTTCATTCTGGTTGCCAGCCAAGGCTACAGAACCGAGCCGATATTCACTGCACCACAACGTGTAAGAGACTTATAAATGTGCTTTTAGCATTTAACACACACACACACACACACACACACACACACACACACATTATTATTATTATTGTAATCTTTTGCTATATGAAGTTATAATAAAAATATTATTGTGTGTGTGTGTGTGTGTGTGTGTTAAATGCTAAAAGCACATATAAGTCTCTTACACGTTGTGGTGCAGTGGATATCGGCTCGGAACGAGAAATCGGAAAGCCGAGTTCGAATTCCAGTTGAATTCGTTGCATTCACTTACGCGCAAATATCTTTGAGAAAGGTATTAATCCGCCTCTTCCCTCCAGCTATGGGTTAAATAACATAACAGATTGGGTTCTACAGCCTTGACTGGCAACCAGTCTACCGCAGAAAGTAATGACAACCTACTGCTGGATAATCTTCTGCCCAGTCAGGCATGTCTCTTTCGAGACATGATCGTCCAACTTGGCACTTTAACTGACGGACTGACACGCAACACAGACGTACGCGTATCCATTAATGTTACAATAATAATATTACATTATTTATTTATTTATTATCTTTTAAAAAATAAATGCTACGACTACGAACTGTGAATCTTTAAACCATTTGTATTGAAATACTTACTATTTACTTAATTTATTTAATTTACTAATTTTATATCCTGAATTAGTGTAATGGATTCGGGGTATGTGCCATTCATTCAGTTTTGTTTCATTCAAATTCCGGATCATAATTTCTGTTTTTGAAACATACCGACAGGAATGTAGTGTTGACGGTTTTTCCGTCGGTCTAGTCGCATATCGTTAAAGTTAGTAAATGTTAAAGAAGACTCTATGGCGCCAGACTTCCGTTTACAAACGGGCCACCGAGACGTTCAAATTAAGGACAAGGTCAGATCCGCGTTAATTATACGTTGGCAACACACTTACACACGCTTTTACGGTAAACACAGGCTTGTAGACAGATAACGTGACACAATATTTCAATGGGTCGGCTCGTCTTTTTAGATCAGATATAAGCACAAATAAAAGGAATTAAGACATTTTTGTCGCAAGGGTCAGTTTTCCTTTCTGGTTGCTGAGATCTTGATACCGGTCTAATCAATCAGTTAAGTTCCATAAGCTTTGCCGATGATGTCTCAAAAGAGACATGACTGACTGGGCAGAATATTTTCCCGCAGTAAATTGCGGTAGACTAGTAGCCAACCAAAGGCTATAAAACCCAATCTGTACTGTTATTTAACCCATAATTGGAAGGAGAAGAAATGGATTATATTATTAAATTAATAAGTAATAATTAGTGTGGGATCAGTTTATTACTGCTTAACAATAGAAAACAGATCCCCCACTTTAGGTTCAACAGAAATTTTCAATGTATACATTTCCAATTACATTAATTCGTACTAATTCTAGGAGATCAGTTTATTACTTTATAATAATAGTAAGCCGATCTCCCACTTTATATCCAGAAGAAGCTTTAATTCAGTCGGTCAGTTAAATGCATGCATGATACAAGCTTGGCTGATCATGTCTCAAAAGAGACATGACTGACTGGGCAGAAGATTTTCCCAAAATAGGTTGCTATTACTTTCTCCAGTAAACTGGTTGCCAATAAAGGCTATCAAATCCAAAATCTTTTGCTATTTAACCCATAGCTGGAGGGAAACGAGACAGATTAATACCTTTCTCGATGCTATTTGCGCGTAAGTCAATCCACTGAATTCAACGGGAATTCTAACACGACTTTCCGACTTCTCATTCCGAGCCGATATCCACTGTCCCACAATCCACATCCAGTCTTATACTCCGCTTAAATTTTAAAAAAAGTACCATAGGTACCATACCGAAAAGCTCATGCAAACAATTATCATCGAAAGTGTTTAGTGAAAAGACACAGGGAAGCAGACTTACAGCTTTGAGAAAGTGACTGAAGCCAATAATATTGCTCGTGAAATATTGAAGGACCTTGAATAAATTTGTTCTGTTATATAACAGATGGCGTTCTCAGAGCTTCGTGCAGGTAGTTTCAGATGGTAACGCATCAATAAGGAAGTGCTATAGGGAAGCTTGAAATTCAGTGTGTGTCATTTCGTCGAAGCATAAACAACATTGTTTTTCATAGCGTTAAACATTTCGTGTCAAAGAAAGTTATTTGCAGGGAATTTTGCTGCACTACTTTAATCAAGAGAAATCAGCAGCTGAATTACACAATATTCTGGTTGAGACTTCAAAAATAATGATTTTGATATTGAAGGTAAAGAACGCTCTGGGTACCGAAAAAGTTTGAAGACGAAGAATTGGAGGCATAACTTCATGAAGACTTATGTCAGGCGCAAGGTGTTCGTCACACCCAGTTTCAAAACGTTTGAAAGCATTAAGAATGATTTAAATTCAGAACATTGGGTGCCGTACGAGTTGAAGCTGAGAGAAGTCGAACGGCGTCTTGTCCCGTGTAAACAGCTGCTTCAACGATAGATAAGGAAATGTTTTTTGCATCGGAAATACATAGATACGCTACGATAACCCTACGCGAAGAAGGTCGAGGTGTAGGCCTAGCCATGCATCAACATCAGCAGCAAAGCTGAATATCTATGGTTCGAAACCAGTGCTTTGCATTTGATGAGATCAATTGGGTGTAGTTTATTATGAGCTGCTCAAACGAACCGAAACCATCAGGGGAGATTCGCTATCGACTACAATTGAGGCATTTGAGCCGAGCATTGAAGAAAAAACGGCCGTTATACGAACAGAGACGCAACAAAGTGATTTTGCAACATAACGACGCTCGGTCAGTCAGTTAAGTGTCATACGTGAAACACGCTTGGGCGATCATGTCTCGAAAGAGACATGACTGACTAGGCAGAAGATTATCCCGCAGTAGGTTGACATTGGTTTCTGCGGTAGACTGGTTGCCAGCCAAGGCTATAGAACCCAATCTGTCCTGTTATTTAACCCATAACTGGAAGGAATAGACGGATTAATACCTTTCCTAAGGGTATTCATGAAAAATCAGCGAGAACGTATTCAAGGTCCGTATATAAAAATGGTCGACAATCAGATTAATGAGTCATACCCAAGATAATAATCCGAATTCGGATGAATAGAGCTCGAAGCAGATTCAGAACAGTGACAGGTCGGTTTCGTTTATGACACTGAAACAAGAACTGTTTTCCAGAGGGCTGCAAAAGTAGGTATACAGTAAGTATTATTTTCTATTTATTTGTTTAAACATTATTATTTTTAACAGATACTGACATTTGTGTAGATACACTGTTTTTTATAATAAACAAGTATATATACATATACACCAGCCTGAATATTCAAGAAATCTTGTTAGGAATATATGCGCCCTCTGGCAGGATTCGAGCTTGTGTCCAGTAGAGGAAGCCGTCTGTTGATCTGACGTCACTTAGACCGCTCGACCACGAAGGACTCACTTATTATTTCAGGCATTGTCTAACTGTAAAACACGTTAGATCAATTGACAGTTCTCCCTAACAAGATTTCTTGATTATTCAGGCCAGTAGATGTAAATATACTGTTTAATTATTTAAAAAAAACAAGATTAGGAAGAGCAATTTTAGTTACTTGAACACAAAATAAGGAAGGGGGACTTGTAGAATTTGATATTCCCATATCGAAAACAAAAAGTGTAGAGCAGTGATTCCCAAACAGTGCGGCAGGCCTGATAGGTGCAGCAGAAGAGGAAAGAACTTGAGGCGGAATTATTTAAAAACAAAGATTTAGAAAGTTTCAAAAGATTCATATACAAAAAATAAATATGATTTCAAAATTTTAAATATTATTATGGATTAATTGTAATTGCACGCATGAGTCCCAGTATAAATAATTGTTGGCAGATTTTATCAATGTGATATTTTTGCATTATATCAAGTATTAAGAATATAGTAATTAGGGTTTGCAAATTGGAGGAGAGAGTTATCAATGATAATCTTATGACTTAAAATCTCTGGTTGTTTTTATTTTTAAATGTACTTTTTTCACATAATATTTCATTCCGAAAATACGACCCAAAGAAATAAAAAATTTGAGACCAACAGGCATAGGGAGAGAACCAGCGTTAGTCTATCTGACCGACATATGTGAATGGAACAGAGGATGGGAGAAATGGTAAAAAGACAAACGATACCAAGAGCTCCAAAGAATAGTAACTTGTGGAGAGCCATGATCATCCACGATAATCAAATGTCAAGAACAAATTTTGTTGTAAAAATACAAGGGAAGAACCGGGAATGTTTAGACGGTGAACAATCCTCTTAACAGAATTTCTCGTTTGTTATCAGTGGACCAATTTTAGACCTGCCTCTTGGCTCGGGATTAATTGTGTTACTCGTTTTTTTTTGTCTTTTTGTGTTGATCCGAGTCAGGGATTCTAATCTGTGTCTCGCATCGGAATGTTTTTTCGCTTTCATCAGTGCTGACTAATGTTTTCAAAGTGTGTGAACGCTTTGCTAGTCACTCCTTTGTGGCACAAATACACAGAGAAACAGGAGCGTTGCAGGTTCAGTGGTAGAATGATAGACTTCCGAGTCGAAAGAACGACAGAAAGAATAAAAATTCTTAGAAGATAATTCCATAGCAGCGAATATCAACTTTAAAATAGAAATCTTCCGTCGGTGAGGCGATTATTATTGTTTGTTCGCGACAAGATATTTTTCTTTTTTTCTTTTTACAACTTTTTCTTAATATCTTCTCTTTATATTTCGATGTTTTAATTGTATCTTTTTCTTTTCCTCTTTCTCTTCGACTTTATTCATTACTCTTTACTTTGCATGATTTTTTAATACTTCATTCTTCCTTTTTCCTTTCTTCCTTTTTCCTTTCTTCCTTTTTTCTTTCTTCTATTATCAGTCTTTTCTCATTCCCTTTTCTTTCATTCTCTCTTTTTACTGTTTTTTATCTACATTTTTCTATTCTTTCTTTCACTGATTTCCTCTCGTTTCCTGTTATCAGTTCTCATTCATTCTTTTCTTTCTTTTTTCTGTTCTTTCTTTCGTTTTCCTTTATTTCTGTCTTTCCTTTCTTTCCTTTCTTTTCCTACTCTTTTTCTTTTTTATTTCTTTGCTTCTTTTTTTGTTTGTTTCTTTCTTTGTTCCTTTCTTTTTTTCTATTTCTTTCCTTCCTCCGTCCTTCTTTCATTTCTTTCTGTCTGTCTTTCTTTCTTTTCCCTTTTCTTTCCTTCTTCTTTCCGTCCGTCCGTCCTTCCTTCCTTCCTTTCTTCTTTTCTTTCTTTCTTTCCTTTCTTTTTCTTTCTTTCTTTCTTTTATTCTTTTCTTTCCTTCCTTCCTTCCTTCCTTCCTTCCTTCCTTCCTTCCTTCTTTTAATTCTTTCTTTCCACTCTTTCTTTCTTTCTTTCTTTCTTTCTTTCTTTTTATTCTTAATTTCTTTTTTCTATTTTATTTCCCTGTCTCTTTTCCAGATTACTTTGGTTGCTTTTTATATTTTTTTTTTTTTAGTTTTTGTCTTTTTTGTTCCAAGACATCACCCACTACACACGCCATCCACGTGTCATTTCCCCCCTTTGATTCTCTTCCCCGACTCTCCAATAACCTCCCCACCGTCATCCTAGTTCGCCCCAACCCCCTCACACTGCTTCCCAGACTCCCAATTGGCACCAATTTCAAAGAGGTCACGTTCAAACATCGCCCGATTTCAACCTGCATTCCTTGCATGTTCTTGTCTTTCATCAACCTCATTTCTTCTTGTAACAGCTTCTATTCACGCAAATACATTTACACTTGACAAAAAACAATGCAACACAGGAAATCAATGCTTAATCTGGTACAAGGCAATCACATTAGAAAGCTTAGAATCTATATTATAAAAGAAGAGTTGATTTTCTGTCCATCACACACTGTTTGCATGGTATTTCTTTTTGTTACTAATGTTCACCCAAAACAAGACTCAAGAGCCATTCAAAATAGAGTCTTTCTGAATGTGGCGTGTGATATAAATGACATATTTATATGTAGTGACATATAAATGTACATATGTAGTGATTCTGGGGATGCGGAGGATAGGTAACGACTGACTTTTGAAGGGGTTATGATTTTAATGTTCTAGGAATCATTGAGATAGATAGATAGATAGATAGATAGATAGATAGATAGATAGATAATGAACAGAATGAGATAGATAGATAGATAGATAGATAGATAGATAGATAGATAGATAGATAGATATGAACAGACTGAGATAGATAGATAGATAGATAGATAGATAGATAGATAGATAGATAGATAGATAGATAGATACATACATACATAGATAATGAACAGAATGAGATAGATAGATATGAACAGACTGAGATAGATAGATAGATAGATAGATAGATAGATAGATAGATAGATAGATAGATAGATAGATAGATAATGAACAGAATGAGATAGATAGATAGATAGATAGATAGATAGATAGATAGATAGATAGATAGATAGATAGATAGATAGATATTGAACAGCCTAAGATAGATAGATAGATAGATAGATAGATAGATAGATAGATAGATAGATAGATATGAACAAACTTGAAAAAAAGATATATAGAGAGGGAAAGAAAGAGTGAAGAGATATATGTAGAGAGAAGGGAGAGTGTGGTAAGTAAGCCTTTTCAAGGTTGATAATGTAGTTAACAGCTTTATGATTAATTATTTTCGTGACAAGTTTGGTGTTAGGACAAATAATACGTCCTTTACTGAATTTGACTTTATTGAGCATAAAACTACAATACGAAAAGTTTCTGAAGATTTTTTGTTTGAAGATCTGATTCGGAACCATTGCTTTATTATCTTGGAAACAATCTTTATATAAAAAGTAGTTCAGTCAGTCAGTTAAGTACCATACGTGATACACGTTTGGGTTATCATGTTTCAAAAAAGACATGACTGACTGGACAGAAGATTATCCCGCAGTAGGTTACCATTGCTTTCTGTCGTAGACTGTTTGCCAGCCAAGGCTATAGAACCCAATCTGTCCTGTTATTTAACCCATAACTGGAAGGAATAGACGGATTAATACCTTTCCCAAGGGTATTTGCGCGTAAGTGAATGCAAGTAATTCAACTGGAATTCGAAAATAAAAATGAAACAAAGATCAGTATATATCGTTGTCATCTAGAGGAACAAACTAAAATCTGGAGGCCTTAGCAGGATTTGTTATCAATGGGCGCAGTATTAACAATTAAGATATACAGATGACACTGGTTTGATGTTAGACGGTCAGTTAATTGCCATAAGTGATACACGCTTGGGCATTCATACCTCGAAAGAGGCATGGCTGACTAAGCAGAAGATTTTCCCGTAGTAGGTTGCTGTTTCTTTCTGTGGTAGACTGGTTGCCAACCAAGGCAAAAGGTTTTTGAGAGTATTAGCATTGATAGATGGTGGTGAGATTGAAGTATGTTTAGTGTTAATTTGTGATTACGCTTAGTGCAAAGATTTATGTTTTTGCAGTGGTTTACTGATAAAAATATATTCTGGCAAGCAGGTTTTTGTCGTAAAGTGCTCGATATCGACATACACACAGAGAGTTGATAGGATTAATGTAGAAAAGGGTGTCACTTAACTGAGCAGAGTCATGTCGACTTCGAAGTTCCGTGAAGGCACCATTACTCCTCAATGCTTATTTTTCAATCTTTTACATTGACTATTGTCCTCATCTTTATTGCCATATTCTCGACGTTTCGGTCGTTGTACGCTCCAACCTTCTTCAGATGAGTGGAATTTTGACCTGAGCACTCTATTTCGATCACTGAGGAAGATTGTTCTCGTTCCAATCATGCTACTGTCTTAGTTATCTCCATTTAACTCAGCTCTATAAGTTGTCACCTGTAGCCAATATTGAATTCACAATTCTTAGAAGTCAAGTCCAACCACTGGAACATATGCCTTTGAAGACATCAGTGTATAAAACCTAAATGTCTCAAACTTAAATATAATATAATAAACCTATGTTTATTATAAACCTAAATATGTCTCAGTAACCATTTTTAACAGAGTTCATATTACAATTTTAATGTTTGTAATTCGTTTTCTTTATTACTGGTTCCCATATTGTATTCATTTCTATGCTTGGCTAGCTTAGGAGATTTTTGTGGCTCAGCATATGCGCTGATTCCTTAAGTCTTCGTACTTTCCAGTGGTGTTTTACATCTATTATTTCAGCTTCATCTGATCCCCCTTTTTCCTCCATATGTAGTCAGGTACGCCTGATTTTTCTATTTCGCCTCGTGCTACGGCTTTGCGGTGGTCCTGCAGCTTTATCTTAAAGGGCGGCCAGTTTCTTTACCACAGCGACATGGGATGGCGTACACACAGCCCTTAATCATGTTCTCCCCTATTAGAGCTCTTACTCGGAAGAGGAATCTGCAAAATGATGAACCACTTTTGAAGCCTTTTTCCTCTTACACTCTTCCATCCACGTTTGTTGGAGCTGCTACCCAGGGTAGTTGTTACGTTGTAGGGTACTGCTTATACTGACTATTTCTTCATACATCTCTGGGTCGCCACTTATGACTTCTGCTCGATGCTGTAAGCAGAGGAAGACCCTTTTCTTTACACTGTATAGGTGGTGAGAGTTAAAGTTGTGGTATTGTTCAGTGAATGTTGGCTTGCAATATACAGATACCTTGCAGGCATTATCTGTTCAAAATATTAGTACATCTAGAAATACTAGTTTGAAGCAATAGAATAAACTTCTAGAATAATTATATCGTCACAGAACTCGAAGATGGCGGAAGAATGTATCGGCTGAAATGCTGAAAACAAAAAAAACTGAGGATGTTTGTCTGAATAATGCTAGAAACTCCATAAGTGGCAGTGTGAAATATATATCGGACAAAATATTGTGATAAATATAACAAGTATAACGATCTTCTTCTTCTTCTTCTTCTTCTTCTTCTTCTTCTTCTTCTTCTTCTTCTTCTGTGTGCCGTGTCCCTTCAAGATGTTGGCCATCATGATCTTCCACATCTCTCCATCCCTGATGGCTCTTAGCACACTTTCTGCTGTCATCCAATCCGAACCCAGCTCTGCCACCCACTTGCTGAAGCACATAATGTATGTTACGTCTTGCTTTTTCCTGTCTGTTTTTCCTTCTATCTGACTTATGAGTATCAGATTCTCCAAACCCTCCTTTCTCATTACATGGCTCAAGAACTTCAGCTGTCTTTTCCTGATGTTAAGTATTAGTTTCTTTTTCATTGCCATCCTCCCCAAAACCTCATCGTTGCTCACATGTTCGGTCCATGATATCCTTAGCATCCGTCTGTAGAACTACACTACCGGCCATAATTATTAGCCCACCCCATTGTTTAAAAAATGATGTATTTCATACTATTTTTTAGTATTTATTGCTAAGTCTATATTTTTAAATAAAAAACAGAATGGTTCTTTTGTTAATACTGCACAATAACGTGCACCAAATGAATTTATAAAAATTTAATAATTACCTAGATTGCAGTTTCATCAATGAAAGAATGAAGAAAATTTAGGGTGATTCGGACGAGTTCATCTTTGCTTGCTTTCCTTGTAAAATTTTGCAAAGTAATAATAACAAAAGAACCATACTATTTTCATTTAGAATTATCCACTTGGCATAAATACTAAAAATAGTATGAAATACATCCTTTTTTTTTTAAAAAGTGGGGTGGCCTAATAATTATGGCCGGTAGTGTACATTTTGGTTGCTTCATGTCTCTCCTTCATCTTTGAAGAGATTGTCCAACATTCACTGCCATATTGCAGAACAGACATCACATAGCAATCCAGTACTCTCTTCTTTGTTTCTAGCGAAATTTTCTTGTCTCTCAATAATACTCAACCGAAAAGTTTAGAATATTATTTTTGTTTATCAATTGCAAAAATCGTGAAACTCTTAAACGAGTAACTCAGTGTTACAAACTAGGCATTCCCAGCACTGATTAAGAAAAAAGCAAACATTGTAAACAAAAAATACATTCTCCACTAGTTTCCCGCCAATATTCCTCTTTGTCGACGTTGTGAAGTAAACAGCGACAAGCAACGCGGACACTATTGACACCATGTGATTTAATTCACGAAATACTTTGCGAATCACGTACGACATTTGAGTTTTTTCTTATTTAGTCACTGTTTGCAGGATTAAGAATTTATTTCCTTTCCTAACATCCTGTGAGTTATTTCTATACGTAGGTAAATCAATACGTCCAGTCTAATAGTGAAAGAAAACCATTTATTTTCCTCAACAAAAATTATTGATTACCTTGGTCTCCTCTCAAAACCGACCTCAAATGGAACGACTACATCGAATCTATAGCTACATCTAGTTCAAGGGAGGTTGGGTCACTGTGGTGGGCCGGGTGTTTTTCTCGTCATAATCCATCTTGCACATTTATAAATCTACCATTCGTCTGCGCATTGAGTACTGTTCACATATCTTGTCGGAGGCTCTTGCTATTCGTCTTGTAATGTAATCGACCCTGACATGACAGCTCACCCTTCAGTCACATTCTGACCAACCAGATGTGGCTTCTCTCTGTCTTTCATACAAGTATTTTCATGGCAAGTGCTCAGACAAGCTTCTGGTGTCCCGACTACATCTATTTACGCACGCTATTAAATTGGCATCAAAGTCTCACTCTTTTATCGTCGAAATAGTTAAATGTAATTCCATCTTCTACTCTAATAGTTACTTTTCTCGCACTTTCCGTCTATGAAACTCCCTTTCGTTTGCTTGCTTTGCTGATAGTTACAAAAGTTTAGAATATATGTGATGTGGAACCAAAAATGGGTCCACAGAAATATAACACGGAACACGAGGTGTAGGTTAAAGAAAGATGTATTTACAGAAAAGGTTACAAAGAAGAAGGTACAGTAAGCAGAACTTACGAATCCCGTATAGTCTTTGGTAGTCGACTGCGGTCATGCGCACAGTGCGGCTGTCTGTTTCCCTCGACTGCTATAACACACCTATTAATATAGCAGTGGGTGAGTCCACGTTGAGGTGAGTCTGGGTTCCACAACAATATGGTTCATACACTTCTTAGAAGCATCATCTAATTTTTTAGAAGTACCATCTAATTTTTATAAAATAATAGTATAGTTAATATTTTCTTAAATCTTAGTCCCCCCCAAATCTTTCACAAAATGGTCAAAAAGTGCTGTGTAACAGGTTGCCGTGTTAACTATGATAAACAAAATGTTTGTGTATTTTGTCTTCCCCAAAATCAGAATGAGCAAGAATGATGGTTAAAGACTATGTCCCAAGACAACACCTCTAACAAATCAAAGGCATATTGTCTTGTCGTTTTCCTCTCTTTTTTTACCTTTTTTTGTGATCATGTTTTATATGTCCCGGAAAGGGATATATATCAATGGTTTAATGGTTTAGGCAAATGTAACCGGGTAGGTCAATCTACTACGTAGACGTAATCGTCGTATGCCGTATTCTGAGACGTAAGCGTAGTCAGTGGTGGTAGACCTCTGGTGGAAGATCTCTCGATCTGTCTCTGTCTTACTCTGGACGTCCTTGCCTTCGTCTGTATTTATGACTGACACCAATCATATTCCAGTGAGGGGGAACCAAGGTGTCTACATATTCATTATCTATTCATTACATCGATTTTAAACATTGAAATTCCCAAAAATTTGTCATTATGAATATTTTTTTCACGAAAAGTTAATTTAATTTTTTCTTTATGCTAATGTGTGTGAAAGGCATTTTCCATTTGATTATGAAACAAGAAAAATAAGACACAGAAATGCACCATCTGTATTTCATCATTTGCCATCAAATATGTTAACTCGTCCTCAATCAAAACCAACAAATAAAACTTCTGTTTCTGTGCGAAATGATGAGTTGACATAGTTTCTCTAAAAAGACAAAATCCTTACTTTTGAAAAATTGTATTGTGGTGATACCGACCGAGCAAAAACAAATGATTGAGACAAAACATTACGATTCTGATATTTTTATTATGTTTGGTTTGGTTTGGTTTGGTTTGGTTTACAGCATATCAACACCTCAATGGATTATTTAATGCCGACAATTTTTACAATAGATTCGTATTAATAATAATATATATATATATATATATTTGTAAGAAATCAGATTGTAGACCAGGTTTCATTGATTTATTTTTCTAAAGAGGGTTTTGTTAAGAGTCAAATATATTGCTGGCATATCTTTTCCAAAAAATATTACTGGTAATATTTTTTCCTTTAAAAATGTATTGCTGGCCATATTTTCTTAATATTTTCTAAGTATTTTTACTATAAAAAATTATTTGTATACTTTCAGTGGGTTTTAACCCCAGTTTGGGGGTTAACTATTTGCCCATAGCTGGGACCCTAACAGGCCCTACCACACCGGGTCAAGATGGACCTTGGAACAAGAACAATTAAGAGATGGTCCGACGCTCCTCTAAGTCACCCAATAAGAGGCCTTGCTACCGATGAAGTTGATGGTCATACCCAGAACGCCTCATTGGGTGAGTACCTCTCTGCGATGTGTAGTCGGCGGTTTCTGAAGCCCCAGCCGACAGAGCGGTATTCTTATCGGGGAATTTAAATACTTTGTTAGATCTCAATCATTATATAACAGACTTCAGAAATATTTTAAGTTACCCAGTGTGAGAACATTACCAGATTTGACATCAAAAACTTCAAAATTAGATGTCTTAATTTTCTTGGTGATATTTTAGTGAAATATCTAAACATCAGAAAAAAAATTTAATTGTAAATGTATGTGACAATAACAGGATTCCTCAATCTTTTTTTCCAAAGATTCGACACTGTTTTTAATATGCATTTTTTTTTTTTTTTATATATATATATAAGCGTTTCACCCCGAGCAAGGCATGTCACTGCCACTACTGTGCAGGGGGCTATGTAGAGTGGAGAAAGGCTGATTAAATATAGGAAATGACAGAGGGTGGGTGATAGGCGGGTGGGTGATACCGAGAATGAGGGTTGGGTAGATGAGAGTGTTGTGAGAATAGTTGGGAGTTAGTGTGATAGGAGGTGTCTATTGACCCTACATTTAAACACCTGGAGATTGTAACTGTCGGGAAAGCAGACTTGTGGAAGGGAGTTCCACAGGCGGGAAGCGCGAGAAAAGAAGCTGTTGGAGTAGAATTTACGGTTACATCTTATTTGTTTAACTGTAAAAGGGTGGGACCTAGTTGCTAATCTAGTATCTCGTGTAAATTCGTGCTTAGGCGGCACCAGTGATCTAAGCTCATCGGAGCAGAAGCCATGAAAGTACTTGTAGAAGAGGCACAGGGAAGCTACATCACGCCGGTGTGAGAGCGGCTGCAGCCGGTCTGCCAAGTCAGTATCAACCACGTTACAGATCCTCCTTTGTATTTTGTCAAGAAGCCCAAGGAGAGCAGCAGGGGCACCCGACCAGATATGACAGCAAAAGTAGCTTATATTTACTCTTTGATTATATCCACCTTTTTAGAAATATTGGGAGTAATTGTTTTACTGAATCTACTGAAGAAGTAGAAGAAGAAGAAGAAGAAGAAGAAGAAGAAGAAGAAGAAGAAGAAGAAGAAGAAGAAGTAGTGTGAGAACATTATCCGCTTTGACATCAAAAGTTTTAAAATTAGATGACTTTAATTTTTTTGTGATATTTTTAGTGACATCTTTGAAAATCAGAAAAAGAAAGTGTATTCTTTTAGTTGATGAAGTGTATGCCAAGGTTGCTCTATAATATCATCAAGGAAACATTTGGTTTGGCTGAAGATTTTGGAGGATTAGCAAAAACAGTATTGGTCATCATGGTAAAATGCTTAAACAAAGGACCAAAAATTTTATTTAAAATGATCCCAGTTTTGTATGTAAAAGTTTTGTATATTGTTGATGCAATCAAACGGTCAAGTAATTGCAGTTGAATGTGACAATAACAGAGCCCATCAACATTTTTTCTCCAAATTTGACATTGTTTTTAATAAGTCTTGGATAACCTAAAATGACTTGTATTTACCTTTTGATTATGTTCCCCTTTTTAAAAATTATTCGGAACTGAATTTTATTCTGAAGGCAAAAAAATGACAACAAAATGGGAAATTGTAAAAGGTCTTTTTGGGTATGAGAAAAAACTCAATTTGTTAAACTGTCGAAACTAATTAATGTAGCAGTTTACCCAAAACCTTTTGAGTAACAAAATGTTTCCCATTGTTTAATTGTTTTTTTTTTTTATAATCAAACTGTAACTGCCATTAAAACACACCCATTATTAAATGGGGAGGGTACTGTAGAAACGGTTAATTTCATTGAAAAAGATTTAGCATTTTGGAATATTGTCAGTCTCAAAGAAATATATGGTGACATTAATAAAAATGATCTATTGAAAAAGGTGATCAGATTTTTGCTGATGAACATCTGTTATTTCTTTCTAATTTTGGGAAACAATGGAAGGAAAACAAGAAAGGAATGAAATCATTAACAAGAGATTTTAGTTTAACCATTGAACATACATACAAAAGCTTAATTGATGTTTATATATATTCGATAAGCAGTGGGTTAAATTTTGTTATACCTGGTGAATTCACTAGACAATTGAGAAAATTAATTTGAAAAATTAAGACAAAGATTTAAAGGTCAATATTTTATAATAGTTTCACATGGAAAAATACGCGCATGAAAAGTAATATTCATAAGATTATATCAAACCTGAAAAAGAACAGGACAAGTTATTAAACCTGGAAAAGTAAAAGACAACATATTCTAGTGAAGTAAAAAATAAGAAATTTCTTACTTAAAATATTGCATTCAAATTTTATTTTTAGCTGCGATATTTTAAGTAAGAAATTTCTTATTTTTTACTTCACTAGAATATGTTGTCTTTTACTTTTCCAGGTTTAATAACTTGTCCTGTTCTTTTCCAGGTTTAATATAATCTGAAGAATATTACTTTTCCATGATTTTTCAGGCATTGATATTCATTTAATATAAATTAAATGCTGCGAAACGCATTCCAAAATTTTAAAAAGAAAAAAGTTTATATACAATTGATTTAAAAAACACAGTAAAAATTTGATTATTTATAATTAGTTCTGATAATCAATTCTGATAAAATAGTAGGTGATAAGCAAAGTTTGATTGACAAAAATGATAAAAGATGTAATCAGAATTTAAATGTTGAAAACCGCATTCAAAAATATTAAACAGAAAAAAGTTATAAAGAATAAGATTTGTTATTAAAAGCATGAGTCACTCACTCACTTATGTAGTTAGTTTCCCTTTTTGGACTACACATATTTTGATGTAACTTTTTTCTACTGGACCAAAATTCAACATTTTTTTCTTCAAAATATAGCTAAGGAAGTGTCCTATGTAACTATCTAAGCTCTATCTGTTTAAAATTTAGTTGAAACGTGAATTAGTGGTGAAGCTTGAAAGCTGCCTAGATTCACTCAATGTCAGACTAAAAAATATATTCAACCACTGCCGTGGTTGAATGATTAAAAGATTTCAATATTGAAAAAAATAAAACTACTTTTTAAATGAAATGTTGAAATAAAAAATAAACTTTGATCCAGGTCATAATTGCTCAAAATGTGGACATTTACTGGATGAAATAGGATGCTAAACATTTGATAATTTACCAGATTTTGAAATTAGGATCTCGACAGATATAAAAATATCAGTTTTGTATATACCAGGTTATGTTATTCCAGCTGAATTTCTTGCATTCACTTACGCACAAATACTCTTTGGAAAGGTAATCCGTCTCTTCCCTACCGCAGAAAGCAAAGGCAAACTACTGCGGGATGATCTTCTGCCTAGCTAGTCATGTCTCTTTCAAGACATGATCACCCAAAGCGCGTGTATCATGTATGGCACTTAACTAACTAAACACAGAGATACCAGATTTTTTTAATTTACAGTTTTCCCTCTTTTTACATATGTTTAATTGGTTACCTTCCCAAATTAGCCTGTTAATTAATTTCTGTTCTTGTTAATGTAAATTGATTTACATTTTTAAATCGATGTGTACCGGTAATATCTATTATTACGTCATAATGAAATAAGTATTTTCTTCATTTTCTGTGAAACAAATTATACATGTAACAAAGAGCAAAATAAATTTTGTAAAGATTATCAAAATTATTGTTTCTCTGATATTCAGATTTTTGTAAAGTATTTTTAGATTTTGTTGATACACGATTTTGTAAAATGCGGAAATTGCTTTCTGATTGCATTATACAATTATATTGTCTGTAATCAATTGGTATAAACAAATTAACTCATTATTTTTTGCAATATTATCTAAAAATGTCTAATTTATGGTCAATAAAGTGATTTTTGTGCATTTAATTATTTTATGGTATATTTGCTCTTTCCTTTTACATTTGCATTTATAAAAATAAATCAATAATTGTAAGATGTTTCCTAATATTTAAGGAAGTGTCCTATGTAACTATCTAAGCTCTATCTGTTTAAAATTTAGTTGAAACGTGAATTAGTGGTGAAGCTTGAAAGCTGCCTAGATTCACTCAATGTCAGACTAAAAAATATATTCAACCACTGCCGTGGTTGAATGATTAAAAGATTTCAATATTGAAAAAAATAAAACTACTTTTTAAATGAAATGTTGAAATAAAAAATAAACTTTGATCCAGGTCATAATTGCTCAAAATGTGGACATTTACTGGATGAAATAGGATGCTAAACATTTGATAATTTACCAGATTTTGAAATTAGGATCTCGACAGATATAAAAATATCAGTTTTGTATATACCAGGTTATGTTATTCCAGCTGAATTTCTTGCATTCACTTACGCACAAATACTCTTTGGAAAGGTAATCCGTCTCTTCCCTACCGCAGAAAGCAAAGGCAAACTACTGCGGGATGATCTTCTGCCTAGCTAGTCATGTCTCTTTCAAGACATGATCACCCAAAGCGCGTGTATCATGTATGGCACTTAACTAACTAAACACAGAGATACCAGATTTTTTTAATTTACAGTTTTCCCTCTTTTTACATATGTTTAATTGGTTACCTTCCCAAATTAGCCTGTTAATTAATTTCTGTTCTTGTTAATGTAAATTGATTTACATTTTTAAATCGATGTGTACCGGTAATATCTATTATTACGTCATAATGAAATAAGTATTTTCTTCATTTTCTGTGAAACAAATTATACATGTAACAAAGAGCAAAATAAATTTTGTAAAGATTATCAAAATTATTGTTTCTCTGATATTCAGATTTTTGTAAAGTATTTTTAGATTTTGTTGATACACGATTTTGTAAAATGCGGAAATTGCTTTCTGATTGCATTATACAATTATATTGTCTGTAATCAATTGGTATAAACAAATTAACTCATTATTTTTTGCAATATTATCTAAAAATGTCTAATTTATGGTCAATAAAGTGATTTTTGTGCATTTAATTATTTTATGGTATATTTGCTCTTTCCTTTTACATTTGCATTTATAAAAATAAATCAATAATTGTAAGATGTTTCCTAATATTGCATATAGTTGCTAATTAACTAATTATTGGACATTACTAAGAAGTTTGTTTGTAAGGCAGTACTGCCACTAGTGCGAAGGGGGTTACATAAGAGGAGAGTGTAGAGAAAAAGAAACACGTCATACGAGGTTTCTGAGAATGACAAGAAACTGGTGTGAAGAGAGCTGCGTGAGAGTAGAGTGGAAAGGGAGAAGAGCAAGATACAAGGACTGTCGCGGAAAGGATGTGAGTCAAGAAAATAAGAGATTGAATACAAATTCTTGGATATTGTAGCTGTCTGGGAAGCAAGTATACGGAAGGGGGTTCCACAGGCGGGAATTGCGAGAAGAGAAGCTAAGAGAATAGAAGTTCCGATTATATTTTATTGGTTACACTGTAAAAGGGTGTACCTAGTTGCTAGTCTAGTAACTCGTGTAAATTAATGCAGAGGGGGCAACAGGAAGCACAAGTAGTTGTAGAAGAGACAGAGAGAAGCCACATTACATCGGTGAGAAAGGGACTGTAGTTGACATACCAGGTCTGGATCAATTACATTGCAGATTCTCCTTTGGATTTTGTCGGGAACCCCGAGATGAATAGCAGGGACACCCGACCAGATGTGACAACAGTATTCCATGCTTGGGGAATCGTAGATTTATATATGTGCAAGATGGAGTCAGACGAGAAAAACTTCCTGGCCCTACACAGTGAACTGACCTTCTTAGCAGCAGATTTGGTTATTGATTGAATGAATGAATAGCTAAATCTGCTATTTAAGTTCTTTGTTGAATATATTTTCGGTAACTGTCATTATTAATTTAGGTCTCCACATATCCGCCCCCAGTCGTGGACTCCAGTCGCATGGTTATCAGGCCTGGTATAAGGATTGCCTCGGTTTAATAGTATTTACAAGTAGTATCTTCATATCATTTCCATAAAACCACTACACCATATAATCCACCTCATGCCTTCTTTCTTTTTCTTATGAGGCGCTACATCAGTATGTCTGTGACTTAATCATGAAAACAATCATTTATATCACGAAAAATAATTAAGCATCACCCTTGGTCTTGTCGAATATGTCACAGTCACCATTTTAAACATTGTAAGCCTCAGTTGACAGGTACGAATTTTCCCTGCATCTGTATAAACTACACAAATGATTTTAAATGCTTTTATAGTAGTAATACTCTTCCAGAATTCATACAGTAAGCAATGGTGAATATGTTGCTTTTGAAAGTTATAGTCCTCCTAGATCAGTAGCGATTGTGGAACTCTAAAAGTGAGGAGTCCGCTTATTTGTCGAGGTTTTTCTGAGGAAGAACAGGGCAAACTGAAACAGCGTCTTCATTTTCATGCCACACCACTATCGTATGCACAATTTAGGAATGAGTTTAAGTATAAGTATGTTACTTCACTAAATTAAACGGAATAACTTTTTATTCATAGCAGTGGAGTTCTTATCAATTCTTGTCCTCTTTTCCACTCCCAAGCTGTTGGAACACAAGAGAGGTTAACGTCAAAACAAAATCAAAGTGATAACACTAACGTCAATACTTGCAAAACAGTGATTTGTCTGCTCTGATTTTTTCCTCTACAAAAACTTTTTGAAACACAAAAAAATGTGAGAAAAATATAAGTCTTATCAAAATCAAAGACTGATCAGGTTCATAATTTTTTAAAGCTTATAAAAGTTGGGGGTGGGGGCAACAAAGGTGCTAGCCAAACTTCGTTGGGGGATGGCCCTTCTCCTCCGGCCCCGTAGAATCGCCACTGCCCGAGAGTTTAAAGTCTGAAATGCAGTACAAAAGACCCACTGTAAGCAGGGCTGGTACAAGTGTCTCGTGTCCTCTAGTCTATGATATTCTCTCTTTGATACGGGCCCTACCAACTCTACTAAATCTCAATTTTCATAAGGCAGTATTAATAAAAAATACAAACTTAACTGTAACATAATTATGTACAATAATGAATCATATGCAATATAGGTGAACAATTCAGCTAGAAAAATTGAAAATAATACAATGTACCTAAGTATAAATTAGGTCATAAAAGATCATTTAGTCAACTTGAGATATTTGTTATCAAAAAATTTTAAAAATTGATAAAAATACTGAATTTTATATGGTGATTTTTCTTAGCATATGTAAAATAAATTGATGGATATGGACCTCCCCACCCGCAGAATAACGTCAAAATCCGCGAAAATATTTTATCCTTCAAAATACTCAGTTGTGCTTTTTCCACCTGAACACTCTCTGCCTTCGAGCGGAGAAGAACCCAGATGAGGTTATACCGAAAAACAGAGTCTCGTCTGACGAAAACAGACAGGGGCCTGGCCACGGCCCTATCTTATGCAAGATCTACGGGAAATTTTTGCTTAAGGGTTCAAAATTCCCACGTTAAAACCAGCCTTGTGTCACATCCAGGATCAATAGAGAGGTTACTGATAGATACCCAGTTGTGTTTGTTTGTTTGTTTGTTTGTTTTTTAGGCTTAACGATCTATCAATCCTTATGGGATCATTTTAAGGTCATAACCAATGATTTTGGGTAAGGTTATTTTATTTTTACAACATTTTTCTTTTCACGATTCATTGGGATTTGTTTTTAAGAGTAGGGTCCCCAAGTCCTACTCTTGTTACTTAACCCATAACTGGAGGGAATGGACGGATTAATACCTTTCCCAAGGTTACCAGCGCTTAAGTGAATGCAGGGTATTCAACTGGAATTCGAACTCGGCTCACCGATTTCTCTTTCCGAGCCGATATCCACTGCACCACAACGCACATCCGTCACTATACGCTTACGGCACCTGGTATTCCCAAGCGGTCACCCATCGAAGTACTGACCAGGCTCAACGTTGCTTAACTTCGCCAGTTGTGTTTAGTTTAATTTGTAACGTATATAATAGTAGGTAGGAAAAAAAGCAATTGTTAAGATAGTGAAGGTCACAAGGCACTGCCCTGGAGCCCCAATCTGACTTACCCTCCCGGGCGGGAGGTTCAAGTGTAGTACGTACCAGACCTAATTATAGGATAGATGAATTGATGAAATAATTCAAGACACCGTTTTCTAGAATTAGTTGTTGGATTGAGAGCGCTGGAATTCATGATTACTTTCCTTTCGCCATTAATTCTTCTTACTTTGTTTTCTAAAATGTTCAAACGTAAAAACAAAATGAAAAAATAAAAAATAAAAAAATATGAAGGAACTTTATTTAATACATCTATTTTTTTCTCAAGAAAAAAAAAAAGGAACTCATTTTTTTATTTAATACATTTAAACCTCTTTATCGTATTGAGATCTATAGATTTTCCATTTTCAGATATATAGATGTTTTGTTTACAAATATAAAGATTTTGTTATATACTGCCTCTGCTGATGGAAAACAACAATAGCCTTGGTCGACAAACGAGAAACACGAACATATATAAAAAATATAATTTTACATTTATATTCTTCGTCGGTGACGGTTGTGTGGAGTGGTAGTCAGAGGGAATCACGCACATACGAGGGAGTTGAGGGGAGCCTTTGACTTGCGGGAGTTGTCTTCTCTTCTCTGCGTTCTCTCGGTGTTCTCTTTTAGGTCAGAAAAATCCTGATCTTATATAAGCTGAAATTTCAACGTATCTTTGCCTTCCCGAATTTTTGCTTAATTGTGTAATGTATGGCCAGGAATATCTGTCAATCATTTTCCCCGACTATTACCTTTGAAACCGACTGCCTCTGATTTAATTATACTTCTGTCGTTCGTGTTTATATTTTCTGCCTTCAACGCCGACCACACTCCTGTCACTCCTACTTTTGATGTCAACCATATTTATGTCGGGTCACAGAAATATATTACAATTTTTCCTATTCAGCAATATACATTTTTAATTTTCAGATATATAGATTCTTCGTTTTCAGATACATAGATTTTTTTCCTATTCAGATATATAGATTTTCCGAGAGTGACCAACAAAAGCGAGGCAGTCTTGGGTTAGTTCATTCTCTTTACTACCAGCTATTAAACTTTACTACCAGTTATGAAAGCCCTTGTTGTGTGTTTGCTTTTTAAAAGTGTCTTATTATTTATTCTTTTACAATAATTATGTCGTCGAGTAGTGAATTATATATATATATATATATATATATATATATATATAATCATTTTCCCAACAATGATCTAACATTGCTTGATGTGAGGTAGAAATCGCAAAACATAGAAATTTCTGTGTCGCAGTGTATTTTTTATTAAAAAGAAATTTAATTATATGATTATATTATGCTCTGCAATATTTATTGTATTCAGCACGTTAAAAAAAATTTAAAGAGAACTCGGAATTGTAAATCTGTTGGTTCACATCACCTGGATTTATATATATATATATATATATATATATATATATATATATAGTCATCCGCAGACAGATCTGTTTCGCTGTATCACAGCTCATCAGTACGGTTAGACATCCGATCGCTTTTTACCTAAAATACGATGTTACGGAAAGTCTCGAAGATTAAGGAAATGGTTTTAACAAACGATTTATTTAATTTATTTGTTTGAACATAATTTTAATCGATACTCGTATTTGGGTAGATATTCGATTTTAATCAAACAGTATATTTATATATATTTATTTCTACCGGCCTGATTATTTAATATATATATATATATATATTTACCTTCTGTCAGGCGCAAGGGTTTGGAATTTTGTTCTTATGTCTTAATGTAAGATACATAATAGTAGGGACATTGATATGCATCTTCCCGTCATTTTTGAAGGCACGGGCCCACTCGTTTAGAATATTATTTGGAAGTAGTATTATTTCAGAAATATAAACATCTTCTGATTTGAGACAATGTGATTTATTGTACACCCTTTGCGCTGTAGAGTTGTAAGAGGAAAAGTGCAAGGCCATCACATCATGGAAGACATTCTTTTCATTGGCAACCGACGGATGTTCTTTGTGGTGCAGTGGATATCGGCTCGGAAAGAGAAATCGGGGAACCGAGTTCGAATTCCAGTTGAATGCCCTGCATTCACTTACGCACTAATACCCTTGGGAAAGATATTAATCCGTCTCCTTCCTTCGGTTATGGGTTAAATAACAGGACAGATTGAGACCTATAGCCTTGGCTGGCAACCAGTTTACCACAGCAGGTATTGGTAACCTGTTGCGGGATAATTAAAATGCCTGAGGTCTATACAGGGTAGGACTTAGGACTCTGCCCTTAAACAAATCCCAACGAATATTTCTTCATTGCTTAGGAGGAAGCCGGCTTAACCCGACCAGGTACAGAAACAGGTACAGGTAGGTTTTCACCGGCAACAATTATAAATTTCACAATACGCATTTTGTGCTATAGGTTGTTTAGGTTAAGAGTTTATCTTTGGTGTTAAATGTTGACGGTTGAAACGAGATTAAATTTAGTTTTATAACGAAGTGGTTAGCAAGGGGTTCAATGTAATCTTTACAAAATGTATTGCACACATTTTTTTTTCTGGAAAAACCAGCTTTTTATACCGACGTGATCATGAAGTCAACCCATTATGAAACCGGAAATACAGGATGTAGCCGAAGTAACTCCCACATATATCAGCCAGAAATACCTCCCACATAATGGTAAGATATTAGTAGCAATGATGTCTTCATCTAGCTTAGGGTTTCCACACCCTGTCTATGCCATCGCTTACTTTCACATGGAATTTTTTTTCCACCGCCCAACTGGATCGTAAATATTCAAAAGCAAACTAAAATGGTTGGTAAATGTTTGTTAACAGTTCGTAAACTGACTTGATCATGTACTAAAAAAATGCCAGAAAAAGATAACAATTGACGCTGATTTATGTGGCAAAAAAAGGACGTGCGTCGTGATGAAGTGGATATCTGCTCGGAACGAGAAATCGGGGAGCCGACTTCGAATTCCAGTTGAATTCCTTGCATTTACTTACACGAAAATATCCTTGGGGTAGATATCAATTAGTCACTTCCTTCCAATTATTGGTTAAATAGCAGGACAGATTGGGCTCTATAGCCTTGGTCGGCAACCAATCTACCGCAGAAAGTAATGGCAACTTACTGTGGGATAATCTTCTGCCCAGTCAGTCATGTCTCCTTCGAGACATGATCGCCCAAGTGTGTATCACGTATGGCACTTAACTGACTGACTGACTATGTGGCAAATGCTGCTATTACAACAGCGAAAAAACTAAAGTAAACTTGACCATTAAAAACTATATAGAAAATATCTCTTAATAAGACCCAGTTATTCCCACTGAGCCTCCTTTTTTTTTTTTCTTTTTTTTTTTTGTACAGGTTCCCTGCAGATCTTTGAATATTTTTTAACTGATAGCATATGCTAAAAGGCCTTTATTAATACATTAAATCTTATATCACCCACCAAAATTTTCTACTCGTTCACAACTTTCTGTTTAGTTGCAGCTTCTCTGAGAGTAAAACACTATGCCTCCTTGGCCTCACACTCTCAGCGGACCTCAAGTGGGATAACTATATCGAATCCATTGCTAAATCCGCTGCTAAGAAGGTCGCTTCACTATGGAGAGCCAGAAAATTTTTCCCGTCTGAGTCCATCTTGCACATATATAAATCTACCATCAGCCCGTGCATTGAATACTGCTGCCACATCTGGTCGGATGCCACTGCTATTCACCTCGGGGTTCTTGACAAAACCCAACGGAGAATCTGTAATGTGATCGATACCGACTTGGCAGCTCTGCTGCAGTCGCTGTCTCACCGGCGTGACGTGGCTTCCCTGTACCTCTTCTATAAATACTTTCACGGCTTCTGCTCCAATGAACTTAGATCACTGGTGCCCCCCTAGGTATGAATTTACCCGAGCTACTAGATTAGCAACTAGGTCCCACCCTTTGACAGTGAAACCGATAAAATGTAACCGTAATTTCTACTCTAACAGCTTCTCTTCTCGCACCTCCCGCCTGTGGAATTCTCTTCCATATACTTGCTTCCCCGATAGCTATCCTCGGTATCCCCATCCGTCTATTACCCTCCTCCTGACAATTCCTATAACTAACCTCTCTTTCTCAACACTTTCCCCTATGTAACCCCCTGCGCAACAGTGGGGTTACATCTTGCTTGAGATGATTAAAAAAGAAATTACCCATTCAACAGTTAAACTAGTGGGTGATATCGCACAGGTTGAGGAACCCTAATCTAAATAAAGTCTTACCATTATGTAGAAAATGTTTATATGTGGGAGATATTTCTGCAGCACCCTGTGTAACCATCTAGCTTTCATTTATTTTATTTTTCGATGTTATCGTTTTATTTAAAAATATTTTTAATGTTTACATACACGAATGCCTTTAATTTATGAAAAGTTAAGACATTTTCATTATTATTGATTTTTAATGGCGTCTTTTCATCTGTTTTCCTTGCTCTTACGCCTATTATTAATAGGCATATGTTATCAGTGGAATCATGTGAGACGAGTTCAAATTCCTCTCGCCTTTCCTTTTCTTCCTTTACTCTAATATCCGTGCACAAATTTATTTTAGTTTTACAGATTTTATGCCTATTGGTAATAATCAAAATACCGTAATGAAATCTGGTATTCCTAATCATGTATAAACATAAAAAGTGTAGTCATTAACCATTGTAGAATTAAGTAATTATACTAGACAGAGAACAACACGAGTCAAACATCTGAAAGAATCATCGCATAAGCTTATCTATGAGGACCTCCTTAGTAGTCAGTTAAGTGCCATACGCGAAACACGCTTGGGCGATCATGTCTCAAAATAGACATAACTGACTGGTAAGATTTTGCCATTACTTTCTGCAGTAGACTTATTGCCAACCAAGACTATAGAACATAATTTGTCCCTCTATTTAACCCATAGTTGAAGGGAGACGCGACGGATAAATATGTTCTCGAAAGGTGTTTGTGCTCAAATGAATTCAATTAGAATTCATACTCGGCTTTCCGATTTCTTGTTCCGAGCCGATATCCACTGCACCAGAACGCAGATGAGAGTAACACATATTTCATCAACCCCTATATCAACCACCAACTGATTATTATGACTTCCTGAAATCATAATATTCAGTGTCAGATAGTTTTGACATTTGTTTATCATGGCGGTTTCGTATTGCTTTTCATAATTTAAATAATTTCGTGTTATAAAGGAAGCAATGGACATCTCATGATGACAAGAGTGTTCTTAACCGTTCTATATCAACCAAGTCGAAAACAATAATTTGAAATAGCTAACGTACACTGTGCATATATATATATACATATATATATATATATATATATGTGTGATAGATACCGACTTGGCAGACCACCTGCAGTCTCTCTCCCACCGGCGCGACGTGGCTTCCCTGTGTCTTTTCTATAAATACTTTCACGGCTTCTGCTCCGATGAACTTAGATCACTAGTGCCCCCTAAATACGAATTTGAACGAGATACTAGATTAGCAACTAGATCCCACCCTTTTACAGTGAAACCGATAAAATGCAGCCGTAACTTATACTCCAACAGTTTCTTTCCTCGCACTTCCCGACTGTGGAATTCTCTTCCACACGATTGCTTCCCGACGGCTACAATCTCCAGGAGTTTAAATGTAAGGTCAATAGACACCTCCTAACACACTAACCTGCTCCCATTCTATCAAACACTCTTGCCATCTGCCCAACCCTCATCCTCGCTATCCTTACTCATCTGTCACCTTTCTCCTGACATTCCCTATGTCTAACCACTCCTTCTCTTTACCTTCCCCTATGTAGCCCCATGCGCAATAGTGGCAGTGGAATGCCTTGCTTGGGGTGAGATGATTAAAAAAAAATATATATATATATATAGTCATCGACAGACAGTCCAGTTTCGCTGTAGACATCCGATGTTTCCAACCAGGATTGAAACCCGATCAATCTGACATCAGTCGGATCTTCTACCTCTAAGCTATCAGCGTATAGTCGATAAAGATCGATTTTAGCGTGTTATATGCACATTGTATACAAGCGCCAATAGTTAAGAGTGTTCAATCGATTTCTGGAGAATGATGCGTAAATAGTGGTGAGAAGTTACTGTTTTTAGAGTTTACCATTTCGCCAGAGTGCACACTCGATAGGCGAGACCGATATATATATATATTCAACTAACATGAATATTGTTTGAAGGAAGAAATTTTTGTTCGCTTTCTGCCTAATTATTGCTTAACTTAAAACTTTAATTGAAGGATTGGCTTTGTTTCTTAGCAGAAATTCCTTTAAGTGAACTTTAACTAAGTTAAAACTTAGCAGGTCACCAACACTTTTTTTTCTTTCCCTCCCTTCAACTGGAGTAGATAGACTAAACTATCGCCCGGTTCACACTCCACCCACGTTTATTGAACGGGTGAAGAGGCTCATCCCTTGTTTCCTGTTTAGGATGTGGTTTCCGGTTTTCTCTTTTCCAATCTTTTACTGATTTCCATTCTTTTCCTCTTTTTTTTTTCAATTGGAGTAGATAGACTAAATTATCGCCCGGTTCACACTCCACCCATGTTTATTGAACGGGTGAAGAGGCTCATCCCTTGTTTCCTGTTTAGAATGTGGTTTCCGGCTTTTTCTTTTCCAATCTTTTACTCTTACGTAGCCCCTTGCACATCAGTGGCGTTACCGCCTTGCTCGCGGTGATATGATTAATATATATATATATATATATATATATATATATATATATATATATATACGACAAGATGATAGAATAAGTGAAGAACAGTTATGAAAAGTGAATTTAATCTTACATCTTTCACTTTATTAAGTTTCTTCAAATGGTGGCATATTTTGTTAAAATCTTGCAGTTTTTAAAAGTTTTTCGTGTTTGTTTTAAATAAATACCTGAGGTGTAACTTCTATGTTATCAGTGTTTTGACCGCCATTCTCATTTCTGGATTTCTGTTTCCACTCAACTTTGGTTTTCAAAAATGTAAATGCAATGTGAATCGTCATCTTCTGTCTTCTTAATCCATATTCTTTTATATATATATATATATATATATATATATATATATATATATATAGTGATGATCATCCACGTATACTGTCTTAATATGTATAGGAAAGAATATTAATAAAAAATTTTGAATTTAAAAATGTACTTTTATTGAACAGTATTTGTTTTTTTGAACAGTATTTGTTTTTTTTTTAACAGTATCTAAAACAGACTTTCTCTACGGACGTGCCGCATGTTGTGAACAAACACACCACGTGATGTAAACAAAAAATATTCGGACGCTATCGTGAAATACATTTCTAATTCAAATTTAAAAATCACTTGTTTCTGATGAAGGACCGAGGACGGTCTGAAATATAAAATATAATAAAAATAAACAAATACTGTTCAAAAAAAGTACATTTTTAAATTCAAAACTTTTTATTAATATTTTTTCCTATATATATATATATATATACTACCAGCCATAATTATTAGGACACACAAGTTTTTAAAAAATTATCTATTTCATACTATTTTTATTATTTATTGCCAAGTGGATAATTCTAAATGAAAATAGAATGGTTCTTTTATTATTACTTTGCAAAATTTTACAAGCCAGTCAGGAAGCCTTTGCTTCGGCCATCCACTAAGAAAAAGAGACTAGCATGGGGAAGAGAGCACAAAAACTGGACACCAGGACAGTTCATGTTATGCACATGCTATTGTGCAGTATTAACAAAGGACAATTCTATTTTCATTTAGAATTATCCACTTGGCAATAAATACTAAAAATAGTATGAAATACATCATTTCTTTAAAAAGATGGAGTGGCTTAATAATTATGATTGGTAGTGTATATATATAATATAATATAATATAATATAATATAATTACACAACGGTTTTTATTATAATAGAGAGGATATATATCCTCTTTATTATTATAAGGACCAATGGGATGTGCAATTATATATATATATATATATATATATGTTTTTTTGTTTTTTTGTTTTTGTTATTTTTTTCATATGTCTTAATGTAAGATACTCAATAGTAGGAACATCAATATATGTTACCGTCATCTTAGACGGCATATCGATATAAATATTTTGCCGTCATTTTTAACGACACGGGCCACTCGTATTAATATAAGATTCCACCGGACATACAGTGTGGGAATCTGTTTATCATTGTTATTAAATAATAAACTGATCATTTTACAATATAATTAAATATCAGTTTCTTATGAAGTTGGGTAAACTAGAATTGAGAAAAATTTCTTTATCTTCCTTGCCATTTCCTACCAGCTTACATTAATCTTTTAATGCATCAGGACAGCTGTCTTTCCTGTATCGAGTGGATCAGTTGCAGTTGCCGTCAAAATCCGTTAAGATCCGTTTTTTTTTTGTTGTTGTTTTTTGTTTTTTTGTTTGTTTGTTTTTCAAAAATCGTCTGATAATAAGAAGAGAAAAGCTTATCGATTGGAAGAAGTTCAAATTTCCAGCTGCGTTGTCGACGATGTAAACATGTTTTCCGAGATTGCAACAGTGCCTTGGATAGAAAATTTTAGGGTTTCATGTAGAAATAGGGAGCAAAGTGTATTAAATTCAAACTAAGCTATTCATCTTCTACAAGCTATAATTCTCCAATATGACCTTCAAAATTAAATACGGTCAAATGGCTATTTAAAACATTCTGAAAAAGAAAAAAAGCTAGGAACACCTGAATTGAAGTAGATAGAATGCAACTTAATTCTCTGAGAAACGTTTGATTTCAAGAAAGCCGATGTAAATTCTTTTTTCGGATTTATTCCTTGATTCTTTGATTGATTGTGCTATTAACAGCAAGTAATGACTACAAGTGAGTAGTGTAATAGTTATCGTCTCAGAAAGAGGAATCGACGAGCCGATTTCGAATTTCAGCCAGGTTCATTATAAATCCTTTCTCATGAAAACCCTTGGAAACCGATGAGCCGATTTCGAATTTCAGTCGGGTTCATTATAAACTCTTTCTCACAAAAACTCTTGGAAATCGATGAGCCGGGTTCGTTTTACTCACTTTTTCATAAAACCTCTTGAGAAAGGAATGAATCAATCTCGTATCCTTTATATCAAATTTCAAGGCAAGATTGGCTGTCAAGCCCATCAGAAAGACATCTTTGAATTCACGCCGGCAATTGTAATGTCGCAAGCCTATCGTGACTCTTTCGCTATTGTTAATGCAAATCTTTTGATGTTCTCTATTCTTCCGTATCAACAATTCCTACATTTACAACTACTGTACAACGTTCTACTACCACAGACTCGAATCACCCCTTAACACATCAGTCAATAAGTTTCGGGCCTGGCATATAGATGGCGCCACTAATAAAAAACCCATATGATTTTTATGAAGTACTAATCTTCAAATGGCACGTGACAAAATTACAGTTATCTAAGTGAAGCAACTGTGGCAAAATTTTAAACAATGGAAAAATCTGAATTTCGTATGTTGATAAAGCATTGTTTTCTAATAGGAAAAAATACTGTCCAAGTAAAGCAATGGCTTAATAAAGTGATATTCGAACTCTGCTCCGTCGGAAACAACGATTAAGAGGTGGTATGCTGACTTTAAATGCAATCGTACAGACGCAAATGATGCTGAGCGCTCAGGTCGCCCAAAATCGGCAGTTGTCCCGGAAAACACCAAAAAAAATCCACAAACCCGTTTTGGCCGATCGTAAATTGAATTTGCTTAAGATAGCAGGGGATTTGAACATTTCAGAAAGCAGTGTATTCACCATTTTGCATGAACATTTGCCAATGAGAAAGCTGTGTTCAGCGTAGGTGCCGCGTTTGCTCACAGTCGATCAAAAACAACAACGCATCGACGATTCAGAGCGTTGTTTGTAACTGTTTCAACACAACAAGAAAGAGTTGTTTTTTTTTTATATAAATATGTAAAAATAGAGAAAACATGGATACACTACTTCACTCCGGAGTCAAATCGGCAGTCAGCTGAGTAGATAGCAGCAGGTGAAAGCCGTCTAAAGCAACCACAGACGCAAACATTAGCAGGCAAGGTTTTGGTATCCGTATTTTGAGATGCGCAAGTGTCACAAGCCGTTCTCAATGATGGCAAAACTACATGAAATACACTTCGAATTGCTTCCGCATCCACCCTATTCTCCAGATCCTTTCCCCCAGCGACTACTGGTTGTTTGCAGACCTCAAAAGAATGCTCCAGGGAAAGAAATTTGGCTACAGTGAAGAACTGAAGCGTATTATGAGGCCAAAGACAAATTGTTCAACAAAAAAGGTATCGAATTGTTAGAGAAGCGTTGGAATCAGTGTATCACCCGAGAAGGAGACTATGTTGATGAATAAAGTCGAATTTTGCTTAAAAGTAGTTGTTTATTAGATAGGCCCGGGATTTATTGAGCGATGTGTTATTTACTGCGTATTGCAGATGCAAGTAGAAAGTTTTATTCACAGATATATTTTTTCACAAATATTTGATAAATGTATTTATATAGAACAGAAACGAAGTGGATGCATTTCTGATCCCCATAAAATTACTCCCTCTGTCTCTTCTATAAATATTTTCATGGCTTCTGCTCGGATGAGCTTAAGTCACTGATGCCTCCTCAACAGGTGTTTACCCGTGCAACCAGACTGGCAACTGGGTCCCACCCATTCACAGTCAGGTTAGCCAAATGCAGACGACAATTCTACTCCTGCAGCTTCCTCTCTCGCACTTCCCGCCTGTGGAACTCACTCCCGTATTCTTGCTTTCCTGACGGCTACAACCTCCAGAAATTTAAATGCAAAGTTAATACTCATCTACTAACCACTGGCCTCTAGCTCTCTCCCCTCCCCTGTATAACCTTCCCTTTCTCTCCTCCTATGTATCTGTCATCGCACCTTCTTTCTCAGCTTTCTATTGTTCCTTTCTAACTAGCTTGTACTCCTCACTCTTTTCTAATTAATCTTTTTACATTTATGTAACCCCCTGCACATCAGTGGCGTTTCCGCCTTGCTCGGGGTGAAATGATTAAAAAAAAAAAAAAAAAAAAATTAGCCCCTCCTTTAAATCAAGGGTCACAGCAAACAACTCATTTAGTAAAACTCTACATATAGTGGCGCTAAAGCCTTGCGTTGGGTGAACAAAACAAGACTCTACGTTGTCTAGGGAGGTGAATATGATAATGTTTTTTAAGCGTAGCCTAGATATGGCACAAGGCCGAAAGTATGGGACACCCAGTAAGGATCGAACTCACTACTCACTTGTAATGAATCTAGTGAGACTCGCTTGCTAACCCATTACACTACGCTGTTGTGTCCTAAGGTGAATATTATAGAGCCATTAAAAGATTACGGAGTTCCCCATTAATTGCAACGCAGGGGCGTGTACACGACCGAGGTCGAATAAAGGTCGGATGGAACTGTCAAATGAGGCTCGCTTAGTCTACACCTTGGCGCCCAAAAGCTTGCAATCGTTAATAAGGTGAGCCTTGGCACAATCATAAGCCTGGATTAAATATATAGTAAGATCCTCTACGTCTCTTATAAACATTATCGCCCGATCTCAGTTTATAAACACCAATCATTTATCTCATCTAAGCCCCCCCCCCCCCGCCACCTAAATGGGTGTGGAAATATTGCGATGTGTCACACTTCCAATTGGAGGAGACGTTCTTGCTTTTAAAATAATTTATTAACTTTAGTTCCTTGCTGTTCCGAAACAAAACGACACCGAACGTTTGGGCTTCAACAAGTCCCTTCCTATTATAATTATGTTTGTCACTTCCTTCATTAGTTCACAAGGCCGTTACGTCCTGCCAATATCTCATAAATAATAAACTATCCCGTGTTTTGATCGCGTGGAAAGTAGCCGAAAATGCCATTACATGGTTTCAGCGAGGAAAGAAAAAGGAAAAAGAAAAATAAATAAATAAATATGGAGGTAAAAAGAGCGAATCAGATTAAGCTGATAATAACCTGGATATAAGAAACCCGGATATAAGAGATTTTCCTCTGGTCCCAAATTAGAGCATGTGGTAATATATATATATATATATATATATATATATAAAATAGACAAACCCGGATATAAGAGAAACCCAGATATAAGAGAACTTATATCCGGGGCCCGACAACTCTCTTATATCAGGGTTACACTGTACAAATATATACTACACTGTAGTCTTGGCCAAAAAGCCGACAAACGACGACGTCCGCGATAAAAGTACCAAATTTCAGACGCAAAACGTGTCAGGCAATCGGCAAAACCCCAATTACCATAAATTGCATAAAATAACATCGTCTGTTGAATTAATTTCAAATTTATTATCAAGAAAAAACGTTCGTAAGACTGAGGATAGATGTTTTAAACGTCTCATAAATAATGAACAATTCTATTTTGATCGTGTGAAAAGAAAGGGAATGGCACGAATTTATTAAAATGAAAGAAAGACACAAACCAAAAAAAGAAAGAAAATGAAAATAAAAGTGTTTAACGATTGTTTAAATAAAATAGAAAAAAGCTGTCAATATCAAGTCTTTTCATTTGTACTCCCATATTTCTTAAAATAAACACCAACTTTCATATTTATGATTGTTATTGCGATATTTTGTTAAATTTGTTAAGTTCAAATATTTAATGATGCGATAAGGGGAATTTCTACGGATATTTTATTGTCATAGAATTCACCATGAGTTAATTCTATCATTAACTTAACATTTAAGAAATTGAAATAAGAAAACTGTGAATTTTTTATGGGTATTTCCAGTCTGCTTACATACACTATTCCATTAAATCCCATCGTATGACATGTTACAGAGATTCCATAGTCTGTCAAGCTTCTAGGATAGTCCTGGGTATGACGATAAACTACATCAGGCAGCAAGGCCTTTGGTTAGGAGACTGGAGTTTTTGAGGAATGTGGAACCAACTCTTAATTTCTGTTGTTCCCATGGTGGTAGCATTTGTCAGGGTCCCCGCTATGGGCAACAGTGAACAACCAAAGAAGTAGAATAACCAACAACCCATTTTATCTCTAGTTAAAGCCATCAAATTATGTTCAAAATATTTAGATTTCGGCATAAAATAATCCATAGAAGTTAATTTTCCGCTAAACAAAACTCAGTCAAACAACCAACAAATGTTCGTGACATTAATCCATATAATACCCTACAATTTCTTAAAGAAATTAAACTGTATTCCAAAATATAACTTCAATAAAGTTACAGTATAGCGGTTACTATGTTTTTCTTACCCACATTCATCCCATGTCATTTCTTGTCTGCGATTGGGTTTGAATCACTACTGTTCTTGTATAGGACAATTTAGCAATCGCAGTCACCTTTAATCTTTCGGCTCAGAAGCAGCGCTTTCATATGTGTGTGTTGAATGGTTAATTTTAGCCAATCACATATTTTTTTTTCTGTAAACAAAGTTTTCCCCGCGCTTGCTGTTTGATCCAATTTCCTCTCTTACAAGCGGCGACTTTCAGCAAGCTTATCAGCAAACCAACAAGCTGGCTAAAGAAATACACGTAAGTCTCTCTCTCTCTAGTCATACCTTACCTAACGCACACACAGACACAGAACTTTGTCTTCTGTCTGAACATTTTCACCAAGAACTTTTGAACTTTGAACTCTTGACCAAAATTTCTATCACTTACAATTACATTCAAAATAATTGTATTTTTCATGTTATTTGTTCTTACATGAAAATCCTTCTAACAATTATAACAAACCTTTTCAGCGCAAGAAAAAACTTTTTTCATGAAATTGATTTTGGTTACCAAACAGATAAAGGGGGACAACTTTATCCTCCTACTCTATGTATACCACTATTACATGTTTTGTTTTTTGTTTATTGAATATACTTTATTTATATTGGTTACAAATTGGAGTTGTTGTCTTTATTTTTCTTGAATCGTATGTTGGACGAATCGTAATATAAATTGTAAAAGACTAAAAATCCTCTACAACAGTATAAAACACACATACTATCACTTGTAGTAATTATATCTAGACAAACATGTACACTACCGGCCATAATTATTAGGTCACCCCAGTTTTTTCAAAGAAATTATATATTTCATACTATTTCTAGTATTTATTGCCAAGTGGATAATTCTAAATGAAAATACAATGGTTCTTTTGTTATTATTACTTTGCAATATTTTCCAAGGCAAGAAAGCAAAGATGAACTCTTCCGAATCACCCTAAATTTTCTTCATTCTTTCATTGATGAAACTGCAATATAAGTAATTATTAAATATTTATAAATTCATTTGATGCACATGTTATAGTGCAGTATTAACAAAAGAACCATTCTATTTTCATTTACAATTATTCACTTGGCAATAAATACTAAAACAAAATAGTGTGAAATACATAATTTTAACACTGGGGTGACCTAATAATTTTGGCTGATAGTGTATATGTACAAAATCTATTTTTACATGGGGAGCCCATACACATGAATATACATGTGGCCCAAAGACAAAAACTGGCCAGTCCCTGTTACGCTGGCGTCAAAATCACACCGACCCCCACCCTCTCCCAGTGCAACGGAGAAGGTGTTACAGCAAGGTTGGAATCCCCGGAAGCAAGCACCTTCTCTCATCTAAAATAAAGAAAACAGTTTACTCCACTTCCAGCGAAACTCGAACTCCTGTGCCAGGCAAATTATCCTTTGTGTGGTTTTAATATTTTTTTTATTTATTGCAATTGTTGGATTAACTTCACTTCTTCCTTAATTAGTACGCACTGCGTTTATCCGATCATATGACTCTTAACTGGCAGTCAGTGACGTTCTAGACTGGACAGCGGTCTGTGTGTAGACGGCGTAAAGAGAAGATATTTTGTCTAAGCGTGGGCAAAAGCACAACTTCCTGCAAGATGATGTACTGGATTTGTGAGTAAATACCAACATTTTTAATATTCGTTAGCTTTCCATTTCCCCGTCGGAGAGAAGGCATGTGGCACATTTCACTGCTTTGTTTACATGTTTGCTTTGAATAAAATAAAATCTCTACTTATGTAACATAGTTCGGATTTTTATATCTATTTATTGTACGTTTTACCAATGGTTAGGTAAATATCTGTCACTACAGTAAATTCAATGAAAGCCACACATAGATATTTTTTAATAAGAAAAAATCTCAAGGTGATGTTAAATAAGGCCGCTAAGCATCGGTGATTTCTTTAAAATAGAATAACATGTCTCTAATTTGCATTTAGATACATTGTATTTGTCTTCAATTGTTCCATTTCAATTTTTCATTTATATTGCATATGATCTATTGCTGTATATAATCAGGTTAAAATAAAATTTGGGCGGACCTGAAGCAGACTACCACCACGTTTAATTTCAGTGTTTTTCAGTTGTTTTTTTACTTTTTTCAGCGCAGTCCTATCGATTACGCCCTTAGCTTTACGATTGACAAAAAAAAAGAAAATTTGAAAAATTTCAATATTTAAACATTTTCTGGGAGGATCAGTTTCTCATCCAACGTTATAGTAAATCGAGCCTCCATTTTGAAACCAGTCGCCAGTAGGACATTACCGCCACCTGTAAATTTGTTCATTATCAAATTTTTGGAACTTTTTTCAGTGCAATATTATCTTATACACCTTAAACTTTACGAATGACAAAAAAAAATTTTCTAAAAATTTCACTACACTCCTGATCAAAAATTTAAGACCACTTAAAAATCTTTAAAAAGAAATATTTTTTTTACGGATAGATTTTAAACTCCTCCCACTTAAGGTTACCAATACTACAATCTAAAAGGCTATGGAAACAAAAAGCTACATTCCAAACATTTTATTTAGTAATTTACATTTTTATAAAATGAGGCGATTTACACATGATCAAAATTATAAGACCAGGGATATGAATTGTTAGATCTATGGTAATTCCAATGTTTTTAGTTCAGTTAGAGATTAGCAATCACTGCATAAAAGTGTTACCATGCCTAAAGCAAGCAAACTTACCGAAGTTGAGCGTTCTCGAATTCTAAAATTCCATAAGCAAGGTTTGTCACAGCGGGCGATCGCAGCTAAGGTAAATCGCAGTAAAACTGTGATTTGCAACTTTTTAAAGAACAGTGAGAATTATGGAAAAGCAAAATCCTCTGGTAGGCCCCAAAACATTTCTCCTGCATTGAGTAGGAGAATAAGACGGGTTGTTATGAAAGACGGGGGACTTTCTTCTAGTCAAATTAAGGCAGTCACAGATGCTGATTGCAGTCCTGTAACCATCAGACGACACTTAAGACAAAAAGGCATGGTAAATAAAAAGCGTAAACAAATTCCTCGGCTGCTTCCACGTCACAAGGTGGACCGCTTAAAGTTTGGTCGTGAATACCAAAGATGGGACGTTGAGAAGTGGAAGAAAGTCCCGTTTTCTGATGAGAAAAAATTCAATCTCGATGGTCCTGATGGCTTCCAACGATATTGGTATAACAAAAACATGCCTCCTGAAATTTTCTCCGCACATCATAGTAGTGGAGGGTACCTAATGGTATGGGGTGCCTTTTCTTACAGAGAACCCTGACGACCCTGCATCACCTGGAGCTCCAGGTGATGCAGGGTCGTCAGAAAGCGGCTGGTTGTGTTAACATGCTACAAAAAGCATCTTTAATGACGGAGGGCTATCGTCTGTGTGGGGATGGATGGTTATTCCAACAGGATAATGCTGCAATCCACGCTGCAAGACGGACCTTGACCTTTCTACAAGAAAATGGGGTCCATCTCTTGGGACATCCTGCATGCTCACTGGACTTGAACCCAATTGAAAATGTTTGGGGATGGATGACAAGAGATGTTTATCGAAATGGCAAACAATATTCAACAAAAAATGAACTTCGTAAAGCCATCTTCAGAAGCTGGAGCAACATCCCCCGCACCTTAATGGAAACGCTTATTTCTACCATGCCCGACAGAATTTTTGAAGTCATCAAAAGCAGTGGAGGTAGACTTCATTATTAAATTTGGTTGTTGAATGTTTTCATACACTTTTTGTACAATTTCATAGAATTTTTGTCTCTGGTCTTATAATTTTGATCATGTGAAAATCGCCTCATTTTATAAAAATGTAAATTCCTAAATAAAATGTTTGGAATGTAGCTTTTTGTTTCCATAACCTTTTAGATTGTAGTATTGGTCACCTTAAGTGGGAGGAGTTTAAAATCTATCCGTAAAAAAAAATATTTCTTTTTAAAGATTTTTAAGTGGTCTTAAATTTTTGATCGGGAGTGTATTTAAACAATTTTAGTGGGGACCAGTTTCTCATACAACCTTATAGTGAATTGAAAATGGAGGATAGATTTACTTTAACATTTGTTTAAGTATTGTAATTTTTCAATTTTTTTTTTTTAATCGGAAAGTTTAAGTAACAATCGATAGAATTGAGCTGAAAAAAGTAAAAAAAAAAAAATGAAAAACAACGAAATTAACATAAACAAAGCGACCCTAACGTGAGTGGATTAAAAATGGAGGATCGATTTACTATAAAGTTGTATGAGAAACTGACCCTCCCCTCCAAAAAAAAATTGGGGGGCGGATAATCGGAAAGTTTAAGTAACAATCGATAGGATTGCGCTGAAAAAAAGTAAAAAAACAATGAAAACCAACGAAATTAAACGTGATGGTAATCTGCTTCAGTTCCGCCAAAATTTGTATTTCATATGAATACTATCTGATGAAAATTGAGGTGTGGTAGAGTTGGGGCCCCGTATTATAGTTGATAGTCTTTCTGAGAAAACACTCATTCATCGCAATAAGCAAAAATTAAGAGTTTGCTTGATGATGAAGGAACAGTCTTTTTTTCTGTGTGACGAAGCAAAAATTGTTTCAGCCTCGCTGGAAAGTTTGCTTTTATCCCCCCCCCCCCTATTCAGTAAATATTGCAACTTCAAATTAGCATTTAGTCTCGTCTTTATAGAATCCTGTAAATGAAAAGAAACAAATTTAATTTAGTGACAAATTACAAAAGATACATAAAGGGATTCGTTAATGAAATAAGATTCCAATAGTACCGAGACTTACTTTTAACTTAAGAACAGCAATAAATAGACTGGTGTCGAGTTTTCATCAATTTACCGTTGAGCTGATTAGATGGCGCTGTATATTCTATGCTAACAATTTCTTTTCTCTTATATCTCGCTTGTGGAACTCTCTTCCGGTTCCATGCTTTCAAACGAACTTTAATCTGCAAAAACGCAGTGTCAATCGCTATCTGCTGTTCTGTTAATATTTTCTGTTATGTTTACTGCTATCCGAAATTGTAAAATGAGCTCTTGTTCAAATAAACGACTAGGTCGTTAATCAGTTGATTTTATTTAGCAGCTTATCAACATTTCTATGGATTATTTTATTCTCAAATCTAAACATTTTTTTAAACAAAAATTATGGCTTCAAATAACAGAATTGAATTTGAACGCAATTGTATACCGTCAACAACAGATAAAATGTATTGTTGGTCATTTTGCTATAAAATGCATTGCTGGCAATTCTACTAAAAATGTTTTGCTGAAGATTTTGCTATTGAAATTGTATTTTGGCAATTTTACTAAAAATGAATTGCAAGTCATTTTGCTATTAAATGTATTGTTGGCAATCTTACTAAAAATGAATTGCTGGATATTTTGTTATGAAAATGTATTGTTGGCAATTCTACCAAAAATGTATTGTTGGTCATTTTGCTATAAGATGTATTGGCAATGCTGGTCATTGTTCCATAAAATGTATTGTTGGCAATTCTACCAAAAATGTATTGTTGGTCATTTTGCTATAAGATGTATTGGCAATGCTGGTCATTTTTCCATAAAATGTATTGTTGGTAATTCTACTAAAAATGTATTGCTGGTGATTTCGCTATAAAATGCATTGTTAGTAATTCTACTAAAAATGAATTGCAGGTCATTCTGCCATAAAATGTATTGTTGGTAATTCTACTAAAAATGTATTGCTGGTGATTTCACTATAAAATGCATTGTTAGTAATTCTACTAAAAATGAATTGCAGGTCATTCTGCCATAAAATGTATTGTTGGTAATTCTACTAAAAATGTATTGCTGGTGATTTCGCTATAAAATGCATTGTTAGTAATTCTACTAAAAATGAATTGCAGGTCATTCTGCCATAAAATGTATTGTTGGTAATTCTACTAAAAATGTATTGCTGGTGATTTCGCTATAAAATGCATTGGTAGTAATTCTACTAAAAATGAATTGCAGGTCATTCTGCCATAAAATGTATTGTTGGTAATTCTACTAAAAATGTATTGCTGGTGATTTCGCTATAAAATGCATTGTTAGTAATTCTACTAAAAATGAATTGCAGGTCATTCTGCCATAAAATGTATTGTTGGTAATTCTACTAAAATATATTGCTTGTCATTTTGCTATTGTTGGCAATTCTACTAAAATGTATTGCTGGTGATTTTGTTTTAAAATGTTTTGTTGATAATTCTACAATAAAAATATATTGTTGACGATTTTATTATTGAGGTATTGTTGGTTGAATTATTGTGTTTAGTGGCATATAAACCTTTATGGATTATTTAATGCCGAAATCACAATGTTATAGCTTCACCTAAATATATTTCGAACACAATTATATACTTTTAACTACAGATAAAATGTACTGTTGGTCATTTTACTATAATAATGTATTGTTCGTCATGTTATTATAAATATGCATTGTTGGTCATCTTGTTCGATGCCCTCCTCTGTAATTCTTGTCTTTAACAACTCTGGAGAGTCCCCGAACCATTCTAACTATCAACCTTATCTCTTACCGCTTTTGGGCAGTGTCCGAGGCTATTATCAATGATGAAATGATTCAGCGTCTCACATCCAGAATATTTATTTTCAGACAAGTAGTATGACTTCCGTTTCGGCAGGTTTACTGCTGATGTGTCAACGGCACTCACCGAGTACATATATCTGGGCCTTGATAAGAACGGCGAAGCCCAGCCTGTTACTTGAGATATCTCGAATGGTTCCACGCTCTTCAAGACCTCCAGTCTCCCGATCGGAGGCTTTGATGCCGGATAAAGTTAATCGTCATACCCAGGAATGTATACGGCTAGAAAGAGGACAAAAAAATTCTTCAATCAAAAGGGAGCCTGAATAGAAGGAGGTTGAGAAGCACTAGTTTATATGAATAAGATATTTAACCCAATATGATGGTACACAATTTTGCCCAAAGATGTGTTAGTTTATAGAACGCCTCGGAAATTACTTTGATGTCTGAATAATGACGCTATGAATAAAAGATTTTGCTTCAAAGCTGGTGGAAACTTTTACAGCACTAGAGAGGCAGCCGGCGATTCAATGACAGAATATGTGCCTGTTATAAACCACAATTTTGTTGTTAAAAAAAAAAAAAGACAGTCATGTGTCATGAAAAAACCTTAAAGAAAAATAAAACCGTTTATCAGAAATTTTGCTATTATTTTATTCTTTTTCTGTTATTTTTGTTTCCCACTTGTTCAACACGTTTTTATCATTTACAGGAAGTAGGAAGACATGTTTGTAGCCGACATAAGTCAATCCGTCACTTTACCTCTGACACGCACCCACCCCCTGATAAAAGTGGTTCACTTAGATTGACCTTGGGAAATCTTTAATGTCGAAGAGTTCAAACCTGTCTAAATATATCTTTCTTTTTCACTTTATCTCTTACTCTGTATCTTTCTTTCCATTGTTTCCTATCAATGTATATTTTAATACATTAATTCCTAACAGACAATCCCTTACTACTAATTTAAGTGTATTTCTTTCACTGGGTGAACTATAGTGAAAGCATTTTAATGTATTTCTATAGTAAAACCTATACGCATCTCTTTCTATTATATATGTACATATAAGTGAAATAACTGTACATTTTACTTAAACTAGAGGGGAAAATTGCTCTCGTTACTCTACAATAGCTTCAATCAGTTTTATCCAATGCATCTTTTTCACCACAAGTCAGAATATCGTTCCCCTTTGAAAGTTGTCCAGCTCCAACTCCAAATAATATATGCATATATTATTGAAAATCTGTTTATATTTCTGAGATGAGGTATTGCAACTATTTATACTATTTACATTGTTCGGACTGTTTTCCTCATTATTGCCATATCCATGATGTTTCGGTCGTTGTACGCTCAGGCCTTCTTCAAGATGTCTATATTTTCGAGATGAGGCATTGTCAATTTTTAAACTATTTACATTGTTCGGACTGTCTTCCTCATCTTTATTGCCACATACATGACGTCTCAGTTGTTGTAAGCTTCAGCCTTCTTCAATTTCTGAGTATATAAACTATTTGCACTATTTACAGTGTTTAGACTGTTCTCCTCATCTTTATTGCCACGTCCATGATGAACCTTGTACGCTTCGGCCATCTTCAATGTCTGTCTATATTTCAAACTGTAATGAAACAAAACTTTCAATGTCTTTTGGGTATATCCATTTTCTTTTTGGTTTAGAATTTAGGCTAAGTAAGAATAAGCATCGTATTAATGCTCGTGCTTGAGTTATCTTTGCGAAGAGTTGAAACAATCAACGAAAACTTTGTACTTATTTTATCGTTGGAAGCATGGTCCGTTTTCTTTTTCTTGGTTAAAGGGTAGGTAAGGATAAACATCAATATAATGGTTGAGTTCCATTCAGGATTATGCATAGTTGGAACGACCAAAGAAAATTTTATATTTACTACATCGTTGAAGGTTTTGAGCATGGTTATAATGGTTGAGCTCAAGACAGCTTTGCGCTGAGTTAGAACGACCCCCAAAACAAGGTTGATTAACTTAGTATGTGGAGGTTTGAAAAGATACATGCAAACGCCATTCGTTAGAAAATGAAACTACAGTTCCGTCGTCAGCGTGGCTCTCCTTTTGCCACATTCTGCTACGTCTGGGAGTAAGAAGAAGAAAGCGAATGAGGCAAGAAATGTTTATCTTTTTTATAGACTTCAACAGCGCCACCTAGCGACGTTTGACGAAGCTAAGTGGGGAAAATCATATTTCCGCTTTCTTTATTGTTAGTATCATAGGAAAATATAGTTATTATTTTATTATTCATTATTATTATTTTATCGGCCAATTTTATTTAATTTTCCCATATATCAATAATACATTAAAATGATTAGATATCGTTAACACATTAAAATTAAATTACCTTTTTTATATTGAATTGTTAAACAACATTTACTGAAAAGATGTGCTTGATGAACAGTAGCAAGAGCGTTGGTATTTGACTCTAAATTGGCGCCTTTTAGTTGAAAGTCACCACGAATTATTTATCAGCCCCCTTTTGATCCCAATACATCTATCAGCTCGTTATTTTTCCTGGGCATCTGTCGACCCCTAGATAGTCACATCGACCCACAGTGGTTGATATCGACCAATTTGGGAAGCCTTGAACTATTACATTGGGGTGAAGGTGTTCAGAGTAAATAAAACGGACAAGATAAAGAAACAGATTTTGCTTTCTACTCAGCAGAGGTCAGGTTTTTGGGGGGTTAGTTAATCAGGAAAAGCAAGACTTGAGCGCTTTTCGGAATGATTTCGGGTAAAGCAGAATAAAAAACTCCTGAAATTTCGCAGCTTCGTGTAAGCAGAAATATCTTCTCATATGTGTGTTTGCCCCTCTCTCTCTCTCTCTTTCTCTCTCTCTCTCTCTCTCTCTCTCTCTCTCTCTCTCAATTTTGCCACTTTCACTGGCGATAAAAGAATTTACATTTACAGGTGCGTTAACCTCTTTTCATGAGCAACTTTTTGTTCGTCTCGTCACTGCTAACTTAAGGAAATAAAATCTGGGTGAAAAAACGAAGAAAACAATGTTCTTTTGTAAGATCAGAAATATTAAATCTCATTTAGAGCACATTTTCTGTATAATAGCACCGTTTACTCAGGTTGTTTTAGCTCACACTACGAGGACTGCTGATACCTTGTAACCTGCTACTATCTGCGTCATGGTGGAATCATCGGCGACGACACCATTTCTACCACAAGGCTTTTTCCGGTGGGGATGGCTAGACACACAACCCACATAATAATCTAAACTTATTTATAAATGGAACTTTGTCTGTGTGTATGTGTATGTAGTGTGTGTGTTTGTGTGTGTCCGTTACCTATAGACTCCGAAACGGCTGAACCGATTTTCTTGTAAATTTACACAGTATAAACTATACACTATAAGCGTCTGCGAGTGTTCTTAGCTAGGTTTTGTGTCGAGGTACCCCCGATAAATATCGATAATCGAAAAAATCGGGTTATAGAAGAATTTTAATCAAATTTGATACACTCATAGACAAAGACATAAGAAACGATATTCAGAAGTTTCAAGGTTGCAGTTCTTACAATAGTGCAGAAAATCGAATATATACATATAAAAGGCAAGATGTTTGTGTGTGTGTCTGTTTATCTGCCTATATGTTTGTATTTTTTTCAGTCCTTTTATTTTAGTTTTTGCTTCGGGTTTGGCTCTAAGTAGGTATAATTGTAGTTCTTAGTCTCAGCTATGATACCATTTACTCAGAGGACTTATTTAGCCTTCAAAATTTATTTTACGACGAAAAAAAAACTTATTTGATACCAGGAAATCAAAATTTGACTTACATCCATTCATTTTTCTTTCAGTCTACGGTTTCGCTTTAACTGGAAGCAACTATTGCTTTTTAGTCTTTCGTGCTAACGTCCAAAGAGTCTGAGCTCCAGGACCATGGATTAGTTTTAAAGTTTTCATTACACCCGAGCAACGCCGGGCTATACTGCTAGTATTATTTAAAACATTATGATTATTATTGATACTGTGCAAAGAATTATTGTAAAAAGGTGTTGGCAATATTCATCAGTCCCGGTTGATTCATCACACATAATATGCTTTATCTCACCCTGGGAAACATAAAAAGATCAGATGTAACTGAAAGAAAATTCTAGTAATGATAAAGCCGGGATTATTATAAGGAACTTAAAATTTTATATAAATTCAATAAATTGTCATCTAAATGAGGCCAAAATGAAAATAATACGGCTGTATATTCGTAATCATCATTAGACTCATCTAACTCTGTCGGAATCATCTTCACTGTCCTTAGATTGACACCCAAACACTGAAATGTTTGTACTGGAGCTTCTGGCACGTATGTCAGGCTATATAAGACATCTCAAAGGGTGGATGAACCTTTTCTAGGGTCGACCAGTGCGACGATAATATGACTTCTTAGATTTCTTAAGCTGAAGTCATCGGCTAGGAGTGTCCTCCCGATGAAATCAACGGCCACGTGCACGTGATTAAAGCGGGTGGAGACATCGGCTTTGGTTTGACCCGGAGAGTGATGGACTCCACCAGGTCTACTTAACCGAGACACGCTACGCATGAATGAAGACATCTTTTTATGCGAAGGGCACATCAGTCCGTCAGTTAAGTGCTGTACGTGACACACGCTTTGGGCGATCAAAAGAGACATGATTGACTTGGCAGAAGATATATCCCGCAGTAGGTTGCCATTGATTTCTGCGGTGGACTGGTTGCCAGCCAAGGCTATAGAACCCAATCTGTCCTGTTATTTAACCCATAACTAGAGGGAAGAGACGGATTAATAGCTTTCCCAATGGTATTCGTGCGTAATGCAATAAATTCAACTTGAATTCGAACTCGCTTCCCTGATTTGTCGTTCCGAGTCGATATCCACTGCACCACAACGTACATCCGTTTATACGAAGGGCACATCTCGTGATCTAAAAACCCGCACCTATAAACACAAGAGAGATTTACGAAAACGTTTTAACTCTCTTGTATTTTACGGGAACGATGGTGCACATAACTTTATTCTTAATACAGATGTGATCATATTTTATTCTTTATGATTTTTAATATATATATATATATATATATATATATATATATATATATATATAGTGTGTGTGTGTGTGTGTGTGTGTGTGTGTGTGTGTGTGTGTGTGATATTACTTTCCGAACAAGTTCATGTTTCTCATGCTCAGAATTTAATATAAAAGGAACAGACACTATTTTTCTTATGTAATTTATTAATATCGCAAGTGATGGATATTTAACGCAAGTTATCTCCCATGAATGTCATTCTCACTGAACATTTTTTATATAAACGCAAAATGAAATTGGCCAAGATATGAAATGAGACAGTATAGTATTAACGAAATGGGCCTGGAATAAATCACACAAACTAACAGATGAGGAATTTTCTCTTCACGCCTGAATAACACGGAACAATCGTCTTCTGTCTTTTTCCCGCTCTTTGCTTAATCGATAAGAACAAATGTCTCGAATACGGTAACCATAAAGATTGGCGAAATTGGGGAGAAAATGATGAATTCCAAATCCATTTACTATATATATATATATATATATATATATATATATATATTCCGAAATTATGAAACCAAAATATTCTTTATTGTTCCATACTTTTCAGACTTCTTCATATTTTTCAGTAATTTTTCTGATTATACAAGGCTGGTGAGCTACTCAAGGTAGTGTTCTACTGAGAGAGGTTGCTTAACCTAAAAGAAGGACGTAATAATTTTATCTTCAGAAGTTATCAAACCAAATTTTTTTCCATATTTTCGAAATATTGTCTTCATAATTCTTTAATAATTGTTCTCCTAATCAAAGGCCCATGAGGTACTCAATGTAGAGCATTACTGACTGAGGCTGCTCCATGTAAGAGGAGTATGTAAGAAGAGATATTTTAGAGGATATATAGGAAAGATATGGTTAATCTAAACTTAAAGCGTTTAAGATCGGGAAAGTATCCCCTTGGGAGTTTGTTAAATGAGACAGCAATTCTTGGAAAGAAACTATCCGAAGGAACTTTCACCTTAATAATGGGTATACGAAAAGAATGAAGATGATTCGTCCCAAGATACCTGGCATGGTTGGTGTTAGCTGAGGAGGTCAGAAACAAGTGTAACTAAGGAATGTATATCATCAGAACATTTGCCATAGAAATAGCTATCGAATAGCGAAATGCTTGCGTCGTTTCGTCTGTGGGGAAATGGGTTGTAGAGGGGAAAATAATTCATCACTCACAAGGCCCCGAAAACGCTTCTGAACTAAAACAAAAATTCAACTGGAATTTGAACTCAGCTCGGTGATTTACGTTCATGTACCAATATCTGTTGCGCGTATTTATTCAGTCGAGCTAGCTTAAACATTCATAAGACTATACCACCAGCCTGCATCAAGGTCGGAAGATCATTAAGGAAGCATTTGTGTATCATAATATAGCCTGGTCAATGTAGGTGGTGGCTGGGCGAATAACGTGGCTTGCGCGATGGGTAGATGTCCAGAGCAGTAGATCACTCACGAGAATTTGTCTCTTTCAAAGCGCATTCGGCGTAAGACTGTAGAAATATCAGGGATGGGCCCATAGAGCAGTTATTTCGTTGGATTTTTTTCCCAAGGGATTACAAATATAGCTCTCAGCATCAGAATATATGGTCCATCAAGTTTAGACTGTAGGGATTTAGTTAATGTGCAGAAAGTGACACTATACATAAACACGGCCTCTATATTGACTCTAAAAAATGCTTGCGTTGTCTGGTCGATCAGCTTTCTAGATTGCATCCATTAGATCAAGAATTTATCTCATTTTCTAAGTATGCAAAAAGTTCAACATGTTTTATTGATACACCTGAGACATGCATTGAGTTTTACTGGTTGAAGGCTATGAATTCAGTTGTAGAGGCGCTCACATTAAGTCTATCATCTCTGGCAACCTGTTTCTGTCAGAAGCAGTTGGAACCTGTTACAGCCAGGATTAGATGGAACCAGTTACTGCCAGGGGCAGATAGAACTTGTTACAGTCGTGGGTAGATAGAACCTGTTTCTACTAGGGGAAGATTTACGTTTTTACTGCCAGGATTAGATGGGATCTGTTACTGCTAAGGGTAGATTGCACCAGTTACTGCTAAGGGTAGATTGCACCAGTTACTGCTAAGGGTAGATTGCACCAGTTACTGCCAAGAATAGATAGAAATTGTTAGTGTCAGCGGTAGATGAAACCTGTTTCTGTCAGGGGTACATATAAACTATTACAGCCAAGGATCGATTGAACCTGTTTCTGCCAGAGATAGAACCTGTTACAGCCAATAATAGATGGAACCTGTTGCTGCCAAGATTATCTTGGACCGCTTTCTGGCAGGGGTAGAAAGAAATCCATATGCGTAGTGAAAAATAGTTCATCTTTGAGAAAGAATACTCTAATGAAACCAGGAGAAAACCGTTAAATCTCCTGCTAATGGAATCAGGGTGGCACTCAGTTGTAAATTGCATTACAAGATAAAAAGATAAACTATGCATTTCGCTTTTAACCCTCTAGGGTTTCTGATACAGTATGAAAACAAGCCTTGAAAGAAATATTTTCCTGAAAAATTTTTTAAGAGAAATATTTTATAAATTTCAAATGAAAGCAGTACTGACTGCTCAGTCAATGAATACCAAATGTTTCCTTATAGTGAAATACCAAATGTTTCCTTATAGGGAAATACTGTATCAAATATGATACGAATGGCCCTAGAGGGTTAAAGCACCTTCGTGAATCAAAATATACATGTCAATGAATATGGCTCAAGAATATGGCTATCAGAAAATTTTACACTGCTTCTCTCTAAAGCAATTATTCTCAACCGCTGTGCAATGGAACACGGGTGTGACGCACGATCCCCTTAAGTTTACCGCAAAATGGGTATCTCGAAGTGGTGTAAGAGTTAGCAAGTTTGTCTCGTTAGAATCATTACAATTGAGTAGTGTGTTCGATCCTCACTGGGTGTCCCATACCTTTGCCACATCTAAGCTGCTCTTAGAAAATCACCTTATGTTTACCGCAAAATAGTGTCACGGCATACATATATAGAGTCTTTTCGAAAAGTATTGGAACGGCCAGGCCGATTCGTCTGTTCTTGTTCGCTGAATATTTGGATTTGAGATCAAAAGATTAATATGAGACAAGTATTCGGAACAGCTTTCATCTACTATTATTTACATTTAAATGTGTTAAACAACTTAGGACAATCCACTTTTTGTTTGAACCCACCCATTTTTCAAGTGTACAAAACTAGTGGACTACCTGACTGACTGGTGTTTTTGCTGACCAGGTGTTTCCTTTTAGATTGATTGTTTAAACATTAAGTATCTCTAAATGACTAATCTTGGTTTTAGCCTTTGGTTTCACTGCATTCCTTATTAAAAACGATAAGCCAACATAAGACGAGAGAGAGAGAGAGAGAGAAAGAAAGAGAAAGCGAAAGATGTCTATCAGAGAAAAGAAATCTATTTTGAAGCTGATAAAAAAGGAAAACCATTAGACGAACACTGGGCATAGCCAACACAAAAATTTGGAATGTCCTGAAAAAAAAAAAGCTGTTCCTGGGTATGACAATAAAATGCATCCGGCAGCAAGGCCTCTGATTGGGAGGTTGTGAGGAGCATCGAACCACGTCTTAATTGCTGCTGTTCCCAGGTCCACCCTGACAAAGAGTGGTACCACCTGTTAGGGTCCCAGCTATGGGCAAATAGCTAACCTCAAAACTTGGGTCAAAACGCTATGAAAGTATAAAAATAAACTTTTACAGAAATATATACATAAAAATAGGCTCTTATAAATATATATACATTTTTGTAGGGAGGAAAAAGTTATTGCCTTAAAACATTTTTAAAGGAAATAATTATTACCAGCAATTTATTTTTCTATACAAAACTAGAATATATCTTCAATTTTCTGAAATAAAATAAAAATTCATCAAAATCTGACTAAATCTTTAAATTTTTTCTCTCACTATAACGTTAAAAAAATACATTAAAACCTTACCTTTTTTGGCCTTAAATAACCCACAGTGGTTGACATGCCGTTAAGCAAAACTAAAAAAAAAAAAAACACTACCAGTATACTGAGCAACAGACACAGAACACGTCGGCCAACAGCAGTTGATGACAGAAATTTTGTGAGAGCTGTGAGAAAATTCCAAAAGAAAAAGTCGGTAACATCACCAACAGTCTTTACAGTGCAGGGGTGTAGGTTTCACAATCCACCATTTGAAGAAGACTTCAAGAGCAGAAACTTAAAAGATATGCCACAAGACGCAAACCTCTCAACCGTAAGAAGCGGAAGGCTGGATTGAAAATTTGCAACGAACTACAGACTTGAGCGACAAAAATTCTGGAAGAAAGTTTTATAGACTGATGAAACCAACAAAAATTCTGGAAGAAAGTTTTATCGACTGATGAAACCAACAAAAATTCTGGAAGAAAGTTTTATAGACTGATGAGACCAACAAAAATTCTGGAAGCAAGTTTTATAGACTGATGAGACCAAGATAAGTCTTTACCAAAGTTATGGAAAGGCTAAAATGGGGAGAAAGAAAGAGTCTGCTTAGAATTCAAAGCATACAAACTAATCTGTGAAGCATGTTAGAGGCAGTCTCTTGCGTTGGGCTTGCATGGTTGCTTTTGGAACTAACTCATTAGTTAGTTTTGTAACTCAGGATAGTACCAACAAAATTAATTTAGAAGTATACAGAAACATTTTGTCCTCCAACTTACAGAGAAATGCATCCAAACTAATCAGGAGATGGTTTTGATATGCAGTAGGACAATAACCCAAAATATACTGCCAACACAACAAAGGTTTTCATCAGGGGAAAAATTGGACAGTTTTAGACTAGCCAAGTAAATCACTAGACTTTAACCCAATAGAGCGTGTATTTCATCTGAAAAGGAGGCTGAAGTAAGAAACCTTCCGAACAAAAAAAAAAATAAAACACAGAAAAAACAGAACTAGAAACGGCTGCGTTAAAAGTTTGGAAAAACATCACAAATGAAGAATGCGACAGTTTGGTAACATCAGTGAGTCAGAGGCTTGACACAGTTATTGCAAGCAAGTTTTATGCAACTAAGTCAGTCAGTTATGTGCCATACGTGATACACGCTTTCGAAAGAGACATGACTGACTGGGTAGAAGATTATTCCGCAGTAGGTTGCCATTGCTTTCTGCTGTAGACTGGTTGCCAGCCAAGGCTATAGAGCCCAATCTGTCCTATTATTTAACCCACAACTGGGTATATCCACTGCACCACAACACACATCCCATTCAACTAAGTACTAAATGTTATTTATTTTAGAATTATCTATTCCTTAACTTTTGTTCACCTAAAATGTGTGTGTGTGAGGGGGGGGTCTGATACAAAATGTGTGTGTGTGGGGGGGGTCTGATACAAAAGGTGTGGGGGGGGGTCTGATACAAAAGGTGTGTGGGGGGGGTCTGATACAAAAGGTGTGGGGGGGGGGTCTGATACAAAAGGTGTTATGTCCTAAACTTTTTAATACTTTTGAATGTAAGTACCAGACATTAAAAGCTGAAATCCTGAACTCTTGTTTCATATTCATCTGTTTATTTTAAACACAAATGTCTTCAATGACCAACAAAAACAAAAGAATTGGCGTTGCCGTTCCAATACTTTTGGAGGGGGGGACTGTGTGTAGAAGTAGTAATAGTACAGCGTTAGTATTTGAATGAATAAGGATTAAACATTTTTCAAATAATTATTTTCGCAATTCATTGATTATATTATTCTAAATACTGTTTTAATGGGGTTTTTGTTTTTGTTTTTTAAGTATCTTTACTTTTTAATGGCTCCAAATAAAGCATTCGACAGTACCAACATTTTGAATTTCCATCCAAAAGGAATATCCCACGTTCGTTAAAAAAGGTTTTATCAGTTTTATTGCAATCTTCTACTTCTTATTCATATGAATTAAGCTTCTCAACCTTAAATAATATCACAAATAAGAAGCGTAAAAGCCCACGTTCAACTGAAAAAGAAATGAGGATCTGCTTATCGCACATTCGAGCAAACATTGACGAAATTGCGAAAAAAACAAGAGGCACATGTTTCACACTAAATAAGATGCAAAAATAGTTGAAAAGAAATATTAAATAAAATTAATTTAAAGTGTGTATTTTATTTAAATCTATGGTTTTATATCACATTTAAATGTAAACTCTTTAAGAATTTTGCTTAGTTTACGGTGATATTTTCATTTGTTCCTAGGTTTGTAGTTGCTTAAAAAAAAGGTTGAGAAACTTTGCTTTATAGGAATGGCGAACCGAGATGAATACTTAGTCACTGAAAGTTGCTTTACTCATTCAGTGAGTCAAGTGCCATACGTGAAACACGCTTGGGCGATCATGTCTCTTTCAACCAAGTCTATAGAAACCAATCTGTTCTATTATTTAACTCATAACTGAAAGGAAGAGACGGATTAATACCTTTCCCAAGGGTATTTGCGCGTAAGTGAATGCAAGGAATTCGAACTCGGCTCCGGGCCGATATCCACTGCACCACAACGCACATTCGCTCTACTCACAATTCACTCATTATAGTCTCCAGCCTATTGTCAGTGAAAACCGAAATAATTATGGTATTTGACGAGTGAATTAATTTGATTCAAGAACAGAAATTTTGAGGCTAAAAAGTTTGGTGTCAAAACGAGTTTCTCAGCGAGTCAGATTGAATTAGTTTAAACGAAAAAAAAATTGTCCTAATTTTCATTAAGCTGTTGATGAAATGAAGTCAGCAGACGACCCGGATGAAGTGGTTGGGAGAGTGGTTTACAAGTACGTTTGAATAAGCACTAATCATTTCAAGTGTTAAAAGTGACGCCGAATGGTAGTGTTAGCTCAGCCTTAGTTGAAGCTGATATAGTGTTCTACTTGAGACAGGAGGTCGAGAGTTCTGTCTGGGAAGACGCCGTCACTCTACATAAACAATGACATCTAAATTCGTCAAGTGAATCATTTTAATCACTAATTGGATTCTGGCCTGAAATATAAACCCTTTAATAGTTACAGTCACTGTTTAAAAACGGGCAATATTTCACATAAGCATGCACATCCTACAAACCATTGTTAGTGAAATTAATCTTTAACAGCAGTGACTCTTACACGTTTTTTTTTTTATGGGACGCATTTAAGGAATTAAAATTTGCTCACCCCTCACCAAATTTTATCTGATAAAAAGTACATTTAAAAAAAAAAAACAAAAAAAAAAAAACAGAGTGTGAGATAACCACGGATTCCAAGTCAGAACATTATCATTGATAACTTTCTCCTCCAATTTGCAGACCCTAGTTACTATATTCTTAATACTTGACGTAATGCAAAAATATCACAATCTGTCAATAATTATTTATTAACTAGTTATATTGGGATTGATATATGTAATTACAAGTTATCCATAATAATATTTTAAATTTTGAAATCTATTTTTGGCATATGAATATTTTGAAACTCTTTCTACATCTTTGATTGCTTTAGAATCATTCCGCCTTACCCAAGAGGCGCGCCGCACTGTTTGGTAACCGCTGCTTTAGAGGTAAGTTCACAAGTATGGCCGACTAGAAGGCTCATTCTGGACAAAGGTAATCAAATGTTCTGCTTCCTTTTTATGCCATGAGCGAGAAGACCATGTGCGAAAATTTCCAATCAAGTTTTGGGACGTTGTGGCTTCCCACCCAGTATTTTTTGTTTATTTTTAGATATGTTCTATTTCAGGGTCACTTTGAGACTATTTGTACTAAACATGAGGACATGATGTCTTGTTTATTCTGAGGCCAGTCATCACTGACCAAACAGGTTTTCCCAGTGTGCCAGGTATCGGTACTATATTTGAGCCAAATATAATTATTGAATAACAACCGATAAAATATTATTTGAATATACGTAGTATTATTCATTTATAACAGAAAAATATAATAAATGTATAAAAGGTTGATTCGTTTTTAACTGAAGCAGAAATATATATCCTTGAAAATATACTTTTTAATTTCTAGGTGTGGTTTCCACGAAGTCACACGTCACATCATCAGAATACTGTTGTCATACGAGTTTCAGTTCAATGTTTTGCTTTTCATTATATTTGCATTCGTTAGTTGCATAGCAATGAATCTGTGGGGCAGTGGATATCGATGAATCTGTGGGGCAGTGGATATCGATGAATCTGTGGGGCAGTGGATATCGATGAATCTGTGGGGCAGTGGATATCGGCTAGGAACGGAAAATCGGAGAGCCGAGCTCGAATTCCAGTTGTTGCAGTCACTTACAAATACCCTTGGTATGAATCCGTCTCTTCCCTTTAGCAATGGGTTAAGTAGCAGGACAGATTGGGTTATATAGCCTTGGTCAGCAACCAGTCTACCGCAGAAGTTAATGGCAACCAACCGCGGGAAAATCTTCTGCCCGGTCAATCATGTCTCTTTTGAGGCAAAAAATAAACATATGCCAGTAGTCTCCTGTGATGCGGAATATGACTACTATTTCTTTGTTTTCCTGGAAACTCTCCGTGTGCCGGCACTTTGAGTAACACTGCTCTAAACCGCTTCTCAGTGTCATCAAAGAGTGGTTCTCTGATCGATATAGAAGAGTAGACTGACTAAGTTAAGTGCCAGACGCGATACACGCTTGGACGATCATGTCTCGAAATAGACTTGACTGACTGACGGAAGGTTTTATACGGTAGAATGTTTGCCAACCAAGACTATAAAGCCCAAACCCAAACTATTTAACCCGTTGCTGAAGGGAGAAGAAACGGATTCATACTTTTCCCAAGGGTATTTGTGCGTAAGTGAATGCAACGAATTCAGTTAGAATTCGAACTCGGCTCTCCGATTTCTCGTTCCGAGACGATATTCACTGAACTAGAATACACACCCCAAAGTCGGTAAACTGACTACCAAACCTTTTCTTGGTGGTATCATCACCAGTGATAAAATAATTAGCTTCGCGACAACTATATTTAACAAAAACAATTAACACTGATTAAAAAAGGAGAATCCATCCCTAAACCAAGACTACATTCGTAAAAGAAGTTTTTTTATAATCATATCGCCCCAAGCAAGGCATTACATAGGAGGAAAGTTATGAGAAAGAGTGACAGGTTATAGGGGGTGTCAGGAAGTGCGTAAGAGAAGGATGAGAATACTGGTGAGAGTGGAGTGGACGGAGGAGCATGAGAGAGAGAGGATGCAGGTTAGTGAGATAGGAGATGACTATTGACTTTACATTTAAATTCTTGGAGATTGTAGCTGTCGGGGAAGCAAGTAAATGGAAGGAAATTCCACAGGTGGGAAGTGCGAGAAATGAAGCTGATGGAGTAGAATTTGCGTTTACAATTTATTGGTTTCAACGTAAAAGGGTGGAACCTAGTTGCTAATCTTGTGGCTCGAGTAAATTTATATATATGGGGCACCATTGAGCTAACTTCATCGGAGCAGAAGCCGTGAAAGTATTTGTAGGTTTTGATCTGCTTTTGGTAATATATGAAGAGTGTCGTCTATCATGCAGTGCTAAATGAAATAGTTAATGCGACGAAGAAATATTATCTTCGAACGGAAGTATTACCCAAAACTTTCCATGAAAAAGGTCTATCATTGGCTAATAGTTAAAGGCGTTTTGTTCTCACACAATAATGCATAAACATAAATTGCCTAAGTCACTCGGGAAAAAATTGTCACTAAATACGAAAATTTGCCCATCCTCCTTTCCCTCCTGGCTATGCTCCATTTAGATAAAAAATTTTTAGACCTGGTGTGGGCAAACTAAACGAAATTCATACGCCCCGCTAAATGTTAATAAATTTGTAAGAGAAATTATTTTTTCTTTAAATTGAGTTATTTTGTTTTCAAACAAATGTGTTTCATGTGGAGTTTTAACATTAAAATATAAATTATTTTTTTCATTAAATTAGTTTTCACCTAAAAAAAAATGATTTTTTTAATTTCTTTTAACAGTGTTACTTTGTTTTTAAAACAAAATTATTTTGTCTTTCAAATGTGTTTCATGTGAAGCTTCTACTTAAAAATAGTTATTAATAAACATTGTTTTCCTTTAAAGTGAAAACTTAGTTACTTTTTTTTAAAATAAATGCGTTTCATATGAAACATTCTGTTTTCTAATACCTAAACTTGAATATCTAAATTTTCCTCATCCTCCTTACACTTCTGGTCATGCGCAATCTGGCTAATTTTTTTTTTTTTTTTTTTTTTTTTTTTTAGATACCTGAATCATTTTCAGATGAAAAAAGTTTAATAATTATGAAGAGGTTAAAACTGAAATT
>JBBBDQ010001133.1:1412500-1447500 GCA_037127315.1 Ascarosepion bandense | reverse complement strand
TCAGCATTGATTATAGCCTTGAATACTTTCCCGAATATTGGTAGAAGACTGATAGGGTCTGAGGGTTCACCACAATTCTTAAATACAGGAACGACTGAAGAGAACTTCCAGCATGCAGGAAAGCAGGAAGCAGAAAGGCAGTAGTTAAATAGTTTAGAGAGGACAGGGGAAAGTTCAGGAGCACACCTCTTAAGGACTATCACCGGGATTCCATCATCTCCACATGCCTTATGGAGATAGTTTTGAAATTACTCTGGATACTACTGTTGGGGTAATATATACGTCGTGCAGTTTGGCCTCAGTTCTAATAGGGAAGTCGGGTGGGTGTACTCCGGACGAGTCGAATGTGGAGTTGGATGAGAATCTGAGGGCAAAGCACTCAGCTTTGTCCGCAGATGACGCGAGAACCTCAAATCCATGGATTAAAGGAGGTATTGAGGATTTCCTATTGTTGAGCACTCGTTCACAAATCCTCCAATAGTCCTTGGAGCCGAACTTGCGGTCAGCTATGTGCTGTCGCATTCTCTCAGCAAACAACTGTTTGGCGTCATTTAGGGTTCTCTTGCACTCATTGCGAGCAGATATGAACAGGCGCCTATTGTGATCAGTTGACTCTCTCCGGAATAGACGGAAGTAATAGTTCCTGTGGGCAATGGCAGCTGAGCAGGCCAGAGAGAACCACGGAGAGGAATAAGGTTTTAAGCAATACTTCCTGGTGGGTATGAAGGCATCAATGCCAGCTTTCACCCATGACGAGACCTCAGAGGCACGGTCATCAACTGATAGGTCGAACACTTTTCCCCAAGGGACGTCGCAGAGGAAATCGCAAAAGGCATCCCAGTCAGCTTTTTGGTAGAGGTAGGAGGTCCTATAGGCAGGGGGCTCCTGGGGGGAGTGAGATTGGAAAGAAATACTGAGAGAGACTACAGCGTGGTCGGAGTTGCCGAGAGGGCAAAGCTGCGAGACTTGTCAGGCGCAGAGGTGAAACATATCTAGCAGTGAGGAATGACCCGAGGGAGTGCTTGTGAAGCGAGTGGGGAAGTCTACCACTTGCGTAAGGGATTGGGAAATAGCAAAGTTCATGGCGTGAATACCCACTGGATCAGTAACGGCGTTTTCAAGCCACTCAAAGTGATGGGCATTGAGGTCTCCAAATACAAATATGTGGGCGAATGGGTGATAGGAAATAGCCTTATCTATGTCGTCAGCAATGCTATCTAGTAGGGAGCAGTCAGGAGAGGAGGGAGAACGGTAAAGAAAGAATAGGTAACTAACCAAACGGAGGAGAGACAGGCGGAGGTATTGGTGGTCAGTAGATTCGAGTGATGTCACCCTAGCTATGGGGAGGTGTTCGCTGACATACACCCAGCCCATGCATGTGGACAGTGGAATCCTTCCTTAAAAGGGGAAGATAACCAGGGATGAAGAAGTCAGAGGAGGGAATAGCTGAGTTGAGGTAGTTTCGCAGAGTGCAAGGATGTCAGGGGACTTTTTATGCCGGAACGCTTCTACACTAGGAAAGTTAGTACGAATGCCCCGGATATTAGTGAAGGAAAGGTTAATGGGTTTAGTTGGTTTGGATTTAACTGGTTTAGGGTCATTTCTGATTTGTTTAGTCATGATTCTGTTTGTAGAAAGGGACCTAGGGTAGAGGATACAGGCAGTCATTATCCACAATCTGTGCTGGGAGGGAAACTGGCTAGGGCTGCAACAAGGTGTGGCCTTGGGGTTGCCCACCGAAAGCGCTTGCAGGGACACCTATCCATGCGCGACATGGCACTACAAGAACCCTGATATTATACAACTGTTGATCAGAGCAGCTGCTCTTGACGCTACGCAAGAGTTAGGGCTCCTAACTACCAGTCGGAAGCAGCAACCAGGAAACTGCCAACCTGGTACCCTCACAGTGATGAACCGTTGCCACCAACCGGCCAGATCGCAGGAAACTCATGGAAGCACCAATACCAAGGTCTGAAGAGAGAGAAGAGAAAGCCGGAAACCACATCCTAAACAGGAAACAAGGGGCAAGCCTCTACTCCAGTTCAATAGACGTGGGAGGAGTATTGACCGGGCGATAGTATGACCTATCTACTCCTATTATATTTACATCAGGTTAACTGAAAAGTCTAAGTTATAGAGGATGCAAAGTGGCATAATCTAATGTCTGATAAACAAAAGTAAGTAAAAAAACAAAAAAAAATTCTTTAAAATTTTTTATGCAAATTAATATTTAAATTATTTCAGTTTGGGATTAATTAATGTGTTATATATTTTAAATCACATGAGATTATGAATTTAACTGTTTTTTAATTTTTTTAATAATTTTTATGGTCATATGTTGGCTTGGGAAAGTAGTAATTCTTTCAGGAATGGAGATATTTGGAAAGATCTGGGGTGCAAATTTATATTTTGATAAGATTCAATAGCAGCACTTGTCAGATTCATACTCCACTATACTTCTGGAGAGGAAAAACTTTTGTAGTTTTATCAAATTGCTGTAACACTGTTTACTGTAGTACAATATTTTCATGACAGCATTACCCTCATGGCTGTTACTCAACAAAGGTAACTTGTATTAATCTTGTGATGTCAGAATAAATTTAGTATTACAATATCTATATAATTTTTTCTTTTTCTGAAATGTGTATACATTTCTTGTTTTTATTATATATGTATGTGTGTTTCACACATGAAACAGGGTGTGATTGATGAATTGTCATCTAAATTATGCAAACATAAAAATTTACCCAAATTACACAAGAATATCTTGAAATACTAATGAGTAAATTTATTCAATAAATTGCCATTGTCTTCAACCACGCCCTCCAGGTGACTTTAAAATCTTATTTCACTCTTCTGGATGTCCTCTGTGTTTAAGTTGATAAATGCTGCCATAATCCTTGTCTTCAGTTAATCTTTAGTGTTACAAGGAGTTTTGTTAGTTTCTCGCTCAGCTGTGCCCTATATAATAATAATAAAGGAGGTTGCAAGTCTGGGGAGCTGGGTGGCCAGATGTAAGGGGTGATGTGGCTGCAGAAATGACTGTGTGGCATGGTGCAGAGCCCTGTTGCCATACATAGGCTCTTCCAGCAGCCAGTCTCTTGACCTAGGGCAGCAATACCTTCTCAAGTCATTTGATGTAGGCCTCCCTGTTGAGTCTGAGGCCCTGTTGGAAGATGAAGAATAGACATAACACCATCACCAGTAGTGATTACTTATACCATCATGATGTTGACTGGATGTATCATCTATCTCTCTCCTCAGATTTACACCCCAGTACTCGGAAATGTTCGTATTAAAGATTCTGGGGCAAATGCCAAACAGTACAGCATGCAGTTTCCAAATATCTGACAAATTGAATTGTGTCATGATGGTCTTTTTTCTCACAGATTGGGCTCAACTGATCTTACTATTGTGTGCAGTCAACAAAATCAGAAACAACACTCATGCACAAAATTAAAAATGTAAAATGGCTGTGTGTGTGTGTGTCTATATATATATATATATATATATAGACACACACATATACACTGGCGCGCATATATATATATATATATATATATATATATATATTAAAGGATTAATTCAATGATGTTGAATGACCATTTCGATGTGAAAATCCCCACGGGGGATAACACATCACCTCAGCAACCGAAAAATCAGTCTAATTTTCCTTTTTAAATAGATTTGCAAAGAAAAAGATAAAACAAAATAAAAACAAATAAACAAGAAAAAATTGACATTGTCTGGGTTCACAAAACAACGAAAACAGAATGTAACTTAAAAATTAACAGACGGCGTGTTGAATTGAGTATTTATATTTGGTCTGTAATATTTTATTACATGGAGGTCTCTTCCTGTATCATTTTTTAATATTAAAATAAAATTTTTAATATTAATTAGGATCGGGTTTTTGGAATTTACCTTCCTGCTTTTTTCACTTGGATTAAAGTATCTGATTTAATATATATATATATATATACACACACACACACACACACACACACACTACCATATATATATATATATATATATATATATATATATACTCATATATATATATATATATATATATATATATATATACATACATATATATATATATATATATATATATATATACACACACACACACACATGCCATATATATATATATATATATATATATACACGCATACACACACACACACTGCCATATATATATATATATATATATACACACACACATACACACTGCCATATATATATATATATATATACACATACACACTGCCATATATATATATATATACACACACATACACACTGCCATATATATATATATATATATATAATACACACAATACACACTGCCATATATATATATATATATATACACACACACACACACTGCCATATATATATATATATATATTATAGATAGAAAGAGAGAGCTATACGTTGCCTATATATGCAAGTCTGCTGTATTTAAAAAGTGCATATTTCTTTACATAATTAAAAAAATTTATCTGCATAAACTGTTGGTTTTCTTTAAGTTTCTGAAATTTCAACTAAAAACCTATTCATTTTGTTAATTGAGTTATTGGTGTAATTATCACACTTGATATATTAAAGCAGTAATTCTGAATTCTCTGACTAAAACTGAATGAGCCATCTCTCCCAAAACTGGTAAATGGAAGAACCATTTTCCTAGGTTTTAAAATATTCTTACTTTCTGTTTGTTATGTTATCTAACGGAATCTAACCTAATTATCTTTACTTTCTATTTCATTTCATGCCTGAGCTAATCACAAGTGGAAGCAATAGTTTGAAATTGGCTTCTTTTGAACATATATTAATACATATTACCAGCTTGCCACCTTTGCATTTCATTTAATTGCTTTTTGAGGTAAACTACAGACAATGTAAGCCCTGTTGGTGGGGCTTCAGAATAAGTCGACTGCATCTCTGCAGAGGGTAAAAGTCCCTCAATGGGGTCACCTGTTGGCTGTGGGTGGCGACTCGTGATGTCTGGGGATGGGATCCTGATGGTTGAGCAGGTCATGTCTCGAAGAGGCCTGATCTGATCAATCGGCTGGTCACATCAAGCCCTAACTCGTATATATCCTCATTACACTTAATGGCACATAAATACTCCATCATTTGATATAGTGCCAACTATAACCACAGTGATCCACACTCAACCCTTCTCCAATATGAGTTAAGTGGTGGCTGAGGATCAATTGGCTTGTTGGATTAAAGCTGTAACAACTGTAAGTCACCAGATGTTTTCTTAAAACTTGGGTAAAGAAAACGATGGTTTTGCAGGTGCTTTTAGCTTCCTACAAATACGAGTATACTGTTCATGTATCCCTGACACGGCAAGGCGATTGGGCTTTCCTCTTGATGTGCCCCAATATAGGACTCCAGTGTGGGTGGGGAGCACGAACAATGAAGTTTACAAAATCAAAAAAGATGGCTTACTTCAATCCTCCCAAGAGACCTGATATTGAATCTGATAGTGATTTCTAAATATACTAACTAGGATTTACAAAATTTATAGTTCTGGTATCTATAGAAAACACCCCCTTATCAAAGATGTTTCCTTTCGTAATCAAAAAGATTATATCCTCCAGGAAAACTTCCCAGGCAGGTTAAAAAGAAAAATGGAACCCTACTTGTGGAAGTTGTTCAAAGAAAACACGCTGAATCTTTACTTAAAATGTTAGTTTTCCACAACCAAAAAGTAAAGGCATATCTCCACCAAACACTAAACTCATCCAAAGGAGTAGTCAAAAGTTGTGAATTGTCCTTCATTATCTCAGATGAAATCATGACTAGGTTAAAGAACCAAGGAGTCACGACTACTAAAGAATCAGCATCAGAAACGAAGGTAACTCCATAAACCCTAACATTTTAACCTTTAATTCACATAAGATCCCAAAAGAGATAAGAGTTGGCTACAGTATAATAAAAGTAGAACCTTATATCCCAAATCCACTTAGGTGTTACAAATACCAGAAATTTGGACACCATGAAGAACAATGTACTGGAAAACCAGTATGCAAGAATTGTGGATTGAAGGACCCTGACCAACACGAAGACGACTGCAATCAGATAGCAAAGTGCGCAAATTGTGGAGGAGATAACTCAGCATATGTGAGAACCTGCATTATATGGAAAAAAGAAAAAAGTATTACAAGTAAAATAAAATAGAAATGTATTCTTTTGGGAAGCAAGAAAGATTGTTGAAACATATTCAAACAAGATACCATACTCAAACATAGTCCAAAGAACCCCACCAATTATTGATACAAAGAACAAATACAAAGAACTACTTGAAACATTTCTACTATTAGAACCTGATAACTGGTCAAAATTCATAAATGAATTAAAATCCACCTTTGGAAAATCAGAAATCACATACTCCACAAATACAAAAATCTATTGATCAAATCAAATAAATTAAACAATGAAAAATTTTCCTTAACAAATAAAAAAAAACAGAAACTACTTCTAACGCTGTCTCAAAAAAAACAAAAACAAAAAAAACTGATCCAAAACTAACCTCTTCTGATATAGATAAACAAACAAAAAAAAAAATCACTCAACATCAAGAACAAGAACACAAGCTAATTAGTCCAAAGTGAAACAGATTTGAAAACCTTGAGGTAATGGATATCAAGGAACAAAAATCGCAAACATCTGGAAACCTCAAACAAAATACAAAGAAATGATAAACCCACTAATCATCAAACTCCTCTACAGAATAAACCTACTATCCAAAAATAAAGGCATCATCCTCTGCTGGATACCATATTGGCATCCGTGGTAACAAAAAAGCAGATATAGCAGCAAAAAAAAAAAATCATTAAAAAAAAAAAAGTCAGACGTCAAAATCCCCCACTCAGATTTTAAACCAACAATCCATAAGTTAATCAGTGCTAAGTTGCAAAAACTATGGGACAACAATCCAAACAACAAACTGAAAAATATCCAACCTATCATCAGAGAATGGCACCCAGGCTGTCGAAAGATAAGAGGAAGTATTGTTGGCCTGACTCAGAATAGAACACACCCAAATCACTCACTCATACCTTCCTAAAAAATGAAGAACTTCCAATATGCATAGCATGTCAGAAACCTTTCTCAATGAAACACATACTAATGAACTGCAGTGACTTCAAACCAATCTGGTCAAAATATTACCGATCAAACAACCTAAAAGACTAGTTCAACGATAACAACCCAAACAAAATATTACAATTTTTGAAAGAAACCAAACTGTACGCAAAAATCTAAGTCTTTACCTTATTTAAAAAAAAAAAAAACTTTAACTTTTTAAACCTCACTATTGTTCAGTCTACATTTAAAACCCTAAAAAAAAAAAACTCCTACAAATTCAGTGCACCAATATTCTTAAGTTTCGGCATAAATGACCTACAATGGTTGATATGCCATTAAACAGATTATTCAATCAATCAACAGACAATATACAGTGCTGGGTATGGCAGCAAGTCCTCTGATTGAGGAGATTGGAGGTTTTGAGGAGACTGCAAATACTTTTTAATTCCTGTTTCCAGTTCCACCCTTACTTGGGGTGGTAGCACCTGTTAATCTCAGCTATGGGCTAATAGTGAGCACCCTCCCCACCACAAAATACATCTTAATAGTAAAAATGCCAGCAATAAATTTTTATATAAAGATTTTATCTGTAGTTGAAGGCATACAACTGCATTTAAAATATATTTAGTTGAAGCCATAAAATTGTTTAAATTATTTAGATTTCGGCATGAAATGGCCAGTAAAACAAAATCAAGCAACATGATCTTCCATGACTTTAATCCAGATAATACCCTACATTTTTTTAAATTGAACTGTATTCCAAAGTATAACTTAAAACACTTTTATCACTGCCTCTAGTAATTATGTCCACACGAACATATATATGCACAAAAACTGAGTATCATCTGCCATGCATTCAATTGTGAAAGCAGAATATACACATTACTTCAAAACTCCCAAGAAAATAAAATGACCCATAAGGGGTTGATATGTTGTTAAACTGATGAACTGAACCCCCCCCCCCCCCCCAAAAAAAAAATGCTGCATTCAAAATTGTTAAATATGTCTTAGAGGAATACGAGTTTTTAGAATTTGGTCATGTACTCACATCAGTCATTTGCAGTCTTTTTTCATGCTATCTAACTTGACTATGAAGTACTTTTCTTATATTTGATCATGCAATAGAACTTTTTTGTCATGATATTTAACAAAACCACTTAAAATAGTTGGGTGCTCTACCAAACACCTGTACATTCGCAAGAGAGAAAACAGCTATATTCGAGAGTTCTGAAACAGGTGTATTGAATTTGAGTTATTCATTAACCTTAGGTAGGCAATAAATTACTCAACTGACTTTCAAATGTGTGTAAGAACTATGGATGTGCTGATGGTGTGATGGTTAAAGTCTTGGAATAAGTTAACAAACTGAGTTCTAATTATATTCCTATTCACACAAATACCCTTTGGGAATGTATGAATTCATCTATTTTCTCCTTAGCTCAGAGTAGGTGAGCTTGGACCTTTATAGGTGTGAATTTGAAACTGTGGGTATCCCTATTGGGATACTTACTTGACATGTGGGTGTTGATGAAGTACATGGGCCAGAGCAGACAACCATGCTGAATATGGGAAATCATATTTGCAGTTTGTGTTTAAGTCAAAACATCGCTGATGCTATTGTGAGGAATGTTAATTAGAAAATTCCAATTAAGGGTGCTTATTAGGGGGACTTCTGACAGTGGCTCAGAATCTAGACAGTTTTGCTTTGTAAAAAAACATTAGATTACCATTTTTAATTGTAAATTTTGTTCTGCTTTTATGAATTAAGAAAACTAAATTTAGTACAGTCTTTCTTTTCTGTCTTTTCTTGCATTTTGTTGAAATGGAGGCCAAAAAATGTGCTTTTATATAATTTGTGAATTTGATAAAAGCCCATCATTTGTAGCCCTTTTAATTTTCACATCTAATTTTAATGTGATCATAATTTCCTCAGAACTTAAAAAAAAAACCTTACCTGCATTTAAAATGAAATAAGGAGCATTTATTTGCCTGACTATTCATTATTCTACAAATTAATAAAGTTTGTATCTTTCTTTTTTTTTGTCAATGTTTTTAACTGTGACCTTTGGCCTAAGAATCATTTCAATTTGCATCTTCATCTTTTTGCATATTGTTTCAGCTTATGCTTTAAGCCATCAAGAATGCATTAATCAAAACTAATAAAAACTATAAGGATGGGGATACTAGTCCAAATGACTTGTGAAACAATATAATGAAATAGCAGTTCTTTTTAAACCATTTTCATTAAGTAATTGTTCTTTGCCTTTTTGAAAGTCAAGGGATAGGGTTTCTTTATATATATATATATATCTCTTTAACACTTTCTCTGCTACATTACCTGTGCTGACCCATTTTTCTGTAGAGTGATGGAGAGTAGAAAATTGCCATTTACTGGAAATAAGTGACTATTAAAACAATGATAATAAATTCTCATCAGTGGTGTTATTTTGGTTTTGATTGGATACTCTACAGTAAAGACTAAGCAAAACAACACTCACATCACAATATAATAAATACTATTAGAGAACTGATTACATTGTACATTACAAGATCTATGCTGGCTTGGAAATAGCGCCAAATACTAGTTTATCACAAAAATGCTAATGATCATCATTTTATGGGTTATTTAATAATTATATATATATATATATATATATATATATATACACACACACACAGTGATAACATTCATTGTAAGTATTGTAAAGATGTATAAATATATACACAATAGCTGAAGTGTTAATTATATACTTTTTTATTTTTAGCTTATACTGTTTATTTTAATTGGTTCTAAGAACAACTTAGAAATTATTTCATTGAAAGCTTAAAGATTTCATACTTGCCTGATTGCTAATTGAAAGGGTTGTGATGCCCCCTTTTAAAATTAGTTCCCTTAGTAAACATAACGAAAGCAAATATGTAAACAGATCCACAATTGCCTAACAATTCTTAATGTTAATGTTTTTTTCAAAACAGATTACCGAAGTTTTTCATTAGTTGTGTAAATAATTCAATTGTTACATAATTGACAACTTGATTTGCAAAGAAAGACATTTGACAGAAGGTTATTTTTAACCCTTCTGTGAATATTCTAAAAGATTACAAAAAGATAGTCAAGGCCTTTCTTAGAACTTCGCCAGTTTTTAATTTGACAAAACTTTTTAAAAAATTCATTGCTCAGTGAAACTACTGGTGCTTAATTTTTCCTTTTTAGCTTTTTTTAATCCAGAGATTGATTTTTATTTTCTATTTTTCTGCATTAAGAAATTTAAAGAAAAAACAAAATGGCTGCTAGCCATTTTGTTGCTTAATGAATTTTTTTCAGTTACAAAACCAGCTGCTCTTATTGATTCTGATTCCTAAAACAGTTTTTTTTTTTTTTTTTTTGTTTAGAATTAGTACTTGAATATGGCTATTTGTCACCTTCTCCACCCACTCCTACTTGACTGGTTAAGTTGGATTTGTTAACTGTGTTAATTAACGTGTTTCAGAATCTGTTAGTGGACCTAAAAAATATCTTTGTTTTGCTAAAAGACGAAGAATATGTAGGAAATTTTATTTTCTATTTAAATAAAGTGTTTTTTTTTTGTTTTTTGTTTGTTTTTGTTTTTTTTTTGTCAAAATGTGAAGTGAATTTGGAAACTTTTCTTTTTAAATAACATTCAAGCAAGTTGAAGTAAAATTGATTACAAGTTGTTTTTATTCGGAAAGATCATTGAGAATAAATATTCAATGTTTGATGAATGAATTTCTTCATGATGAGAATTGTTAATTTGGAATATTTCAAGGGAAAATGATTTGAGATATGTTTTATGATGAAGCCTTGAAATATTTGAATTAATAATTGAATTTGTATTATTTTTAATCCACAATATAAATTAAAAATGATTCCAACTATTCAGATTTTTTTGAAAAATTAACTTGCAGATGTGGAATTTTCTCTCCAAACTTTAAATTTTGGAACAGCTTCATTGTTAATTTTCTCTTTATTAGCCATGTAAAATTTGTTTTTTAACTCCCAAAATAGTGTGAATTGGTTAATCACTAGCATTCTGATGATAATTTTCTCTCCTTGTGTTCCATTTCATGAAATGGTGGTTTGGAAACTTGATGTATTCAAAGCATTTGTATTTTTGACCTGTTATAGATGTTATATAGACAGGTCTGTCAATCTTATAAATCAGTCAAATTTGGAACAAACATGTATTCGTATTTATATTTCTGAGATGAGGTAATATTTACATTATTGTCTTCATCTTTGTTGTCATTTTTATGTTTCGGCTGTTTTATGTGTTTTTCAGGTGCAATTGATAAAGGTTCAATTCGAAATTCCTAGCACCTGAAGAAGGCCAGAGCATGCAATGACTGAAACATCGTAAAAATGAAAATGAGAACAATAGTTCAAATAATGTAAATAGTGTAAACAATTATGCAATTTTTTTTTCCTTTTGTTTTGACCTTGCTTGTATAAATATACAACAAATTCAAATCTTTTAAAGTTAGATCAAATGCTGTCTATCAGGATGGTGATAAGTAAATAGTTGGTGAAGTCCCATTAAGTCATACATGCTTGGGCAATCCTGTCTTTTTGGGTTCATGGCTGCAGCAGGCTATCATTTCTTTCTATGGCTGTCAACCAACCATTGTTATATGGCTCAATCTGTCTTGCTATTTAATCTATAGCTGGGGTGGGGGAAAGATAATTCATACCTTTATGAATAAAGTTAATGCGTATATGCATTCACTTATTCGTTACATTCACTTATATGCATATAAGTGAATGTAACAAACCCAACTGGAATTTGAACTCTGCTTTCCGATTTCTCATTCTGCGCTGTTATTCAGTACCCAACATTGCACACCCCTCTAAATACAAGTAATGGTTAAATAAGAAAACTTTGACATTTGTGAGTAATCTCTGGTTAAGGTAACAGAAATAAATAAAAACATCATGGACAAAATAACTAACACATGATGTCCTCGTATCATCCAAATGAAGATCTGAAAATGACCACAAATGTCTATAGTAACCAAGATAAAAGCCATGACTAAATCAGTGGATAATGAAATTTTGATCTTTTTAAAAAAAAAAAGGAAATGTAATATTTTATGTAAAGATCAGTCTTTTTTTATTTTTATTTTCTAATGAAGCAACAACATAGCATAAAAGCAACATCCATTTGGGCTTTGTATAAAGTTGATAGGAATTAGGAATGAACTTATTTTTATTTGCCTTTAATCCATGCTGGCTACAAATACCATTTATAAACTTGTGTTATAAACACCACCACATAGATTACTGAACTAAACAAAAAAAAAAAAACGGTAAAATAGCATACTAAGTTTACTGAAAACATTGCCATTCTTCATTACTAATTGCTATGTATTTTATGTCTTCCTCATTTACTCATAGGAACTGGTAAATAATTTTCCTGTTTCTTCTTTAGCGTTACTCTTGGTCATGAATCTTTTTGTCTATGATATGAAGTCAATATAAGATTGAGTAGTCTGAATAGCTCTTGAAGATGACTCAGTCTGCAGCTGACCCGGCCATTGGCCTGCACTTGGTTGATAACCTGGACTGTTTCACAGTTTTGCACAGAACCCGGTCTGCTCATCATTTACATGTCCTTGAAGTTGTTCATTTAAAGTTACATCAACTGGCTCTGCACAAGTAGAAGGGGCATTTCATATGCTCCCTCTGCCTATTAAGAGGGTCATGAGTAATATTGTTTCCATTTTATACTCGCTTGAAACTATTTATTTTATTTCTGAATTTATTTTAATCATGTTCCATAGTTTCCCTCACCTTTTCCTTCATTTCCATGAGAATTGTCCTTTTTTTTCTTTTTTTGTCATAATTATCAACAATGTGTTCACTGAAAGGTGTTCTAAAGAAATAATAAAAAAAATAACTTTGTGATTTGTAAAACTGGTATTTATGTTCTGTGGTATTAAGTCCTTGTTTAAAAATATATAGTTTTATTTTTAAATACTGGTTCACAAGATTTTGATTTGACTCATGAATAGATAACAGCTACTAATTTTTGGGCCATATTTAGATTATTTTATTTTTTTATTAGAAATCATTTCACCCCAAGCAAGGTGATAAAACTACTAAGATAAAGGGATTACTGAATAAAAGAATTTGCAAAAAACATTGAGAGGACAAAAGAAAAGATTGCATTTACATCTAGTACTCAACAGTAAAATGATGAGACCTAACTGCCAATCTAATACTGTGCTTAAATTCATGAAGTTGAAAAAAAGCTTATCAGAACAATTACTTACAACATATTTATTAAAAAGGCAAAAGGAAGCAACTTTATGGTGGTAGAAAAGGAATTGAAACTGAGATGCTAGGTCAGAACTGATAACATTGCAGATTCTTTGGATTTTATGAAGAATCTCTCGATAAATAGAGGCCTCAGACTAGATGTGAGAACAGTATTTAATTATGCAACATAATCTTTAGATAGTATGTAATTGAGAATTTATTTTTTATGCATTTTTCACAGTCAAAGATAAAAATAACTGGTGCATATCTTCCAATTTAGTGAATGTGCTAGAAAATGTTTCGATCAGATATATGAATATGTACATAGAAAATCTATTCTGATGTTATAAATGATTGGAATTTTTTTCTTCCTTTTACATATTTGTGATTAGCAAGTTGATTTCTATTGAAATTAATATTTGTTTTTAATTTTTCAGGTGAGTCAGTGGTATGATTTAGTTGTGTTCACAGCCAGCATGGAAATTTATGGGGCAGCAGTGGCTGACAAATTAGACAATAGCCGAGGTATTTTAAGGAAAAGATATTATCGACAGGTATGTATAAAAGATAGAATTTGTACTTCACTGCTTGTTTGTATTTTGTATTTTTTATTTTTTTATTTTTTTTTAAGTTTAAATGCTTTGTAATTATATTTTAAATATTTTCAAAATTATTCTATTTCACTGTGATACAGGCAAAAATGCCACAATATCAGCAGAAGTATTAATATTAAAACACCAGATGTGAGTTGATGGGGAACATGAAAATACCTAAACTCACTGGTTTGAATTTAATTTATTTTATAAAAAAATCTGTACCAATTTAATAATTGATGCACTTTTTTTTATATCTTTCACTTACATCTAAATTCAAATATTTTGCATAAATTTTCTAGTAGAATGCAAATGTTAACAGATCAATGATTAAATCCTATATTTCTTATTCTAAAGGTTTTATAAAGATTTTAGCATAAGTTTTATAGGCTTATGTTCTGTCCTTCCTTACACATGCAATTATCAGCAGTTGAAAGTTTTCATGTATTTGATAGATATATTTATGTTCCTATAACCGGATAAAAAGAAACTGAAAATCCTCCAAATCTAGAACTGCTTAAATGTTTGGCTTGACACCAAGAAGCCAAGAAGGATTTTCTGTTGACAAGTGCCAAAATAGTTGTGGCTAAATTGGCTGGATTTGAATTTGTCTTGTCTTTTTGAGCTGTGTGGCAAGGTCATCCAGAATCAAACCACAGAGGTCATAGATGCTGGAATAATTAGTCTTTACATTATCTAGTCTTTTCTTACCCCACACCCCAAGGAACCTGTTTGAATAAAAAAAGAAAGCAATAGATTTTACCTTAGACTTTTAATAAATGACATTATATAATATATATATATTCAATATATATGCACACTGGGAATATGATAAACAGATCTGGCAGACCTGAAGGAGACTACCACCACCTTTAAATTTGTTGTTTTTCATTTTACTTTTTTTCAGTGCAATCTTATCGATTACACCCTAAACTTTCCAATTGACAAAAAAATTTGTAAAAATTTCAATATTTAAACAATGGGGATGGGCAGGGCTCAGTTTTTCATACAGCCTAATAGTAAATTGATCCTGTACAATTAACTTTTTTGCTTGTGCATATTCAACTACTGAATCCTTTGTGAAATTTTTGAATAAAGCCATTCTTGGAGTTTCCAATGAAGATGTCATCGTAAGAACTAAGAGCAACAACTCGTCCCAAAAAAACCAAAACAAAGCGACCTCAACGCAAGTGGTTCCATAATGGAGGATCGATTTACTATAATGAGAAAGTGAACCCCCCCTCCCCATTGTTTAAATATTGGAATTTTTTCAAATCTTTTTTGATAATCGAAACTTTATGTAATAACCGATACGGCTGTGCTGAAAAAAGTAAAAAAAAAAAAATGTAAAACAACAAATTTAAAGGTGGTGGCAGTCTCCTTCAGGTCCACCACAAATTTGTATATATCTGAACTGTTAGACAAGTGAAAAATTCTGTGTAATGCATTTTGTTTTCTAGAGGAAATGTCACACAGAATTTTTCCACTTTGGGATTCATTTGCCTATATATATATATATATATATATATATATATATATATATATATATTATCCTATTTCTATGCCATGACTCGGAGTTTTATGTGTTATGCAATCATTAATCAGAAAGGATCTAATTAAATTTTTCAAACACCACAATCTTAACGTTGCTGCCATAACTAATGCTAAAGTTGTAAACTCCTTAGATGTTACCTTCAACCTGAGCAATGGCCTGTACAAACTGTACACTAAGGACTCACATAACCATGCATACTTCAACAAGGAATCAAATTCACCTCCAAAGAATCACTAATAACCTATACAAATCTATCCAATTTCATTTAAGTACCAATTCTAGCAATAAGGAAATTCTTGACAATTCAAAATTTAAATATGTTAATGCTTTAGAAAAAAGTGAACTCAACACTAGTTTAGAATACTCCATTAAAAACAAGGTAGATATAAGCAGAAATCACATAAACGTAACATTTGGTTTACCCCACCCTTCAGTCATAATGTCCAAAGTAACATTGGTAAACTCTTTAACTTAATTCACAAACATTTCTACCATTCATCTACACTAAAAAAAAAAAAATCTTCAACAAAAACGATGTTAGTCAGTTATAGTTGCATTAAAAACATAGATAAATATATTTCACAACATAATGCTATGATATGAAATAAATATTTGGCCCACATAGACATCTGTCACCCAACTAATAGCATAAATGACCCTTCTAAAGATAATTGCAACTGCCGAAAAAATAAAACCTGCCCATGCATGTCTGAAAGTATTGTTTATAGAGCTCGAATTCATTCAAATAATAATGATGTTAAATTTTAATTTGGAATCACTTCTTACAGGTGGAAGATAAGATTTGCTTTAAAAAGTGATTTGATGGCTACATGCTGTCAATGAAAAAAAAATGCTTCTTAGACCCAGATTGGATCCCTCTATACGTTTGCCTCTTTCTTTTTTTTTCTTTCCCCTGCAATATTACTTCTAACAATTATAAATTAAACCCCTTTTATTTTTGCTTCATGCATTAATTTTTAATTTTAAATTCTACTTAATTTTCTTTTCATTTTTATTTTTTAATATACAAGTATATTATTTTGACTAACCAATATCTATATTCATGTGTCCTTAAGGATATAGAAGTTAGTTAGTTCCTGACTTGACTCTTAGAGTTGTGAGTTCAATACCAGGCTACAACAGTGGTGAACAAATAACTTGCAGGATTAGAGGGAGATAATTCATGACATAATTTCCAATCGAGACTTTATGCAAGGAATAAGGATGATATACCCCAGTGATTGTAATAAATAGTTTGGTTCAAAATTCTTTGCACCTGAAGAAGGCCGGAAAAGTACAACAGCCGGAACATCGTACAAATGGCAACAAAGATGTGGACAATAGTCTGAATAATGTAAATACTGTAAATTCTACCTCATCTCAGAAATATAGACAATTTAAATTTTTTTTTTTTATGGGGCTGGAATTTTTTAGGTTAGCATTTGAATGGAATAATTATAGTATACCAATGTATATTGTAGTTAAAAAAACAAAAAAAACAACTAGTATTTTTGTAAATTAAATTTTAATTTTGTAATTGGAGCACAAGTTATAAATGAAACATTATGATGAATTTAATGAAAAATATTTTTGATGTTTACATAAAACAGTCAATTCATCTCTCATATATATATATATATATATATAAATAAAATGATACAGCTCTGTTCATATATTGAGCACTGTTTTATTAACATCTTAATAATACTATACATATGTACATCCTCCTCATGTATATTGATTTATGTCAGTCTCTCTCTCTCTCTCTCTATATATATATATATATATATATATATATATATATATATATCAGAATATTTTTTTTATTTTCAAAATAGGGTGTGCATGTTGTACTCATATCCATAGTTGATTTTGAGTTTTATTTTTTCTTAACGCTTTTATTTTTAGCATGTAAAAAAGAGCTATGCACATGTCCACGATATGCTGACAGTATTTAGAAAATAAAAAACAAAATCGTTACCATTGAGATATATATATATATATATATATATATGCTGAGTTAAAATATTGTCTTTGATAAGCCAAAATTGCACAGATATATAGAATGTTTGAACAATTTTATATACTTTGTTTAGAAAATAAATTACTTGTACAAATGTAAGAAAAATTGAATGAAAAGTTTGATCGCAGTACCTTGTCAGTTGCCTTCAGTGAAACTTCTATAAAATAGGGATTGTTGGGGGAGGGGCTCCTGACTTGGCATCTTTTTCACTACATGACATGGCTTCCCTTTATCGCTTCAAATATTTTCATGGCAATTTCTTTTACAAATGCTTTTCCCTAGTGCCCTGTTCACATGAATTTAGGTGTGTTACTAGATTGGCACTCAGGTTTCACCCTTTTAGTGTTAAAATAGTGAAATGTAACCCACCATTTCTGCTCCAACAGTCTATTAGTCTCTTACCTTTTTTTTTTTTCACATTCTGCTTTGGTTGGGCTGAGAACTTTTTATACACACTTATACGTATGTAGTAACATGGCTATCATCATAGTAAATGGATTGCTTATCTTGTCAGAAAGGGATGAATCACTTTTAAATTTGTTTAAACATTAGTTTAATGGATATTCATATTTGAGTAGATGCTCTGTTTTATTATTAAACAGTATCTAGGTACCTCCACTAAATCACTGAAAAAACATAGTATGAAGAAATAAGGTCCCAAACTTAATAAATACAAACTTTTTCCATCAAAAGGTTATTATTAAAAGGAAAAATAAAAAGATTTTTTAAAATTATTTTTAAAAATTTATTAATCCTTTCTAACACATTCGAAATTTTGGTAAAAATTTTGTTTTTATTTTCATTAGCAGGAAGCCAAATCAGTTATGAGAGTTTGCAATGGAAAATTACATAACTGACCTTTTCCCTCCCAGTGACAAATTAATTTGGAAATTCTTGCAAAAATCAAATAATTGTTAGATTTAATGAAACTTTCAAAACTTTCACAAATGAATAAAAGTATTTCTGAAATTATTATTTTTAAAACATATTGGTAAAAATTTTATATATATATATATATAAATGCCCCCTCTCCAAAATTTCAAGAAATTAAATTCTGTTGGCAAAATTGGTTTTATTAGTTAAATGCAGGATTCATTGGGGAATGTAAATCATCTATTTTTTTTAAGACCATTTAACTCCTTTTACTGAAAGTCTGCACTGAATAATAAAATAAAAAAAATTGCAATAAAACTATCTAATTATTTAATTAGATTGCTTTAATATAAATTTCAGATATAGTCTGAAGAAAAAATCTTTTTTCAATTAATAACGAAATTTTAAAAGAATGTTTTCATTTTTATATATATATATATATATATATATATAATTTAAAAAGTTCAAAAATATTTTTAAAAAATATTTCCAAGACGTGTGGTGGTAGGTTATAAAGTGAAGATTATATTTACTAATCAAAAATTGAAAAGTTTAATACAAATCATCTAGCTATCATATTTTAAAAATAATTTTCAACTTTTATTTTTTTTTTTTTTGTATGGTAATTTTGTTTACATTAAAAGGTCATGTGTTTCAGGGTTTCTTCCCCATATCAGAAAAAATTTTGTATAATTATGTCACTTGTGATTGTCATACACTTATTTTCTCACATCTGGCGAGCTGTCAACACATTTCAAATATGGTGGACAGGTCAAAAAGTTATTTTGTGATTAAGAAATAGTTTTATTCTAAATTCCATGCTATAAATAAGTAATACTTGTGTAAATCAGATTAATTTAACATTAAATTTGCTAATTTTCCAAAAATAATGTCATAGATGTATAGTTTATTTTTGCAAGATCTTTAAAATTGAGAATTAACTTTTATTTCTGTTATGGGATCTACCCTTTTTGGACTATAATGAACTCTTCCTATTATTATGAATACCGGGAGAATATCTTTCTTGGTGTTGAGTTTGGTTTAATACTTGGTAGTCAGACTGATGTGTAACACTCATGTATTTGTTTTCTGTTTCACTAATTCTTGAGTTTGAGTTTTCTTCTAGACCTATTCTGGATCCACAACAGTTTACAAATGTGTCAATCACTCGAAAATGTCTGAAATATTGAAAAATTTTAAATCTCAAAATTTTAAGATTCTAATCAATATAATTTCTGTTTGAAATACACCAGAGTATTTTGCTTGCTGGAAATAGTAAATGTAATCATTTAGCTTTCAATTAAAATAAAAGTTTCAAGAAAATATTTTATTTTTTTATTTTTAAAAATTCAATTTGAAAGTTAGTTATCGAAAATGAGTGGAGGTACCTAATTTTAAGGTATATCAGATCTAATGATGGTTTTCCCCAAGGGGATGCAGGTTTGAATCCTGCCAGAGGACACATATTTTCCTAACAAGATTTCTTGAATATTCAGGCCAGTAGATGTAAATAAACATATTGCATTATAATAAAAACAAAGCATCTACTCAAATATGAATATTCCATTAATATTATTGTTTAAACAAATAAATTAAAAATCTTGGATTAAATCCATTTCCTCATATATATATAAATTGACAAGAATATAGTCAGTTCATGCAGTCTACTTTTTAGTGATAGTAACATGTAACCTAGTACATTCTGTCATATTTGGAGGCATGATGTGTCCCTTGTAATACAAATTCTCTTACCTTCAGACTCCATTATGCAACCAACCTGTGTGTGATATAAAGGGATTCTGAAAAGCTCTTACTGAACCCCCACCCTTTGTGCCTGTTGGGGAGGAAGGATTTCTTTGACAGAACTATTTAGAACCTGTTCATATTTCTAAGATGACCCAGTGAATAAAAGTGTTGGTTGAAGCAATCCATTGACTTGAATCAAAGAGTTGTGAGTTCAATACCTGGTCACAGCAGAGGTGAATCTAAAAGAAAAACTCGAGAGTTGAATTACAAAAGAGAAATAATTGAAACTGAGATATCCAGAAAAGCCATGGTGCATAGAACTAGAACAATCTACTCCCATGTACTAAATAAAGAGTTTAATTAAAAATTCAAATATATATCACTTGAAGTCCAGAGAGTACAATGGCTGAAATGATTGTGAATATGACAAAGATGTGAATAGTGCAAACAATGTAAATAGCATAAAATAAAAAAGAAAAATGCATGGAAAAACACAAATTTAATCACCTTGTTATAACTTTATTTATATATCTCTTGGTATAAGCTGATAAAAATAATGAAATTATAAAAAAATTATATATAGATTTTTTTTTTTTTTATATGTAAAATGAGTTGTTTATATAAATTTCTTTTCTTGTGTAAACCTAAACTGTGACCTCTTTCTCTACTGACCTCTAAGTCTGGGTTGAAAAACAACTAACCAATTTAGGCTACCTACTTTTGTTATGTTATAGCAGCTGACTTCAGTTATATAATTCAGTTCAGATATCTCTCTACAAATGAAATGAGGGGAGGAAGAGTATTTTTAAAATAAGTTTCAAGAAAACTTTTTTTTTTTTTTTTTTAATTCAATTTTGCAAGTGGAATCTTGTCTTAAAAATCTTTCATTTGCCTTTGTGAAAAAGGTTTGACCAATATCCATGAATGCTGATAGTTAAATTCATAAACTTCTCTTTTACTGAACTGTTTCCAGGGCAGCTGGCTTCTCTAGATAGTCAGTTATGGATGCTGCCTTTTGGAAAAGCCTGGTTATCTTCTCTCTCTCACATTACAAAGAACCTTTTTTTTTTTTTTTTTTTTAAATTAGTGGTCAACAGAAAAATTTAATTTAATGTTTTTTACTAATTAGTAAAAACTCTTCTAGTGAAGAAATATTTTATAAACATAAAGGTTTCTATAATAATGCCCTAAAAAATAGTGGCTACAAAAACCAGGATATCAAATACATAAAAAAATATAACTATAACAGGAAAAATAAAAAAATCATTTGGTATACACCCCCTTTCAACCAAATGGTTAACACAAGTTAGGGCTGAAGCTCCTCAAATTAAGAAACATTTCCCTATTAACAACCCTCTAAGTAAAATTTTTAATAAAAATGCCCTTAAATTAAATCTTAGTTGTACAAATAATCTAGAAAAAAAAATCAATACAAATCATAATATCTTAAATCAGCACGTAAACCAAAGTAATGACTATCAAAATAATAAAGATGGCAATAATACAAACTTATGTAATTGTCAAAATCCTAACAATTGTCTGCTGGAAAATAGGTGTCTAACAAATTCTATGAAAACCCAACTATTAAAAGAGTTTACATTGAATCTACTAAGAACACTTTAAACAGCATTGGTATCATTTTTCATTTATAACTTATAAACTTTAAAATTATAATTTTAAAATTTAATTTACTAAAATAAATGATCCACAAAATACTAGTTTGTTTTCTTAACTACAATAACCTTAGTATACTAAATTATTCAGTTCTAATTCCAACCCCAAAAGAATTCCACTAGAATTTCAATAGAAATCTATAAAAAAGCACAAGCGGGCAAACTCTTAAAATGGAAACATTTTGACAATGTAAAAATAAAAACGTACCCCCACAAAACACTAAACAAATGCAAAGGAGTGGTGAAAAATCCTGAATTATCATTTTGCTCCCTTGACGAATCTGTAATGATCTACTAGAACAAAACATAATAGATATCAAAAGAATTCAAATAAAAAATAAAAAAATGGAGAGATGCTAAACACACACACTTACATACTAACTTTTAATCAACACAAAATTCTACTAGAAATAAAAATAGGATATGAAAAACTAAAAGTAGAAACATACATCCCAAATCCGCTCCGTTGCTTTAACTGCCAAAGATTTGGCCACCATCAGGCTCGATGCACGCGCCACCCAGTGTGCGGAAGATGCGGAGAAAATGACAATCACACAAACTGTCAAAAAACCCATAAATGTGCCAACTGCCAAGGAAATCACAGTGCCTATTCCAAAGACTGTGAAATCTGGAAAAAAGAAAAGGAAATTTATAAAATAAAATACACCCTAAACATTACCTACCCAGAAGCAAGGAAAAAGGCAAAAACAATTAAATATGCAGAAATAACAAAAAAGAATACTCCCAACACTAATAAACACAATGACAATAATTACACAACAAACATAGATATTAAATTCCAAGAAATCACCAACCAAAGAATTGAAAAATCTAATTGAAGAAATGAAAGAAACAAATATGATTAAAACTCCATCAGAACCAAAAATCCAACCACCACACCCAATAGAAACAACCCCTCTCACAGAAAAAAAAAAAAAAGAAAAGAAAGCCAATACTAAAATATACTCAAGAAGAAAAAGGTAACAAAACTGCATCCAACAATGAAATAAAACAAAAAGCAAGCAGATCACGTTCAACCTCTAGGCCAATAACCACAGCGAAAAACACACCTGAGGAAATGGACACAGAAGAACAAAAAACCTAACACTCACAAAAACTTAAAACAGAAACACAATGACCACTACTACACACAAAATATTACAATGGAACTGCAGAGGAATAAATGCAAACATAGAAGAACTACACTAACAGCAAATCTAAACCCAGCTGTAATTTGTCTTCAAGAAACCTTCCTCAAAGACGGGAAAAAATAAACCTTAATAAATATCAACAATTCAACTATACAAAAAATACTGATCTCCGTGCATCGGGCAGCTCATCCATCTTAGTCCGAAATGATGTACCACACAGCCACCTAGAGCTTAAAAAAACTTACAAGCAACAGCAGTTAAAGTAACCCTACACAAACATATCAACATCTGTTCTATTTACATCCCTCCAAATCAAAAATTAAAAGAGAACGAACTTCAAAACATCATAACACAATTAACCACACCTTTCATCCTACTCGGAGACTTTAACTCTCACAGCCCAATTTGGAGTTGTAACGAAATCAACCAGAAGGGCAAACTCATAGAAAATCTCAACAACCTATCCCCAACATACATGTGCCCGTACTCTGGTAAATACTCAGCAATAGACTTAACCTTATGTGATCCGTCCATCCTATTGGACTTTTCATGGTCAACACACAATGATACTTGCGGAAGTGACCACTTCCCCATAATACTTGAGTTTGAAAACTCCTCTGGAAGAAGAGTTTAATAAATGGAGATTAAAAAAAGTAAATTTGGAAGAATTTAAAAAAAATTGTTCTAAACACCTCACTAAAAATGAAAACATTCAAACTATCGAAGACTTCACTAACAAATTAATTACAATAGCAGAAAAATGTATACCCTTTAAATCTACTCTATACAAATGAAATAAGCCATGGTTCAGCAAAGAATGTCAAGAGGCCATTAAACAACGATGCAAAGCTCTAAGAAAATTCCAAACAGAACCTACAAAGCAAAATCTAATCAATTTCAAATACCATAAAGTGCTAGTTTGGAAAACTATTAAAGAAGCCAAAAGAAACTCCTGGCAAAAATACATCAGCAAATTAAACTTCTCCTCAAATCAGAAATCAGTATGGAGCATGCTGAGAAGCATGTCTTGGGGGGGGAAAAAAATAACAAATTCTATCAAACATCTATTAGTAGATAATACATTAATAACAGAGAAAAAACAAAGCAGATTCACTAGCAAAACAATTTGCTGAGAACTCAAATCAAATCAATCAAAAATTTAAAAAAATAAAACACAATGCAGAAAAAAATAAAATAAACTTATCCTCAAACAATTCCGAAGCATACAACGAAATAATCTCCTTTCAAGAGCTAATCAACTCAATAAAAAAATCCCATAACTCAGCAATAGGTCATGATAAGATCCATGGTGAGTTTCTAAAGCAATTACCAGAAGAATCAATCAAGTGCCTTCTAAATATCCTAAATAATATATGGAAAAATAACTTATTCCCAGAAACATGGAAAAAAATGACAATCATCCCAATACTAAAAACAGGAAAAGACTCCTCTAACCCTCAGAACTATAGGCCCATCGCTTTAACAAGTTGCCTATGTAAAACAATGAAACATATAGTCAACCACAGATTAATATGGCACCTTGAAACAAACAACCTAATCACCAATATTCAAACAGGATTCCGAAAAAAAGAGCCACTATTGACCAAATAATCCATTTAGAAACTTTCATAAGAGAAGCTTTCATAAAAAAACAATATATGACAGCTATTTCTTTCTAATATCGAGAAAGCATATGACACCACTTGGAGGTATGGTATCATAAGACCTTCAAGACTTAGGCATAAGTGGGAGACTAGCATTATTTATCGAAAACTTCCTATGTACAAGAAACTTTAAAGTCTGAATAGGAACAACTTTATCAGATACCCAAAATATAACGGAAGGTATACCACAAGGAAGCGTCCTATCCACAACATTATTCTCAATAAAGATTAACAACATTATCAAAAACCTAACGCCTTCAATTGAAAGTGCTCTCTATGTCGATGACTTTGTCATCGGTTACAGATCCCCCCCACATCCATTCATTAGAAAGAACCTTACAACTAAATCTAAATTGAATGACTGGGCTATAAACAATGGATTCAGCTTCTCAAAATCCAAAACTCAATGTGTTCATTTCTGCTCTTTAAGAAAAATGCATAACGACCCAGTCCTCAAACTGGAAGGAAATATTATACCAGTGGTCAAACAATACAAATTCCTTGGAGTCATATTTGATAAGAAACTAACCTTTATACCACGCATAAATTATCTAAAAAGAAAATGCAACAATACCCTTCAACTCCTCCGAGTAGTTGCCCACACAAAGTGGGGAGCTGACCAACAAACCCTTCTCAAAATATACAAATACCTTATCCGATCCCAATTAGATTATGCTTGTTTTATATATAGGTCAGCAAGAAAGTCATATCTAAAAAAAATTAGACCCAGTCCATCACGGAAGCTTAAGACAAATTTTAGGAGCTTTCAGAACATCGCCTATAGATAGCCTATTTGTAGAGGCAAATGAATATCCACCACAAATCCGAACAGAAAAACTAGCATTACAATACTATCTAAAAATTAAATCCACTCCATCAAACCCAGCCTATGAAAACATTTTCAACCCAAAATATAAAGATCTATTTGAAAGTAACGAGAAAACAAAACCATTCGGACTAAAAATGGAATCTACTCTCAAAGAAACTGAAATCCCCACTACAAACATACACAACTATATAATACCAAATATCCCACCATGGACAATGAAAACTCCAAGCGTAAACCTTAGCCTAAAAGAATTTCTCAAAGCAGAAACCCACCCAAGCATATACCAAGATCAAATAAAACTCAAAGTAGACAAACACACTCCTATCTTCACAAAATCCAGGAAAGAACAAGTTATCCTATCCTGCCTTCGCATAGGACATACCAATCTCACACACTCTTTTATACTAAACAAAGAACTCAACCAAGATGTAGAACATGCCAAACATCCTTCACAATCATACATATCCTTATAGAATGTAAAGCACTCACCAACCTCAGAAAGAACCTCTTCAATGCTAATAATATGAAAAATCTATTTGAATACACTGATACAGAGAATCTTTAAATTCCTGAAACAGCTAAAAATATATCAGAAGATTTGAATCAAGAAAAATGCCAATAAAAAACTTAACTGACCTTAAATAACCCATAGAGGTTGATAGGTCAAAAAAAAAAAAAAATTTCAGCCCCTTTAAATAAAATTTTTTTTAAATTTAATTAGTTGCGATGTTTCATTGATAGCTTATACTCCAATATAACTTTAAAATTATTTGACCAAAATAAATGACCCACACAATATTTAATTTAATATTTAATTTGTTTTTTAAACTATAATATACCTTAGTATACCATAATTATTAAAATCCTGATTCTAAAGTATGCTTTCCACCCGCTTTACTCATGAAGTAGTACTAAATCTAATTAAAAAAAAAAAACCCTTAAGTTCAGCCTGCTGTAAAAGATTGTCTGCCTATTTAAATAATGTATGTTCCCACAATGTATCATACCCAGACAAAATAATTCTATTTTAATTTATAAAAAACTACAATGTTTCATTTATAACTCATGCTATAATATAACTTAAAAATTAATAATTATTTTACTAAAATAAATGACCCACACAATACTTAGTTTTCAATATACTTTAATATAGCATAATTATTTAATCCTAATTCTAACATAAACATTGCAGCCCCTTTACTCATGAAATAGTTTAAAAAATCCAACTTGCTGTTAAAAATTATTTACCTGTTTAAGTATTGTGTTGGTCCCATTATGTACAAAATAATTTTCTTCAAAATTTAATTAACTACAATGTTTTATTTATAACTTATATTCCAACATAATTAAAACAAAATAAATATTATTTTACTATAATAAATGACCTACACAATACTTAATTGTCGTTGTTAATACAATATAACTAAGTATACCATAATTATTTAATTTTATTTCTGATCTAATCATTCCAGCCCCTTTACTCATCAGATAGCAGTAAAAATAATCTATTGTTCAATAACCCCCCCCCCCCTAAAATCCAACTTCTACAATATCTGCACAAGTTTTTCTTTTCCTGAAGTGTGTACAAATTTTCTTTGGCAGAAAATCAGAAACAACATACATGTGAAGTTGAAAATATAAATTTGCGACAATTTACCTATCGTACTATACATATTGTAGGGGTCACAGGAGGTCACAAAATGCTACAAAAAATGTGGCTCTGCAATATAATAGAAGGAAAGCACTTCAAACATTCAACTAGAAGGAAAACACATCTGCATTCAAAATAAAACAAACTTAAAATCCAACCTCCTGTTAAAAATTGTCTACCCATTTAAAGTCTATGGCCCCAGTATACATCTTAAAGATTAAAAAGTGACATGTCTAGATCCAAGTCACCCTGCTTCCTTTCATAACCCAAATATTAAAACTTCATGGTTACATAATTCTCATTTTTGATTGAACAATATTGATGCACCTAAAGCATTTTCTCCAACTACCACTCCTTAATTTTCTAAATAACCATGAATTTTTTTTATATTTTCAAAATAAATCATTTTCATTAACATATCATCTGAAGAACAGTATTGTTCTGAAACAAGAAATTTTTTTTTTGTGTAGTGATATTATGCTTTTATAAACCATTGTAATAACAAAATTATATATATAGTGCGATAGGTAAATTGTCACAAATTTATATTTTCAATTTCACATGTATGTTTCTGATTTTTGTCGACTACACAGTATAGTCAGGTCACTTGAGTAACATTAGTGAGAAAAATGAGCACCGTGACACAATTCACTCTGCCAGAAATTTGGAAACACTGCTATACTACTCGCCATCCACAATGGAAGATCTAGTATGAACATTTCAGTCTGTTTGGGTGTCAATCTGAGGACAGTGCATAGGATTCGTAAAGAGATAGATGATATACCCAGTGAGCATCATGGTGTTTTGAGTGATTACTAGTGATGGTGACATCATGCCTCCATTCATTCTCCTACAGGGCCTCAAACTTATCATGGAAGCCTACATAAAGTGTTTCGAGTAGGTAGTGCTGCCCTGTCAAGAGGGTGGCTGCTGTAAGAGCATATGTCTGGACTCTGCACCATGCCTCACAAGCAGGAGAACTCTGTCATGGCTGTCAGACAATTTATGCAACCACATCACCCCTTTACATCTGGACAGCTAACTCACCAGACAGAAAATCCATTGATCATTATGTGTGGGGCGCAGTTGAGTGAGATACCAACAAAACTTGTAACACCAAAGATGAACTGAAAGCACGAATTATGGCAGCTTTCATCAACTTAAGCAAGTAGACTATCCAGAAGAGTTACAGGAGATTCCGAAACTGTACGGAGGCTGTGATTGAAGCCAATGATGATTTTATTGAATAAATTTATTTAGTATTTCAAGATATTTCGGTAAATATGTCTGTTAAAGTGAGATGTTAGTATTATTTTTCATTTTCGCATAATTTAGATGACAATTCATTGATCGATCCCTGTGTGTGTTTGCGTATGTCTGTGAATATATATATATGTGTGTGTGTATATATATATATATATATATATATATATATATATAGTCTGCCAAAAAATGTGAACACACTTCAGGAAAAGAAAACTTGTAGCTATTGTAGAGGTCACAGGAGGTCACAAAATGCAAAAAAAAATGTAGGTCTGCTATATAATAGAAGGAAAGCACTTCAAATTCAAAAACACATCTACATTCAAAATAAAAACAAATCTGAGATGCAGCTCTAAACGTGGGGGCGACACAAGGCCTGAATAAAAGAGTAGCCCTGCATTAAAGTAACATTAAACTAACCAGTAACAGTACGTTTACTAACATTTAGAGTAATGTAGTGGAGTTAAATTTAGAATAATGCCGATCTACCAAAATGCAGACTGACACGCTCATGATGTAGGAAGAAATATTTATAAAAAATACAAGCCTTTTCTTAAAACATGAAAAACACATGCACGCACTACATTCAAATGCTCTAAATTTGAAAAAAAAAAATTTGCATGCATTGCAAAAAATAGTAATTCTGGATTCTGATTGGACAAAAAATAACAAATGGAACTTGATGGCCTGTATCATATTTCTTATCACTAAAAAGTCAAGCTGCACACATGCAAAATTGGGTTAAAATCGCTGAAAAAGATTTTGAAGAAAAAAGACAAAAACAAATTTCGTGAGTTAGTGTAAAAAAAAAAATTTCTGGCCAATGAAAAGTAAGTACTTCTCAAAACTAAGAAAAATTTAACAAGCTGGTGTGAAAATAGCCAGCAAACAAACTCACCTTCATATGAACTTTCTGACCTGGTCACCTACCACTTATCTCTCTCTTTCTCTGTCATATATACACACACACTGTGTTTTCAGGTCTTGATATGTAAAGTCACAAATTTATTTGCTTGAAGAGTCAACTTTATAGACACTTAATGTATTATGCAAAAGATAAGTAATAATAATAATAGATCTACACTTTATACAAAATGTTCACAGCTTCTCACACTTTTTTTCATCTATACCAATTTCTCTCATTGGAACAAATCCTATTTCTGTTCTCAATATACATATATATATATTTCATTTGGAAATGTTATTTCCATGACCTAGGTTTCAATCTTTCAGGTGATTTATAATAACTGATTTTCAAATGTACAAATAGGGATTTTGATGAAAATACAAAATCTGCTTGGCAAAATACATTTTATAAGTAGAACGACTGAGAAAACAACAACCTTAGTGGTAAACATTATTATAATTAAACATATATATATTGTAATGTTGTTATTACAATGGTTTATAAAAGTATTTTATCACTACACAAAAAAATTTTATGTTTCAGAATAATACTGTTCTTTTTTTTATATATATATATATATATATATATATATATATATATATATATACATGTACTTGCTTAGTAAGACCAGTTGTGTATGAGAAGAATCTGGTAAAGTTTTGCCTTTTTTCTGCAAATTCATTTCAAAAGCAGAACAACTACTTATTGGACATTTCCTGTTCAGATAAAAAAATTTTATTAATTAACATTGCGTTAAAATCTTTCAGAAAAGTATGCAATTTTGCATCCATACTAAGTGTTTTTTCTTTCACTCATATTTTCTTTTTACATAACAGTATGCTGGGTGCTTTCAAATTCTGGCCCCTAATTAATCTTTAAATGTCTATATCATTTAATCATGGCTTGTTTTACAACCTGTAAATACTTTTTGTATCTTTTGATAATTTTATTGCTTATATTAGAGTGACAAGGATTAAATTTTACTGTTTTGAAATTCAGTGTGCATGATTCTGGGATCAATTTCTTACATTCAATTCTTTCCTTGTAGTTTACTCTTGACTTCACACTTCATTCATCCCCTTTTCCCCATTTACTCTAAAGTACTACAAACTTAAGAGATTTTTCACTTGGAGAAGCCCTGCTCACTAGCTTACTTATCACAAGTACACTTTATTAGGGTCTTCCAAGAGTATTTTCTTTTCAGACTTTATAAGAGGGGGTAGAAACTTTGTGTGCTAATCCTCTATATATACTATCTTGATTATTTTAAATCTGGAAGTTTTCAAGTACTGATGGTCAGGTTCTCTCTTACCCTGTGTTAGAAGCTCCATAATTCATCCATCCATTTCCTTCCACTTCTTGAATTATGTGAAATGCTTCAGTAACTTTGTTATCCAACTTGAAATATCTCAATTTCCAAAAGCTTAATTATTGGATCTGCCATTATAACAAAAAGTACAGATGAATGATATATAAAATTGAAAATGCTGCTAGTCTTTAAGAATATTTATTTACAGTAGCTTTATTGATTTCACAGTTTTACGATTTTCAGATGTTACATTGAGAGGAAGAGACACATGGCTATGCTGTGGTATGTCTCCATTTAACTACAGTTTAAGAATTCTTTTTGTGGCTCAGATTGCTATCTGTTTGGTTGATTGTGATCATGCATTATGATTTTTGTACTAGAAATTATAAAATTTTATAATCAAAAATTGTTTGTCATGGTTCAGTGAGCCTGGCTAATGACAATGAAATTCAAGTAGCTCAACTGTTGGAGATTCTGTTTTATTAAACTTTAGTGATACTCCCAAAAGTTCAATTTACAAGTAGATAGGAGGTGCACAAGAATGTGTGTGTGTAGGGATAGTGGCTTATCACTTTTATGATAATAGTCCATTAGTAAACTGAACAAGGATGTGTGTGAAGAGTCCTTGACAAATGTCTTGTTTGTATTTTTGAATAAAAATATTTTATTTACTCATATTTGATCTGTGGTATTACCTGGGCAAAGATAAAGTGAGAAGACTCAGAATTTGGAGAACTTATTTGCTGTACATAGGTTCAACTTAGTGGTATCTGTCTTGTGGCTGGAGATCACATATTTGTTGCTGATGAATTGGCATTCTGCTTCTGAGGGTTAGGGTTTGATTTGCCATCCAATGTTATCTTAGTTGCATCTTGTACATTTATTATGATGAACAGGTAAAATTAATTTTTACAAAAATTATGTTTGTTCAAATTTAAATCTATACATTATATTTTCAATGAGGTTAACGCAAGTCCTGCCATTAGGGCAGTCACATTTTTTGACAGTTGTTGGGTTTTGTGGTGGGTAATTTGACACTAACAATTTTTTTTTTGTTGAATTTTGTGTTGTCTTTTTTTTTTTTAATGATTTTTAATTTAAGTTTACAATTTTTTTCTTTGAAGCATGTGAATAGGGATTCTTTTTACTAATTTTTGATGTGAATTCAAATTTGAGGAGTTTTGCTCTATCACCTATTTTTTTTTTTTTTTTTCTGCTTTTGCATATTGCATTTTTATTGCATATAAACTCAAAATATATGGCCTTTTTCCATAACAAAGGCATATTACAAAAAAATCAGCATAGTTACAGAGAATTCACTGTGCTAAATTACTTGTATAATACCATACATATATATCATAGACTGTCAGAAGTTAGTTTTTTAAATAATCTTGTGGGTCGTTCCATATCAGAATATGAACAAAAAGTTGAAATCTGCACCCACCAACACTGAATTACTTTAAATTTGGCAAAAATGTCCCCCTTGATTAGTTAGGAAAGTGTGCCAAATTATTTTGTACTAGACCATACCATTCCAAATTGAGAGGGTGGCGGTTATAATTTTTCTATTTTGTCTCTAAATTAAGATCACACAGAATTGCAGAGTTTTTTTGTTTTTTTTGTTTTTTAAGAAAAAAATACTTCCTTCAGAGCATTCAAAGAACAGAACTCAACAGTATCTTTTGGATTTTCGAAATTTTGTAGTGTAAGGCCGAAATGGTGTCCTTGCTTGTAGTGCAGGTATGCATGTATGTGTATGCACTATCCACCAAAATATGAAATTATTACTGGAATCACTGAATGCATCATATGAAGATCTCTTGAAATATACTGTCTGTAATACCAGTAGCAGAGAGTGTATGATTCATAGGTGCCTAAATTGTCCTAAATCATTAGGGCAGCTTGAAAAATTTCTTTGACACCATCAAAGGATATATTGATAATGCAGAATCAGTAGTTCTCCCATTGGACTACAACGAATTGATTGACTTTGACAACACAAAAGGCATCCTGTCGAGCTTACATTAATTTAGTTGTTTTGCAACTGAATAAATTATCACCTCATTTTTAATTGGCTAAGTCGCAATCCAGGTATTTAAAGCAAAGAAAGGAGGAGATTAGTGATGGTGAAGTTTTGTTCCTGGGGGATTTTGCCGAGAATTACAAATTTGTAGTTAAAGACGAGATCCAGAGTTGTCATTGGAGTACCTCACAATGTACTTTACATCCAGTGGTACTTTAAGCTTGAAAATGCAATGCAAAATTAATGTTTCTGCATTTAGTTTGAGTGACAAATCCTGATATAGTATTTGTTTATATGGCACAGAAAAAAAAATTGAGGTAATCAAAGCTACCTTGCCAAATCAAAAAGATATTGAGTATTTTGCTGATAGTTGTGCAGTGCAATACAAGAATTATAAGAACTTTGTCAATTTGTGCAACCATCAGAAAGGTTTTGGACTCAATGCAAAATTGAATTTCTTTGTAACAAATCATAGTAAACAGTCGTGTGATGGCATAGGTGGTACAGTGAAAAGGGTAGTGTCAAAAGAAAGTCTCCAAAGACCAACTACCAAACAAATCCTTTCCACAGAATCTATTTGAATATTGTAAATCTGCAATTGAAGGTATCAAATTCATTCTGGTTAAAAAGAATGAAGTTGAGGAAGCAAGGAGGAGCCTCACCGTGAGATTCGAAAATGCATCCATGGTTCCAGGGACACAGTTTTATTCAATTTATTCCACTCGTCGTTAACCATAAACAATGTCGTGAAGATGAAAACCATGACCTAATATATAACTTCTCTATTGGGGCTAAAGAAAAACCAGTGAAATTTGCTGTTTCAGGATATGTTTGTTGCAGGTGTGACAATAAAATTTGGATTGACATGGTCCTGGAAATGAATTAAAAACAAAAGTGATGAAAGCATTTCCTTCAACTATATAAACATGTTTAGTGCCAATGAAATATTCCATGTTTTAAGGATTCACATTCATTTTTATTATCATTTTTTTGAGAATGAAAAAAAAAAGTCAAATGTTTTTGTTTCATGAAAATAATTTATCAAAATAAAAATTTAAAACAAACAAAAAGAGCTTCTTTCAATTTCATGTTTAGTGCCACTGCAAATATTCTATGCACTGTTGATTATCTTGCATGAGGCAATGTCTTCCACTTGTTAAAGACAATCTCTCTATACAAAAAGCAATTTCTGCAAAATATATTTAATTTATTTTTTTTTTAATAATAAAAAACAATCTTATTGCATAAGAAGTCACTTAGCACAATATCAACATTTGAGAGGTCATGGAGCATTAAGATTATTGTCTTATAATCTTTCACTGAAATCCTGCAAATACATAGGAAAAACTCTAAACTTGGCAGGGTCATATCTTCTAAAGTAGATTTGAACCCCTCATAAACTTCTTTGAACCTGAGCAGGTATAGTAGATGTGAGGAAAAAAATATGAAAATTGAAGAGGACGTATTTTCTACAGACTGACCATAAGCTACATAGGTCAAAAGTTGTTGATTTTTGAGTTATACATTTGAGTGAATAAAATAAAATTTTCTATTAGGTATAGGGTTAAAATAGGTGAATATTTGGATTCTACAGTCCTTATTTGGTTGACATACCAAATTTAAAGAAATATTGGATGTATGGAAGTATTTTAAAAACAATTTTTTAAACACTGAGATTCTGTGATACTGTGCAGCCTTAATTTAGAAACAAAATAGGAAAATTATAAGGAACCCCATCGGAATGGTAGGGTCTAGCACAACATAATTTGGCACACTTTCCTAACTCATGAAAGGAACATTTGTGCCAAATTTCAAGTAATTCGGTGTTGGTAGGTGTAAGGTGTGAACTGACATGGAATGACCCTTGTTCGTTTTGCCTTCATTATGTCATGCTGGAGTAATCAGCAGAAGTCCCCCATCATGCTGGTGTTTTACTTGCCTTGGTAATTTATTTCTATCTTAGTAGAACATTTCACCAAGGTCATCACTTACTGCTCTGAGGTTTTGAGGGAAGAAGTTAAGATGAGCAGAGAAAGTACATTTTGAGTGATATTCAGTGTGCCATGTCCTCATAAGCATGTAACAACTTCTTTATACACTCTGATATTCATGTATTACCAAGGACATGGCAGAAAGACTTAAATGTTTCCCATGCTCTCAATTCATATAAGGTAAAAAGCTTAAATACCTTATCCATAAGGTATTTAAGAAATATAGAAGTATTTATTCTCATATGTAGAGATGCCCTTCTTGAGCTTAGCAGCTCTGAGAGATGAGAATAGTGCACACACATGTTGGATGGCAGCAACATTTTTGTTCGAGGCCTTCAGGAAAGTCTTTATTAGACCAAGTTTGATAT